>CAWUFW010007024.1:600000-1065591 GCA_963921515.1 Calotriton arnoldi
ACCCAGGGTAACTTTCGGGGCTCCCAACGATTCCTATTTAAATAAAGACCGCATTAGGATACACCAATACAATTCTGAGTATTGCATAGGAATTGGGGAGTATATCCCATACTCACAAGGCTAAAACCGGGGTAGTGACGTGAACAATTTCACGAATACAATGAGGCGGAAGCGGGTCTGAAAAGACAGCAAAAATAATTTTTAAAAGCCTAAGGGATAAGGTTGGACCCATACTAAAGGGAGTAGGGAGGAGGCTTGCCTAATTCCCGTGGACGGCGGTCCGTCTACAATCTGGACAACACAAACAATGAGCGCGATCAACCGGGCATAATAAATACCGGCAGTGAGGACCCCCCATGTGCACGGGCACCCCGGCCGGATGACGCATGCGCGTTCCCATTAGTGGTAAAGGCGGCCAGTGCTCAGTGGTAGGAACTCCAACTAGCAGCCTTCTCGAGCCGCAGCAGCCATTAGGGAGTGGGGAAGGAGTGTGATACTTAGTATAAGTGGCCAGCGAGACAATGAACGCCGTAGCAGAATTCTTTGCGCCCCCTTGGCAGAGGGAAGATTACTTCTAGTCGGGTTAGGCTGGCAAGGGGTAATGCAAAATTTATACAAAAATAATTATCATGATAGGTCAGCAAAATAGCCACATACGCGGATATCATGTCACATTAAACATAATGGATCCCAGACAAAAATTAAAACAAATTAACAATTGTTCATAAGAATAGACATCGACATTCAGTATTGTTATTAAATTATACCACTATGAAATCATGTGGCATGATGTATGGTACCTACATTTTCTATATGGAAAAAACACAATCAGATACCTGTGCACCATTATGGCAACAGATACACAGATGTTTATTATATGGTGCACATTCACAGAGTGCAAATGGTCACATAATTATTTGATCACAATGAATGTAGACAAGGAACAATATTGCGACTAATGTACTCATGAGAAGGGCATCAATATATAGTACACATTCACAGTACGGCAATTCAAACATAAGGGTTGGATCTCAGTATGTGCAAGCATGGGGCTGCATTTTAGACTACAGGTCCCGTGAAGAGGCCATTATTCTTGTCTGGTGGTACCGATTAGTGGTGCCTGAGGCGGTGAAAACAGGGAAGAAGGACCCATTGTGTCCTTATCACCAATAGTAGCAAAACATTTCAGTTCACGCTGATGAATTTCCGCCACTCTTCAAGACTGTTTAACCCTTTTCTTATTGAGTCGCATTTATCAATCCATTTACACTCCAAGGATTGAAAGATCAGTGAGATGTTACCACCTCTCAAAGAGCTTTTAGCCTTCTCAATGACCTGCCAGCGTATCTCATCAGCAGTATGGGATCTCTCCTTATAATGTTGGACCAATGGGGCATTTTCAACCAGACAGCGTATCTTGCTTCTGTGCTGGCTGATTTGGGTCTTCACTGCTTGAGTGGTCTGCCCTATGTATATAAGGTCACACGGGCTCCAAATACAATAGATGACGTTAGAAGTGGCACAGTTTGTATGGTCATGCAATGTCCATGTAACATCTCCATGTGTGAAACATTTCGTATTCGAAGTGTATTGGCAGGCTATACAGCTACCACACTTGAAATGGCCCATGATGGGTGGTAATGACCAGATGTCGTTAATAGTTGTTTTAGATTTGGGAATACTGGTGTCTGAATGCACAAGGTGGTCTCTTATGTACTTTCCTTTCCTGTAAGAGAACATGGGCAACTCTTGGATCGTATTTAGTGTGTTCAATGAATGTCTCTTAATAGTCTTCACTACTTGTGTACTGTGAGGACAAAAGGTGGTGATACATACATTTCTATTAATCTGTGTCTTTGGTCTGCTCCTCAGTATTTCCTCCCGTGGGCTGTACAAAGCCCTCTTCATTGATGTTTTTATCAGTCGCTTAGGATATCCTCTGTCTCGTAGTTTGTTACTTAGAATATTGGCTTACTTGAAAAAATCTTCTTTTTCTGTGCAGTTTCTTCTCAATCTTAAGAACTGCCCATATGGAAGTTCATCCTTTAATGCACGGGGATGAAAGCTTTTATATTGCAACAATGTATTTCGCTCAGTTGGTTTTATATAGTGACTCACAATTAGTTGGTTATTTGTGTTTCGTATTTCCAAATCGAGGAATGGAATCTTTTCTTTATCTGCACTATAGATGAAAGTGAGTGCGGACTGACAGTCGTGGAGGTAGGAGATGAATTTCTTCCATATATAAAATGTAGGTGCCATAAATCATGCCACATGATTTCATAGTGGTATAATTTAATAACAATACTGAATGTCGATGTCTATTCTTATGAACAATTGTTAATTTGTTTTAATTTGTGTTTGGGATCCATTATGTTTAATGTGACATGATATCCGTGTAAGTGGATATTTTGCTGACCTATCATGATAATTATTTTTGTACAAATTTTGTATTACCCCTTGCCAGCCTAACCCGACTAGAAGTAATCTTCCCTCTGCCAAGGGGGCACAAAGAATTCTGCTACGGCGTTCATTGTCTCGCTGGCCACTTATACTAAGTAACACACTCCTTCCCCACACCCTAATGGCTGCCGTCGGCTCTAGCAGGCTGCTCGTTGGAGTTCCTACCACCGAGCACTGGCCGCCTTTACTACTAATGGGAACCCGCAAGCGTCATCCGGCCGGGGTGCCCGTGCACATGCACATGCGCGTCCTCGCTGCTGGTATTTATTATGCGGGGTTGATCGCGCTCATTGTTAGTGTTGTCCAGATTGTAGACGGACCGTCATCCACAGGAATTAGGTAAGCCTCCTCCCTACTCCCATTAGTTTGGGTCCAACCTTATCCCATCGGCTTTTACAAATTGTTTTTGCTGTCTTTGCAGACCAGCTTCGGCAGCATGGACAGTGGTTAATTGGCCTAACCCCTTGTATTCGTGAAATTGTTAACGGTACTACCCAGGTTTTATCCTGGTGAGTATGGGATATACTTCCCAATTCCTATGCAATACTCAGAATTGAATTGGTGTATCCTAATGTGGTCTTTATTTAAATAGGAATCGTTGGAAGCCCCGAAAGTTACCCTGGGTTTCTGATTACAATGCTTTCTGGATCATTGAACACTGCCTTACATGATTGAATCCTAGAGGCGCTAGGGTAAGAATATCCCACTGGTAACCCGATTAAGTCGCACTGATTACGTATATTACACCAATTTGGTTTTGGTGTACAATAATGTGCTTACCCTTGTTCCAGTAGGAATTAATTAGCCATATGGCTACAAGTGGGATCCTTCACTGAATTACTATAGGAAGACTGAATCCAATCCCACCTCTGGCATTTTTACAGTGCCTAGGGCAAGCATTTCCTCTGTTTACCACTCAACAGCCCACACGTATGAGTTTCATTCACACTAATTACATGTCCTAATTCCAGTCCCAAGAATCCCCGTCCTGAAGAGACCCTGTATCACGAAAGGGTCGAAATGTTGTCGACAACTACTAAAGGGAGAGTCCCAGCAAACTAGAAACATTTTCTAGAACAAATGATTGAATCTGATATCTAAAGGACTTCTTGCACTCCAATAACTAATTGCTTCCTTTATTACTGTCACTACAGCTACGTCACAGTTTTTGTTATGGTCACTTCACTGGGGTCACAAAGTCACGTTCAAATATGAAATTGTATATAGTGTGAATACACAGCAGAAGTTTATTTTTCTACTTTTACCAGATTGTTAATGCAAAAAAAAAAAAACGCTCACTTCGGCTGAAGTGGGTACAGCAGAAGCATTGTTGTCTGTGGGCTGTCCTCTCTTGAGGCATATGCGTTTTCTATAAACAAAGAAATTATATTATCTAAAAGATATTCCGATTGACTCTATTGCATGCTAATTTTTGTTTAAATCGCGCAATAAACTAAAACTCCTTGCAAAAATTGTCGGGCCCGATTCACAGAACTAACTTACGACAAAATCCTAAACTTACTACCATTTTGGTATTCACAGAATGAACTTACTCATTTTGGTATTCACAGAATAAACTTACTCATTTTGGTATTCACAGAATAAACTTACTCATTTTGGTATTCACAGAATAAACTTACTCATTTTGGTATTCACAGAATAAACTTACTCATTTTGGTATTCACAGAAGACACTTACACATTTTGTGTAACTTACTCATTTTGTGTAACTTACTCATTTTGTGTAACTTACTCATTTTGTGTAACTTACTCATTTTGTGTAACTTACACATTTTGTGTAACTTACACATTTTGTGTAACTTACACATTTTGTGTAACTTACACATTTTGTGTAACACACATTTTGTGTAACTTACACATTTTGTGTAACTTACACATTTTGGTATTCACAGAAGGCACTTACTCATTGATGAGTAAGTGCCTTCTGTGAATACCAAAATGAGTAAGTTAATTCTGTGAATACCAAAATTGTTGTAAGTTCATTCTGTGAATACCCAAATGTGTAAGTTCATTCTGTGAATACCAAAATTGTTGTAAGTTCATTCTGTGAATACCCAAATGTGTAAGTTCATTCTGTGAATACCAAAATTGTTGTAAGTTCATTCTGTGAATACCCAAATGTGTAAGTTCATTCTGTGAATACCCAAATGTGTAAGTTCATTCTGTGAATACCAAAATTGTTGTAAGTTTAGGATTTTGACGTAAGTTAGTTCTGTGAATCAGGCCCGTAGTTTTTTTTAGATTTAATGAGTTCCTTGTGAACAGTGTTTTCTGGTTGCTTACCCTGTTTAATCTTCATGAGGATCTTCTAGCGAGCCTCATTTTATCCTAAAGTGTTTTATTCATGTGTTAGGGGGATGAAATTCTGGTATTACCATGTTTGGATGGCAATTAAGATCTGGCAAGGTCTAGTTTATGTAGATCTAGTTTATGTAGTTGTCTACAGTCTCTAAATTGTGGACCGACAACTGTTTGAAGCTCAACTAAAAAACAACAGAGTTCCTTGCTTTAGGGGCACCATCTTACATCAGGTCCTTCTGCTGGTGGCCTACATATTTAGGTCACTGTCCCTCTCTGGTGATCTACGTTCATACTCTGGCAGTTTCGTTTGATCACAAGATGTCATTCTATTAAAAAATCTTGAACCTTTTTTCTGCCTGCATCTTCCATCTCAAGGTCTTAAAAAAGCACCTTGGGTGTCATTTCGATGTCGGGCAGACCGCCACCTCCGTCTGAAATCCTGGGAATCAGTCCGACCGCCGGATTACAATACCGGTGGTTGGAGTGCAGAGGACGGGGGTAGGAGCGCCGCCTCCGACAGGATCAAAGATCCTATTGGGAAGGCAGTCTGATTCCTAATCCTACAATGCGGGTGGTGCCTGCGCACCACCTCACTACACACAAAAACAATTACCTGGACTGTAGTCCTCTGCCTTGATGGAGGGCACACTTTTTGCATCCCTCCAGATACTGGCCTCATATAGGATCGAACCCTTTATCAAAGGCTGGAATTGGCCATCATGCACATGCTTGATCAGTGTGAGGCTGGGTCCAAACTCCAAAAACCAGCATACCAGATACTCATATTTTGGGCATGCAGGGCAGGGGACAGAACCGTACGCCATGCAGTGGACAGTCACTTCTCAATAGATATACTAGCAGATTCAACCTTGACTGGTTTCTTTGTTGCAATCATCATTCAATCCAGAGATCTCGACCCTACAAAGTAATCTTGCCTGTTGCATCCTAATCCACATCCTGATCATCCTTTGCTACTCCATCGTAATAGGATCTCCGGGTGAATGTCACCAAACCTGCTCCTTGAACTAGGGGAATGGGATGTGTATTTTCAAGGTGGCTCACCCTTTAATTGGGCCTTAACGTCCGGCCAATGTCCCTAGTTTGTCATAAATATTGGTCCTCCAGTATTAGTGCATGGTGCTTATTATGGCTTCATCAACAAACTCTTCAGCACTAAGCAAGAGGAGATGCTGAAGCAGAGCCAGGACTTAAAGTTGCTATTACATTTAAAGCCAGAGAGAAGCATACACCTTGTCAGGATTCTGCTCATGGGAAATATGGGATCAGGCGTAGGATGAGTCGGGGTTTGAGATATTTGGTGAAAACAGAGTTCTGGAAAGTGTGAGAACCTCAAACACTAGACCGCTAACCTGTTGCTGGCTTACAAGTTATACTCACTACCTGGTTTTAAGACTCTTCTGGATAAACTGAAAAGGCCACTCTGAGGCCCCTGATCTCACCGTAATTACACTGGGACCAGGCTGCTGACTGGGGTGGGACTCGGTTCCACAGTGTTCCTTGCTCTTCCGGTGCAGGAGGCGGAGCCAGTCCCCCCAGCGCCACAATAGGCAGCAATCTTCGCCTGCAGCGGGGAACGCGCACGGGCTCACCTGGGCCACGCCCGGGCAAAGCCCAGGCCAAGGGCGGGCCCATCTGCGCCCTTCCGCAGCCGGACAATGCTGGGCTTGCCCCCCCTCTTTAGCCTTACATCTCTGACTCCAGCAGAACTACGCACCATGGTCTGCATACTGAAGTGGAACAACAAGATATAATGACGGTCAGGTCTGTGTACGCATTCTCTGTTTTCTCCATCCTTGTTTTATTTTACCTTACTTTCTTTCTCTACATCTAGTAAACAAGAGGCATAGACAATGAGTAAACACAAATTAGCACTGTTATCGGGAAAAGGGGGATTAAAACCAACTGCCTCCACTAAAACAATCACTAATTACCTGACAAATGCCATGGGCCTACTTGAATAGTGAAACCACTAATGCGGAGGAAAGACTGGCCGCAACCAAATCTGCCTTACACGATGCTATCGACAAAGCAGTTGAAAAAGATATCATAAAGAGGCAGGGAAATCTCCCATTACGAAAAAGTCAGTGACACCATGCATTTTGAATGACTCCCTGAGGATTAGCGAGGACTCCCCGCCCGGTGAGCAATCCCCCCCCACCAGCAAAGAAAATCTGTCAACTTGTAGACCCAGTCCCTAAAGATTAAAAAAAGAGGAAGGTAACCACAGAAGGAAAAGGAAACACAGTCAATACAAAGACACCTAGGCCAAATACTAAAGATAAAATGTCAAAATCTTCCAAAGCAGCAGATTGGTCATTAAGGAATGTACACAACAGGCTGACAATATTAGAGGAATCATTTAAGAATGAATTGAAGGATATAAAATCTGGGATCTCCACACTTGAGGTAGCCGCAAGAGAAATACTAGACCAATTAAATTCATTCTCTGGGCGGACCATTATAAGGGAAGCCGCACAAACCAACACTGTGGCAATTGCGATCCCAGACACCGCCACTACTCACCAACCCCTCGTTTTAGGTGTAAATGATGACCCCCAACAACATCAAGAAATACACCCTCCGGCATCTTTACATCTCCCGCAGGAAGCAACACCATTTAATTGTGCTGAGAAATGTACCAATCCTAAGACCCAATACGACAGAAACCTGGTTTGAGCTCAAAAATAGGGTGATACACTGGTTGGCTAAACAATCCTGGAATACTAACTGTCTTGCCCAAGAAATCATAATGGTAAGAAGAGTAGGATGGATAGGACCTTCAAAGAAAACTCGCGAAGGCAACTGCATTGTGGTGAACGTTCGCACTCCCCTCTTGGTAAGAACTCTCCTCTCTGATCTGGGATGTAGATGCGGTGTTGAGATCGTCAGCGTGAATATTCGAGCCGAGTCTTTGGGCTTTTTTTACAGGCCAGAAATGTTTTTGGGTAGGACTGACATCCCTACACATACAGTCCTACCAGCTGGGCAGAATGTTACCCGACAACAAACAAAACCTACCAACAGGCCTCAGATAACAATCCCTACAATAAACAGATTCCTCCCCCTCTCACACTATGATGACCAGGTAGGCAACAGGCTGGGGAGGGAAGAAAGGGCAGTAATTCCACCAAAGTAAATCATGCAGGCTATGAAATACAGAACTCTGATCCGGATATCTCAACCTGCCCAAAGACAGGAAACGCCAGTCTTGGAATAAAGACATGAAACGTCGCAGGAGTAAAGAATAAACTAACAAATCCTGAGCGGCTAGAGGCCTTAAGCCAAACTCAATTAGTTTGCCTACAAGAGACATGGGCAACAGATTACTTTTTTGTGGAGGGTTTCATCTCACTTTTAAGTACGGTAACTCCTTCAGAGGGAGGGCGGGCTAAGGGAGACCTGGCAGTATTAATATCTATAACCGCTTCACTAAAAGTATTAAGGTCCCACCTGTCCTCCCCCTACTTTCAATTTCTCCATTTATTAACCGAAGAAAAGGTAAATCTGGTTATAATCAATTTCTATAATAGTCTTTGATAAAACTAAAGTAACTGTTATAATGGATTTAAGTAAGGAGATTGAACTATTTTTAACTTATATTAAGGATGAGTATATTTAATATGGCTAGGAGGTTTTAATCTGAGCCAATGCTACAGGCAGGGATCAAAATATGTAAAAACAATTGGGGAAGGAATGTAGCATCTTTTACACAATCCATATGGAGAAGCTCTAAATGAAATTATTTTTAAATATAGGTTGGATCTGCTGGAACATTGCAATGGTGAAGACCAAACGTTAGTGCCCCCATTTTATGGGAACAGCAGAAACTCTGTCATTGATCACATTTTGGTGACAGAAAACGGGCAACGCCTATTACAATCCTTGAACACCACCTCAAGTGCCCTTAGTGATCACACTATCTTGACACTGGTCCTTAACATAAATATTTCAAGGCCTAATGGTTCACAAATTATGAATCAAATCAAACTACAGGGCAGAAATGGAATTTCTCTAAGATGGATAAACAGATGGCACAGCTATAACAGGGGAAATCATGGCAGAAAATCTTAGAGATTTTTATAAAAGTACCGACCTAAAGTCCTCCCCACTATGTATTATAGTAGCCTTCTGTAAAATCATGGCGAAAATCTCAGAGAAACTTAAAAACCGGTCTACAGGGAAAAGAAATAGAAAGAGGGGATGGTTTAATATAGAATGTTCCTCGATAAATAGAAAATTAAAGAAAGCTCTACAGGATTCACCTAGAGATAGGGATAAAATCTATAGACTGCGAGCTATGTACAAATCTGCCTTAGATAAGGGCAAAGGAGAGCTAAAATAAATGATCTGGGATGAACTGCTGCAGGCCGTTGAATTAAAAGATAATTCTCTTTTTTAGAAAATAATAAATCAGCAATTCCTAAAAGAGAGAGGCAAACCAAGGATCGAGGCATTTGTACAACGGGGGACTGGATAGATCAATTAAAAATGCCAACCACACATATATACCAAATTGATGCAGTGGATGTCCCCGCCATAACCGTAGAAGAGGTTATTAACGCCCTAAGTAAAGCAGCAAGCGGAAAGGCCGCAGGCCCGGATGGTGTTCCGATAGATTCCTTTAAAGCACATGTCACTTTATGGTCCCCAATACTGACCCAAGTATGCAACTCTACATTCAAGGGCTTCCTCCCTGTCTCTTTGACAGAAAGTACAATAGTCCCAATATTCAAAAAAGGTAGCAGAGGGGATCCAAAATGCTATCGCCTAATATCCCTCCTGGACTCCAGTGCTAAATTAATGGGTAGAATCCTCCTGGGAAGGCTAGAACAATGGGTGGAGAAAAAACATACTCACCGACACACAATATGGGTTCAGGAGGGATATTGGAATGGTAAAACAATGGGTTAATCTACACCTGATAATTAATAAATATACAGTAGCAAGGGTAGGACATGTGCATTTTTGCTTTGCAGATCTGAGCAGTGCGTTCAATCTGGTAAACCATAATAAATTATGAGAGACACTTGCGGAGATGGGAGCCCCTCAGCCTATCATCAACTATCTGTCCCAATGGTACTCCCACCTTATCGCGCAGGAGCGTTATGGACCAAAGGGGGAATGCACAGAAAGTTTTAAGGTCGCCCGAGGTATTAGACAGGGTTGTGTTCTTGCCCCCTTGCTCTTCTCACTCTACATAAATGGGGTGGACGAATGTCTACAAAAAGTTAAAGCTGACGCCCCCATGGTTGGATCCCGCCCCCATTTTATTATATGCGGATGATGCAGTCCGTTTTATCTAGAACAGCTAACGGGCTGCAGCTCTTGATAGGTAACTTTGTTAACTTTATGGATAACAAAGGTATGATAATAAATTTAAAGAAAACTGTTACTATGGTAACTGGAAAAGGAAGAGCAAAAAAGAGGATACACCATATAAAGGGGGAGAGGTTAGCTGAGACTCAAATGTTCTCATATTTGGGAATTCAGATCACTGAATCAGGGTCCTGGGAAAGTCAGTTAAATATCTCTAAAATGAAATTTTTGAGAGCTACAGAAGCTATCTTTAGGTTGGCTAGTAAAATAGGCGAAAAAAACCAATCAGGGAGATACTGATATTGTATAAAAACAAATGCCTACCAAGCGCTGATTATGGCGCTGCCATTTGGGGGTACATAAACTGTGCCAAACTGCAAACACTAGAGAAATAGTTTTTGGCACAATAATTGGCTGTCCCAAAATCATGTTCAACGTACATAACACATAAGGAAGTGGAATTCCTTTTCTAGAGGACAACCTATATACAAGACCTGTCCTTCTGTGGCATAACATGTGGAGTAAAATAGGGACAGAGTTCACAAAGGCAATAACTTTAGATTGCCTTAGGTTAGATGCCTGGAAGAAAATAAAGTGGTTGTCTTACATAGACAGCCACTTAAGCAAAATGGACCCTGCCATTGGAGCTACTGACACTGTTAAAGTCCTAACCTACTCTAAAACAGAAGTTAGGACAGAGAGACATAGAAAAAAAGAGAGAGACACCAATGAGAGCAAAAGATCCACGGTAGGTAGATACTTGTCACACCACGCACATACGGGTCTGTCAAATTATTTGACAATTGTCAAGAATAGCCAACATAGGTTCTATCTTACCAGATTGAGACTAGGAACACTGCTCTTAAGATTTACTTTCCCAATAATTGGGGCATGGACTGATAATCTCCCAAAATGTCCATGCGATGGCAGTACCAGCCAAAGCACAATACACTTTATTTGATTTTGTATTTTTGATAAGGACCTTAGAAATGTTTTTTTTGGCCTCGATTTTTAAAACTGGTAAATATATTTACTACCAGGATACTTTTAATTATATATGTGCTTTGGAAAACAGGGATATTTGTTTATCTGTTATAGCGTTTATACATCAGCCCTAGGAAGAAGGAAAGACCTAGCACATCTGGAAGCCCTAACTTATGAGACCACAGAAAAAACTTATTACCCCTGTTTTGATCGTATACCATGAATTTTTTTCTGATTGATTACATCCTATTAAATGACTATCGGGGGGACCTGAAGCTGTGTGATTAGTAATATTTCTTGGACTGCTATATAGACCCTGGCCAGCCCCTAAGAGATGGTTCCAATGCTGTCACACCACAATTGTTATGAGGTGTATGCTTGGGGATGGGGTATCCACATATGAGCTCTGTATTATCTCCTTTTTTTACTATTCATTGACTGTAATGTTTTTTTATTGTGATTTATCTATGGTTTTATGTTTATAAACCGAATAAAGTTTGTGAATTGAATTGACTCTTCTGGGTAAGGAAGGGTACAGTGAATATTTAAGGGTCAATTTAAGGGTCTAACAAACATGCAGATGATGCCTGTCAATTTGTCATGGTTGTTGTAGTCCTCAGTATTGTATTAGGTTGGACGATTATTGCATCCCTCACGTTTGTTGTTTTCTTCCCTTTCGGTTCCCTTGCCTCATTATATTATCTTGTTTTGTTGTCAGTATGGTTGTTTGTGAAAACTCTAGGTATCCTCTTCCTCTCTTTGCTCACTTCCTCAGTTTTTTGGTATGTTTAATTATTCAATACAGATACTTCTTTTACTCTTCATGTCTGCAATGCACAGGAAAGAGAAAAACACCATGGATTTAAGTGGTTTGTAGGAAGGGTAATGGTGTCACAATGTATTGTAAGAAATAAAATACCCTCTCTTGTGCATTAAAAAGGGTATTGCAAGTCATCTTGGAATTCCATGACCATATACAGGAACTCTGCATTCAGCTTCCTTGCTCTATATGGTCATGGAACTCCTCAGTGACTTGCAGAACCCTTATAATGTACAGCAGTGGCTACTGTATCCCATATATAAAAATGGCAGGGTGGCAGGTTCTGCTATGACAGATTTAAAACAGGTATTATATATTTTCAGAGGAAAGATGTGTAAAATGTAAAAAAAAAAATAAAGTGCATGGCTATTGGAGACAATAGACTGTCATGTGGACAAAACACAGTAGCATTCTTGATGGCATTAGGATGAGACGGGAGCAGTAGATATTGGGCAATACCAAATGTATATCTAAGCGAGAGGATACTTCTATTATCGCTATGCTTCCAAGATAAACATGGTTCCATTCCATTAACCCTTTTTAAAGAAAGATATACTGTAACCAATACTTTTATTAATTACTTACTATCCCTTTCCATCCCTCACCCATCAATTGCTTACCACCCATTTTTATTATCTGGTCTTGTAATCTTTTCTGAACCTATAAACAAATCTAGGCAGAAAATACCATAGTAAATAGCTATGATATATTTCAACCAAGGAATTACTGACTACTGATTCAACATTAAACAATCAGTAAAAATTCTTTGATTAAGTGTCACAGCTGGATTGCTTCATTGTAACAATCATAGTATTATGGGAGGATACGATCAATGAAAATGAGCCACAGCTCATCATGTACTGAATGTGAAGAAGTTGAGTGAGGTAGCCCAAAGAGGTCTCTCAAAAATATATTTTCTTAATACTGGGTGCCACTTGTGTTCACATAGTCTCAAATCCCTGCTCCATGGGTTACCAAAGGGATATATTTTGCCTGATACACCATCTGGGGAGATGCCTGTGTCCCAGCTTTGAGTCAAAAGTCTCTCTTGAGTCTACAGAAGACAGTGCCTTTGCTCATGAAGGAGCTCAGACCAGTTTAACTTGGTGGCAAAGTTTATTCCAAGATACTGGAAAGTATCAAAGAGTAAAGCCCTGATTTATGGTTTGGCAGACAGGTCCCCCCATCACAAACAGAACAGATAACCCATCCTCTTATTACAAGTGCATTGCATTCTATGGCAATTGTAATAAGGTGGACAGGATAGCCGTCATGTTTGTTATAGAGTAACCTATGTACCAAACTGTAAATCTGGCACTTAATCTTTACATCTCTAATACATATGCTTTTGGGATTGCCTTTTTTGTACTCTAAAATTCATAACATATGATTTAGACATATTTGTTCTTACATCCAAATTATCCATACAATCAACGTGGACAGTGACTAACTCTTGGCGACCAATGACCGTTCTTGATAATAGTAAAGTGTCATCCACATATAAGAATATGGGGATAAATTTTATGACCGAAGGCACCTGGTGTCACTTTCTTGCTTTAATCTCACAGCAGCCAGAAAAATAAGCAGATCTAAAGCAGAAAAAGAATATGTTGACAATAAAACTACTCCCAGCAGGCGCTAGGCTAGAATTACAAAATGAACTACAAGTGTGCTATTCAGTGGACATATAAGGGCAGCTCACTAGTTGTAGTTTCTCTTTGTTGCTGCAATTAAAAGTGAGTTAAGTGTTCCCATTTACATTTACTTTCTTGATACTGCTGTTTTATGTTTTATAATGTTAGAATCCTAAATACATAAATTTCATGTACCTAGTATCACTTTTTGCTTTAATAATTGACTTTGTTTAATTTGACACTTGATATTCTTTATTGTTCAATTAATTAAAATCGTTACAATATGCTACGTTTTCATATGTAGGGTAAAAAAAATAAAAGAAGGAAAAAGAGGATAAAAATAAGGTTTTAAGTTCGCAGCCAACGTACGCGTTCTAGCTGGGATATCTGGGTTCGCTAAAATCTATAAAATCTTAGAAGCAGCAGTCCAGGCTGAATCTAAAGTGCTAGTGCTTTAGGAAGACAACTGCCTCTATAGATCCTTTATGTCTTTGGACTTCGAGTGGACCCTTTAACGCAGTAAATTAATGTTCTTTTAGGAGAATTCCTTTGTGTTAACTGTCCCAGCATTAATTATGAGTAAAAACGGTTAAAACCAGCATTTGCGGATATTGTCCTCGATTCGGTACGGGATGCGTAAGTTAACTTGCCTGGCTTGCACGGTTGGTCTTCTAGCCTTGGTTGATTGTGTTTCCTTCTTTGCTGTGCAAGCCATTAAGTCGTTATAGCGCTGGCTTCATGGCCAGCTAATTGCTGCTGGTGGCTTTAGTAGTATTTGTAAGGGCGACCCGAATTGCGTCGGTGAATTTCCCTAGTCTGGCCGCAGTTTGTGCTGTTTTGGCGGAGCAATACGGGTCTGAGACTTCTCTGCAGTATCTAAGGCCTTGAGTCCTGCAAATAGGGATCACCAGGCGATGTCGCTCACTAGCCATCTTTGGACAACAGCACAGTAGGTGAAGCCAGGATTCAGTTGGTAGCTACATAGACGGCAAGCAATTGAGTTGTCCCGCCGGTCCCAGGATGGATTAAAGTCCACGATTGGTAGTGCAAGAAGTCTCATGTATGAAATTCTCTTCCGAGCTTGAACTGTCAAGTCTTACTCAAAATAAAGCTGGGGTTTTCCCAGGATATAGGAGGCATCCAGTTTAGAGAAACTGGGTTGGTGGCGTAAGCTTTCCAGGTCCCTTTCAAATGAGATTTTCTTAACCTGTGCATTCACTGATTTTTTCCAGACTGTGACCGAGATGTCTTGGTTTTACAGGGTTTGAACTTCCATTTCAAGTAAGCTTGTGGCTTCTGCCAACTGGGCTTGCCATGGGGAGGCAGCAACTTCAAAAATTGTTTTGATTTGAGATTTCAATGAGGGTGCTGAGGCACGCAGGGTGCTGATGTAATATTTTATTGTGACCCCTAAACATATGACATCCGGACAAGTGAGTCCAAGCTCTAGTCTCACTCTGGCTCTCCTGGCCTGTTGGGGGAGCGTTAGAACCTTCTTGGAAGCGGAAATATGGACATACAGGAGGAACCTTTTGAGTGCGCCGGGAAATGCTAGGTGACCATAATTGAGGGAGGGGATGAGTTTGTCTCTCAAGACTTTCTGAATGGGTTCTGCGGTAAGACTATGTAGCAGCTGATTTAGACGTTTTAAACTGTAAATTATGCCGCCCCCCTTTCCTAGATCTTTTAGGTGGCTCCTCTGATAGCCTGACGCCAAGATAGTTGTATCTCGTGCATGTTTAAATTTGCTGATCATCTAGGCAACATTGGGCAGTTTTCTTTTGAGGGTACTTCCCAAAGATGACTATCTTGATCTTCTCCTGGTTCACCATGAGATTAATCCATTATTGCGATATCATGGGCATACTGGAGGATTTGGAGCCGCACTTTCCCCAACCTTGGTGTTAGTAGAGATGTACCTTCCAGGGCTATGCCTAGTTCTGCTGTATAAAGATTGAAAAGTAGAAGGGTGAGGACCCAGCCTTGTTTCAGACCATTGTTGGATAGCACCTTTACTGTTCCGATGGATTGGCTGGTCTTTATGCGGACACAGGTTCCCTGATGTAGTGCTATTATTGCCTTTGGTAATCATAATAATACTAATAATAATCTTTATTCAGCAGTAATCACAGCCATAAAAGATACAAAGATAAAAATTCAGTAACAAATATATTTAAACAATATATCATTACTGTGCAAAATCGCGGGGTCCCTGTATACATCAATCTTGTCTCGAATTTCTTGTTCTCATTACTGCTGTTAAAACATTTTTGACAACAAAAAGTGTACGAACATAAATGATAATTGAAGTCTCCTAGCAGAATAAGGCTCTCCTGTGGGAAACCATCGTCCTGCAGCCGGTTAACTCCGACAGGCTGGGGGGGGCCCTGTTTCTTACTTTTTGCATTGTAAAAGTTAAGTATTGTAAACCGCCTCGCTCTCCCTACCACTAGTTTAAGGCCTTGTGCCACTTTGGAGTCCCAATTCAGTCGCTTCACAAACGCACAGAGCCCAAGAGCTATAAAGATAACTAGTCCTCCCCTTGCTCTGCCCGAGGTGAAGGCCTCTGCTGGGAGGAAGAATGTTTTATATCCTTCCATAAAGAATTTATTTTCCACCTTCCAGGTCTCCTGAATACAAATAATGTTAAATGATCTTATAAATTGAATCCACCTGTCGTCTTCAAATGTAGAGGCTAGGCCTGCCACATTCCAGGAAATCAAACTAACATCTCCCCAGAGTTCCAACCTGTAGGGTGCATAAGAGGCTATGTCTTCCCCCATAGGGATCTATTGGGCTGATGGAATTTGAGCAACTCAGAGAATGGCCTTCCTTTGCGCATGGCCAGGGCTCACTAGGCTTACTTTCCTGTGTTAATATTTCAATCGGCATAGCATGCGATATACGATTATCAATGCCCTCTATTTGTCAATCTAAGCCATTAAGATTCGACAGGGGAGCATAGACGTTAGGTGTCACCTCTATTCCCTCCAAGGCACAAACACCCCCGTCCAGGCCTGGAACTTAGCTATATTTTGGGGTATTGCGGGTAGGCCTATAGAAGAAACCTAATGGGAGTGGTGTGATGTCAGAAGCATAAAAGGGGAACTGGGAGGAATGTCTCAAAATATTACATGCGAGTTTGGGGAATCTAAATGTGACAATCACACTATCTCCCTCAATTGTTTTCTAGGACCAACCAATTAAAGAGACCCTTCAGCCCATCAGAATGTGGCTATGATCTACCACATTGAAGCTACTATGTTTGCCTAGCCAGTGCGCCACTTTATTGATTAATTTGTCAGTGGATTCCTCACTATGAGTACCCAAGCCTGATACCCCAACCAAAACCACAGTATAGGGACAACAGGCAGGAGGGAGATCAATTACTGGTAAACCCAGGCTATTTCTAATATTTGAGCTTTCCCTAGCTGTCTCACGCTCACATAACAAGCGGCTCTGCTCCCCATCACCCCTATCCATGCCACTTGCTTGGGGGTTAAACGATCTGTGAGGAGCCCTGCCCTGAACCGTTTCTTGTATCGTAATCCCTTTCTCCATCAGGTGGTTATTAGGTAGTGGCCTACATTTTAGTTTGGTTTGCGAGGGCATTCTAGATCGTACTGCCTGTATCTGGGGATTTTGTGCGAGGGGCGCCTTATTAATAGTGTCCAACATACTTTCCACTCTAATAAGTGTGTCTGTAGAGTCTGACAGTACTTTGTCAAGTTTGTCCCAAAGCTGCGGCAGCAGATCCGTCAACAAATCAGTGATTTTTTTCCTTAGAGAGTTCCAGAACTACCCCGTGTCTGTCAGGCTAATTGATGTTGCGGGTTTCTCCCCTCTACACTGGGGCTCATTTCGCTTCTTGGCTTTCCGCGACCTCTTGGGTGCTGGCGACCCCACCGAATCCACTCCCTGTTTGGGGGCTAAGGTCACCCTACTGCCATTTCCAATTGGACCAGGAGAGGTGGTACTAAGGCCCTCATCTACTGCAGCAGGTATTACGGCACCTGTGGCGGAATCCGGATGTTTCTGGGAGCTTGTGGTTTCAGAATTTAAAATGACCATGTCTGAGGTTTCACCAGGCGGAAGTAATGACGGGCCAGTGAAACCCAGAGAGTCTCTTCTTTGCTTTATCAATTTCCTTTGAAATAGCCCCCTCCGCTTTCACCAGGAAGGAGTCAGTAGTAGCCCTCTTGGTACTGTTTTCCCATGGTGATTAAATAGGGAGAATCCTCCAAAGAAATTACAAAATACCGGGGCCCAAATACCAAACAAACCGCACACAGTCAAGTTAGTACTCGCAATAAAGATGACGCCCTTGCGTAATCTCCACTGTTCCAGCAATGGCAATGTAGGTGCCCTTCCGCGGATGAAAAATTAGTGTATGTCTTCCTTTACACCAGCTCCGGTCTCCTCCAGCCAAGAGAATTGGGCCCGGCACGGCCTCGGTTGAGCGCGGACGGGCGTAGATGGGCCCGCCCTTGGCCTGGGCTTCGCGGCACCCTCGAGCTGCTGATAAAGCGCCTACGGGGGCAAAGGTGTCGTGTGGCGGTGGCCGCCACAAGACATTTTGGGGCCTGTAGGCTCCTGCCCCTGAAGCGGTATCGAGCTTGTCTCCCACCACTTGCCTCTCCTCCAAGGACTCACCCTGCCGTGCACCAACTGGTTGCTGGTTACTGGTGGCTGTTGGTCCTGCTGACCCCCGCTGATTCCTTCAGTTGGTAGAGACAGCTTGTGCTAGTCCTGCCGGCTGTGGCTGCAGCTATGGCCCAAAGCGAGGCTGGTTTATTTATAGTCCTTTCTGGGTTTTTCTTGCTGTCCCCCTAGAGGGTGTTTGGGCTAAGGGGGGGACTGTTGATTGCCACCAGATAACATCAATCGGTCAGATTCCAGTCAGTCCCAGATTCTGCTCAGGTGAGTTTGCTGACGCGGAGCAGTTGAAGCAACTATGGTAGTTATTGTGATAGTTGAGTCAATTATGGTACTTGTGACCAGCAATTGTGACCAGCACATGAAGAAGCAAAGTCAGAGAGCAGGATCCGAGAGTGGGCCCGGACCAGCCAGAACCTGTGTATCCCTCAGCGGGCTGGCCCGCTCTCACTTACTGGGGGTGGGGCTGGGAGCAGCTCACATGCGGGCTGGCAACTTAAAACAATTTCTCTGGGCCAGCAGCTCTCAGGGATCATGGCCGGGAGCGGGGGTGAACGGCAGATAAGCGCTCACTCACTGGAGCAGGGGCAGCTGGCTGGCTGTCTGGCTGTTGTAATGCATAGCCCGGGACTTGCCCCCAGCGATGCCCCTGTGCACCAGCTCACTGGTTTGCGTATGAGCTCAGCAATAGCAGTGGTGCGGTGTGGTACGGGCGGCACGACATGCAGTTTGAGGGACGACCCACTCCTCCACAGCTCTTGTGACCTCTTCAGCCGCCCGGTCGTGCTCCTGCCGGGACCTATAGCAGATCGGTGGTTAGGCGGTTTAGGCGGACACACAAACGCCACAGCCGCTCCCCCGCTTGCAGCACCACAGCACTGAGGTTCGCCTCTGTTCGTGCCTTCAGTAACTGTTGGTGGATTCCCCAGGAGTCTAGTTTTTCCCACAGTTTCCCTAAATCCATCCGGTCAAATGCTGTGCTGTAGTCCACAAAACAGCAAAAGAGAGGTGGTTGCGTCAGCTGTGTAGCTCGATGTGCCAAGTAACCCAGTGCTAGGCTGTTATCCAAGGTGGAACTTTCGGGCCTAAATCCTGATTGAAAGAGGGGAAGGATGTTATTATCGTTTGCCCAGGCTTCTAGTTCTTTCAGTAGTATTCTTGCATACGCTTTAGATTCTAGGTCTAATAAAGCAATGAGGCGATAGTTTCCCGGTTTCGCGCAGTCCACTTTTTTGTGAATTGGAAAGAGGATGTAATCAATCAATCAATCAATCAATCATGTCACTTATAAAGCGCACTACATACCCGCGAGGGTCTCAAGGCGCTGGGGGAAGAGGGGGGTGGTGCTGCTACTGATCGAAGAGCCAGGTCTTGAGGAGTCTTCTGAAGGCCAGTAGGTCTTGGGTCTGTCGGAGGTTGGTGGGGAGGGTGTTCCAGGTCTTGGCGGCGAGGTGGGAGAAGGATCTGCCGCCGGCGGTCGTTTTCCGGATGCGGGGGACTGTGGCGAGGGCGAGGCTGGTCGAGCGGAGCTGGCGGGTGGGGGTGTAGAAGCTGAGTCGTCTGTTGAGGTAGGCTGGTCCGGAGTTGTGGAGTGCTTTGTGTGCGTGGGTGAGGAGCTTGAAGGTTATCCTCTTGTTGACAGGGAGCCAGTGCAGGTCTCTCAGGTGGGGTGTGATGTGGCTGCGTCGGGGGATGTCGAGGATAAGACGTGCAGAGGCGTTCTGGATGCGTTGCAGCCGTCTCAGGAGCTTAGCCGTCGTTCCTGCGTAGAGGGCGTTTCCGTAGTCCAGCCTGCTGGCGACGAGGGCCTGGGTGACTGTTTTTCTTGTTTCGGTGGGGATCCACTTGAAGATCCTATGGAGCATTCGGAGGATGTTGAAGCAGGATGAGGAAACGGCGTTGACCTGCTTAGTCATGGAGAGGGTGGGGTCGAGGATGACCCCTAGGTTGCGTACGTGGTCGGTGGGTGGCGGGGCTGTTCCCAGTGATGTTGGCCACCAGGAGTCGTCCCAGGCTGAAGGGTTGGAACCAAGGATGAGGACCTCCGTCTTGTCCGAGTTCAGCTTCAGGCGGCTGGTCCTCATCCATTCGGCGACAGCCTTCATTCCTTCGTGGAGGTGGGCTTTGGTGGTGTGAGGGTCTTTGGTGAGGGAGAGGATCAGCTGGGTGTCGTCGGCGTAGGAGATGATGTTGAGGTTGTGCTGTCGGGCGACGTGGGCGAGGGGTGCCATGTAGATGTTGAACAGCGTTGGGCTGAGGGAGGAGCCTTGGGGTACGCCGCAGATGATCTTGGTGGCCTTGGATCGGAAGGGGCGAGGCGGACGCTTTGTGTTCTGCCGGAAAGGAAGGATGTGGTCCAGTCCAGGGCCTTCTCTTGGATCCCAGCGTCGTGAAGGCGTGTTCGTAGTGTGTGGTGGCAGACCGTGTCGAAGGCGGCTGATAGGTCCAGGAGGATGAGGGCTGCTGTTTCTCCGTTGTCTAGCAGGGTCCTGATGTCATCGGTGGCGGCGATGAGGGCGGTTTCGGTGCTGTGGTTGCTGCGGAAGCCGGACTGGGAAGGGTCCAGGATGTTGTTCTCCTCGAGGTAGCGGGTCAGTTGTTTGTTGACGATTTTCTCGGTGACCTTCGAGGGGAACGGGAGCAGAGAGATGGGTCGGAAGTTCTTGAGGTCCTTGGGGTCTGCCTTGGGTTTCTTGAGTAAGGCGGTGATCTCGGCGTGCTTCCAGCTTTCGGGAAGGTTGCTGTCTCGAAGGAGATGTTGATTATTTTCCGGAGATGGGGCGCGATGGCTGTACTGGCTTTGTTGAAGATGTGGTGAGGGCACGGGTCTAGCGGTGAACCGGAGTGGATGGTGTTCATGATCTCGCTGGTGTCCTCGTCGCTGATGTTGATCCAGGAGAGCAGGCGGTTGGTGGTTGTGGGGGCAGTGGTCTCGGTGGTTGCCGGGCGGTCGTGGTGTTGAAGCTGTCGTGGATGTCGGCGATTTTGCGGTGGAAGAAGGTGGCCAGTGAGTCGCACAGGTCTCGCGACGGCTGGATGTCGTTGGTGTTGGAGCTGGGGTTGGAGAGTTCCTTCACGATGTTGAAGAGCTCTTTGCTGTTGTGTGCGTTGTTGTCTAGGCGGTCTTTGAGTGAGGCCCTTTTGGCGGATCTGATGAGGTGATGGTGACTGCGGGTGGTGCTCTTGTGGGCGGCGTAGCTGTCCGCTGTCCGTTCGTGGAGCCAGATCTTCTCCAGTTTTCGGCATGTTCGTTTGGAGGCCTGGAGGTCTTCGGTGAACCAGGTGGCTTTCTTGCTGGTGTGGCTGTTGGGCGGATTCTTGAGCGGGGCGAGGGTGTTGGCGCAGTCGTCGATCCACTGTCTGAGGTTGCGGGCGGCGGTGTCGGGGTCGGAGGGTTCGGCGGGTGGGCTCAGGGCGAGGGTTGTGGTTAGCTGGTCTTCTGTGACTCTGCTCCAGCAGCGGCGAGGCATTTGTTCGGTGCGGTGGTGCGTGGTGGGCTTCCTGTAGGTGAAGTGGATGCAGTGGTGGTCAGTCCAGTGGGGTTCGGAGGTGTGGTTGAAGGAGACGTGTGGGCTTGCGGAAAAGATGGAGTCTAGCGTGTGGCCGGCGACGTGGGTGGGTGTAGTCACGAGCTGTCTGAGTCCGAGGGTGGCGAGGTTGTCGATCAGGGTGGTGGAGTTGGTGTCCTTGTTGTTCTCGAGGTGGAAGTTCAGGTCCCCGAGGAGGATGTAGTCCGTGGAGGCGATGGCGTGTGTGCTGACGAAGTCAGCGATGGAATCGCTGAACTGTGGTCGGGGTCCGGGGGTCTGTAGATGAGGGTTCCTCTGAGGGTGGTGTTGGGATCGGTGTGGATCTGGAAGTGCATGTGTTCGGCGGTGCTGAGGGTGTCGTCGGTGTTGGTTGAGACTCTGAGGGTGTTCCTGTGGGACGATGGCGATGCCTCCTCCGACTCCGTTGGTGCGGTCCCTGCGGGTGATCTTGTATCCGTCCGGGATGGCAATGGCGATGTCGGGGGCTGAAGCGGGATTCAGCCAGGTCTCCGTCAGGAATGCGACGTCTGGGGAGGTTGAGTCGAGAAGGTCCCAGAGTTCGATGGCGTGTTTGCGGGCGGAGCGGGTGTTGAGGAGGATGCATCTGAGGTAGTTGGGTTCTTTCCTGGGCGGTGGTTTGGCGGGGCGGGTGCTGGCGAAGCTGCAGTTCCGGCAGGTGAAGGGCCCTTGGGTGCGCTTCGGGGTGGCCTGGTAGCAGGCGTGATCTTTTCCGGGGTTGAGTGGGTGGAGGGTGCTGGCGTCGTATCGGCGTCTGTTGATGTGGCGGGCGCGGGGGATGCCCGGACCAGGGGTCTGGCGCTGGGCGCGGTCACGGCGCGGACGGGCGCAGACGGGCTTGCCTTAGGCGCGCCAGCGCGCGCCCGCTGCACACGTCCGCTGCGCGGCACGCGCAGCGGCCGCCATAAATGGGGAGGTGGGAGGGAGGAGCAGGGAATGGGGCAGCGAATGGGCAGTGAGGGGGCGGGGCCGCAGGGGCGCAGCGGCGGGAAACAGGCACAGAAGGGAAAACGAGCACAATCAGGGCAGCAAGGGGGCACAGAAAGGAAAGAAAAGAAAAAACACCCAAAAACGAGCACAATCAGGGGCAGCAAGGGGGCACAGAAAGGAAAAACGAGCACAATCAGGGGCAGCAAGGGGGCACAGAAAGGAAAAACGAGGCACAATCAGGGGCAGCAAGGGGGCACAGAAAGGAAAAAACGAGCACAATCAGGGGCAGCAAGGGGGGCACAGAAAGGAAAAAACGAGCACAATCAGGGGCAGCAAGGGGGCACAGAAAGGAAAAACGAGCACAATCAGGGGCAGCAAGGGGGCACAGAAAGGAAAAACGAGCACAATCAGGGGCAGCAAGGGGGCACAGAAAGGAAAAACGAGCACAATCAGGGGCAGCAAGGGGGGCACAGAAAGAAAAACGAGCACAATCAGGGGCAGCAAGGGGGGCACAGAAAGGAAAAACGAGCACAATCAGGGGCAGCAAGGGGCACAGAAAGGAAAACGAGCACAATCAGGGGCAGCAAGGGGGGCACAGAAAGAAAAACGAGCACAATCAGGGGCAGCAAGGGGGGCACAGAAAGGAAAAACGAGCACAATCAGGGGCAGCAAGGGGGCACAGAAAGGAAAAACGAGCACAATCAGGGGCAGCAAGGGGGCACAGAAAGGAAAAACGAGCACAATCAGGGGCAGCAAGGGGGCACAGAAAGGAAAAACGAGCACAATCAGGGGCAGCAAGGGGGCACAGAAAGGAAAAACGAGCACAATCAGGGGCAGCAGCAGGGCACACAGACGGAGCTGTGTGGTGGGGAGCGACCTACCAGTCAAGGTCAGGGGTCGCATAGGCACAGGGACGCACAGGTGGCATAGGCATGCTTGAAGAGTGGTGTGAGTTGTCCCGACCATTATTCTTGTGAGGCTTTGAACACTGATGCGGGGACCCCATTAGGTCCTGAGGGTTCATCTGTCCTCATTTTTTTGAGTAAATCAGTTACCTTGGCCTTGGTAAAGTTAGGTGTTTTGGGGGCCTGGCGTGTTGCTGAAGAAGGTTGTTATAGGTTGGTATATGATGTGTTCTGATGGTTAAAGTATAGCTGTTTTGCGCATTTGACCCACTCGTCGGCTGCCACTCAGTTCTCTTTTGTCTGACCGGTGTTTCTGTATTGATTAAGGTATTTCCAAAGTTGTATGTGTCCCCTTTCTTTGAGGAGAGTGACGATTTTCAGCCATTCTGCCTCAATCTTCATAGAGTTTATCTGCCAAACTTTCTTTCTGTGCTCTGCTCGACGGGATGAGATTGTGTTTGCAAGTTTTTGTTCCCTTTTTCCCTTGCTTCAGGGCCTTTGAAAGGCTACGTTTGGTAAGGTGTAATTTCCTTGGTTTGATGTGTAGGTTAAGTGGATGGACCTGGGTGGCCTGCGTCTTGGTGATTCCAGAACCCACCCCACAGGACTTTGTTTAATTATTTGCGCACATATGCTCTGTAATTCCTCATATAAATGCATCCACGTTTCTTTGCCATCTCAGGCTCTTCTCGACTTTTACCCCAAAGCAAAGCTCAATTTCTCATAGCACACATTCCTCTTGCAGGGGCTGGATCCTGAAGTGTGCTCTTACATCTTTCCTCTGCAGCGGCTTTCAGAACACAGTTGAGGACTCTTATTACCTTCTCAACCCTAGAGTAGCTTAATTTTGGCTCCACCCTTACATGTCACAAATATATAACATAAACGTATACTTATCACTTGTTGTCTGTGTGTAACGATATTAATGTAAAGTGCTGCACTTGACATCATTATTAAAGTGCATTCACTGTAGAATTAATGAATTCTTATACACTGCGTGCTTTACTTCATTCAAAGGCATTTACTGTTTAGGTGTTTGAATTGAAGCCATCCTCACACTATGAAAATGTAGTTACTTTAGAAACGACAATGATTTGAGTAATGCTTGCACTGTTTCATATATTTCATTTGAATTTAGTTCTTAGTCATACTTATACACATGTATTCAAGATTTTACTGTTTGCCACATTTAATATGAATCTAATCTACAGACAGTTTTATTCATTTATGTTTTAAGGTGCACACACATTTTAAATGTGCACCATTGATCTGATACTTTAAAGTTGTCCTGACTAGGCCTCTATTTCTTCTGCCCAAAATGCCTTTTTCCATTTTTCTGCTTGCATGACTTTTTCCTTGCAGATACGTTCACATGGTTTGTTAGTTTAATAATAGATACAAAACTGTACTAGTGACAGAGAGAGCCTGAGAAGAAGACCTTGATAAAGAGCATGGAGAGCCAGAGTGTTATTTGAAAGGTTTTTTTCAGCACTGTTGCAACGTGATTTAGGTGACCAAGGACGATGATGTTGTTCCCATGTTCAGCCTGGTACATTTCATGAATGTAGCAGCTTACAACATGAGAATGGAAAGGACAATGGAGCCCTGATGATGCGAACACAGTAGTGTTGCTCTTGAAATTCTGGTGGAAAAAACTGTTGTTCACACTGTCTGAGTTTAGGGCACTTTCTTTGGACTTTGAGAGGGTTAGACCTCTATGCTTTCCCTTTGATTCTTTGTTGAGTGTGGCTTAGGTTAACACTCATTCCTTGACCCAAGAAGACTCTTGACCAAGCTTCTGAAATGTTGACACCTTCCAGTACTTTCTACATTTTCTATTTTTCTGCATTTCCCTGATTTTTTAGATCTCTTTAGACTATTGAACCATCCTCCTAGTATGGACTATAACTTAGTCGATTTTTGATTTTACTAATGTATAGAAGACAGAACCAGAAACTCTTCTCTGAGCATCCAAACTTGCTATTGATCTTTTGTGTTGCTGTGCCTGAACTACTTGTTTGCCTTACACTGGTACACCTAAACTTTAATAGGAGGTTGGGTTTCCCAGTTGTTATTCTGTATCTTTACATCATAGAGATAATATTTGTTTATCTTAACTTGACTGCTCACTTGTAATAAACCTTCTTAAGTACAGTCACTTATTTCTGATCCTTGTTGTGTAGCCAAATGGGTTACACTGTCAATTGAAATTGATTTAATGCTAACTTCCTTAACATGTCAGGCGGCTAATCGGAAGACAAATGATAAGAGGGTAGGCCCACAGCGCTGCACCAACCCTCTCCTTGTACCAATATTTACTATATGATGTGTTTTAGCCTCCCCCTGGCATCACATGATTTAGCTAAGCCAATCAGAACAATATCCAGTAGAAACACCCCTCCATAACCCTCCTACCATTATGGTAATAAAAGGGGACAGAATCCACAACACCTCCTGTTTTTCTGTCTGCTCTTTGCATCACAGACGTAGAATATGCCTGTTGAAACATTTCAGGTAAGCTCTGGGAGGCTGGGCCTCCTGGGAACATGTTCCAGGCATTTTTTCTTTCCCTCCCTTGGTAGTGATGCATTGCTGGGCTCTGTATCTAAGGCAAAGGAAGGTTAATATCAAAGGCTTCCTTCTCACAGCCTTCTGGAGGCAGTGCCCTTGGTAGAACAGGGTATTAACTATATAGGGCCAGATGTACGACCAAGAAAGTTGCGCATCGCAAATTGCGACTCTTTTGCGAGTCGCAATTTGCGAGGCGCGATTTCCGATGTACAACAGTGTATTTCACACTGCTTGCGATTCCCAATGGGGTCGCAAATTGCGAGGCTCATTAATATTAATGAGCCTCTCGCAATTTGTGAACCCTTTGGGAATGACAGCCCTCCCAGGGATGGTGGCCTGCTGGGCTCAGCAGACCACCATGTCTGGGACTGCTTTTTAATAAAGCAGCTTTTTTTTTTAAATGCAACCCGTTTTCCTTAAAGAAAAACGGGATGCATTTAAAAAAGAAAAATGAAACCTTTCAGTTTCATTCTTTTAAGGGCAGGCAGTGGTCTCTGGGACCACTGCCTGCTCTTACAAAATATTTTCCAACACTTGAAGTAGGTGGTAAACTGCGAGTGTTTTGCGGCCGCAATGCGGTCGCAAAACACTAGTACATAGCATGTTGACTCGCTATTAGGAAGGAACCCCCTTTTCTAATAGCGAGAGTCGCAAATGCTATTTTGCGAGTCAGGGACTCGCAAAATAGCATTTGTACATGCTATTACCCTTTTTTGCGGCCGCAAATAGGAGGTTCTCCCGTTTGCGGCCGCAAAAAAGGGTTGTACATCTGGCCCATAATTTCCTATATTAGTTCAATGATGCCGCCTACTGTGCAGCGCACATTGTTTCTCTCACTGTGCATTGGTTTGGTTTTCGCTCTGCGCCCTGCAGTGTCTTGCTTCAATGGAGAGTACATTGCAAAGAGTGGTCCCAATAAACAATTCATCAACAACACAAAATACAATAATCAAGAAAAAATACTAGAAGAAATATGTAGTGTATTTAGTAAACAGTGTTATTTAATCACACTGAACGTACATCAATTTGTAATGTTGTTTTGAACAATAACAAAAGGTAGTGCCCCTAGGAGGGAGAAGGGAGGAGAAATGGGTAATAAGGTAGGTGTTGTGATTGGAGTGAGGATAACAGGGTAAGTAGAGAAGATATAGTGCAAATCACACAGTTTGTCACATAAAAACCACAAGGCTCATATCTTAAGCCACAAGATTCAAAATGATATCCAAAAGATAAATAGCCATGATTGAGAACAATATCACAGTGATTAATCGCTGTTGATCAAGCTGGCAAATGATACAGATGTCGACGTTTCGACCCCTATAAAACTGTAGGTATTTTATCCCTTACGACGAGGTCTTCCTCAGGACAGGAGTGAGAGGGAACGGGGGCACCTAGGGATAGAACATAAAAGATATCTTACCACTAAGAACACCAATACTGGTGATAGATTAAATGTGAAGGGGCCTGGGCCCTAAGAATTACCATGGACAGCCCTTCATTGAGGGCTGCTTCGTTGGTGTCGGCGCGTAGGCTCCAAAGTGGTGAGAGCGAAGGACAATCACCTGCAAGAGTAAAGTGCAGGATGAAAGAGGCCCCCCGTGAGTATAATTGATTGGGTAGGGACTGGGGTGGTTCAATCCACTTACTTAAATGGATATCGAAATCCTTCATAGGAAACCAAGCCGGACTATTCAGCTGGGCCTCGCAATTGATTCTATTTTAAAACAAAATGTAAAAACAGGCGCTAATTGGGACTGAAGGTTCACCACCACTAGGGCTGGAAACATGCTACATTTTGCCACAAAGCATGCTTAAAAAGTGGAATTACCTGATGAATTCCTTTAACCAGGCAAAAATGCTCCGTGCATGTCACAATCTACAAGTAATAAAAAGAATAAAGGTCAAAGTTAGAAAACCGAACTTGATACTCTAAAGGATAGGAAGAGCGTCTGGGAAGGATAAGTGCATTTGTCAAAAACTCACCGCTACTGTCAAAAAACGTCTCCGTTCAACCGATGGGACCCGGAGCTCTGGAAAACCTGCTGTTTAAATAGGGAGGCTCATTTGAGCCATGCACGAGGCGTGACGTGGTTGCACAGGCGCTCGATGCTTGTCAATCCTGACAAGTATGATGGAAAACAGACTGCCGAGATACTGCAGCTTCACTGAAATGAAAATTGCTGGGAATTGGCCCGGCCTACAATAGTGAAACACTCATAGTGGAGTATATTAATTCACGTATTTAGGATGACTAAAGCACAGGGCAAAAGCATAAACTAATACTCTTCTAACCTAGTGCCAGATAAATACCAACAACAATGTAGATTCATTTAAAGAAATAAACGGTGCACATGAAATCCTCGGTTACAGTGTAACAGTGAATGACATTCTCCACACAGAGGAAAGACACAGATGAAGAAATAAACGTTGTCATATTCATGTATTATGATTAGGTTAGAAAATATGTATGTATAGGAGTTAGACTATAACGTTCCATTTAGTGACCTGTCACTTGGCTTGATATTATACATAGCATGGTATCTCACATAAAGTGGTGAGGACAGATGTATTGTAGCAAGGAAAGAGGCTCAATTAAAACAACGGAGCACTATAATCACATCGTGAGCATATTACATGGAGAGGTTACTGTGACATGGAATAACAGCTTCATATTACATGGAAGGGTTACTGTGACATGAAATAACAACTTCATACGTAAATGATCCTACATGGATGTAGAGTGTGAAAAGGGAACCTGTAACGGGAAACTCAATGGAGACTATAAAGAGTCATTCGGGTGCGAGACAGGCTAGTTGAGCATGACTTACTTCAGATTCATTCAGACCGTTCTGTATGGAGTCCAGAAGGGACATCCATTTGCATTCCCTTATATTTAGGATCATTCCAATATCACCACCTCTAGGGCCAAGGGAGGCCTTCTCAAGCACTATCCACTGGAGTTCATCTGGGCTGTGGTCTGCAGCTCTAAAATGTTCGACCAAAATGCTCCCTGTACACCACACCTTATTTGACTACAGTGCTGTAGAATGCGCGCTTTTATTTTTTGTTGTGTTTAGCCAACATATATAAGACCGCAAGGACACACAATTCCATAAATCACATTATTAGTGTTACAGTTCGTGAAGGATTTCAAGTTAATCACGTGGTGTTTATACATAAACCGTTTGGTTTGAATGGTTGTTTGGCATGCCTTGCACTGGCCGCACTTGAAGTGGTCCAGTGTCGGTGGTAGATTCCACAGAGATTGGATAGATGGTGCCTCAGGTGGTTCTAGGAAGGAACGCACTATGTGATCCTTCACACTCTTGGCTTTTTTATATGAGTGCATGGGTGGGTTTGACTTGCTCTATATCATCAAAAACCAGACACCAGTGTCTATTTATCACCTTCTTGATGGCATTACTCTGTGTAGAGAAGGCGGTGACGCATATCATCCTTTGCATGGATCCATCTCTCTTTTCTTTAGGTGTCAACAGGGTCTCTCGGGGACTGTACCAAGCCCTTTTCTGTGCTCTTTTAATTAACCTCATGGGGTAGCCTCTCTCCAATAATCGGTTGGACAGGTCATTTGATTGAGCCATAAAGTCAGTTTTCTTGGTACAATTCCTGCGGATCCGCAGGAACTGTCCAAAGGGTAGATTATCCCTGAGTCCTCTCGGATGGTAGCTGTTGTATCTAAGAAGGGAATTCCTTTCGGCTGGTTTCCGATACAGTGTGGTATACAGTTTATTCTCCTCATTCCGGATAGTGATATCCAGAAAGTCAATTTCTCTGGAGTCTGATTGTATGGTGAATTGTATATCTTGACTCCTTTCGTTGAGCCAGGAGTGGAACATGCCCAGTTCTGTAGAGTCACCAGTCCAGATCATAAGTATATCATCGATATACCTCCTCCACAAAGTCACCTTGTCATTGTAGGGGTTTAACTTGCTGAAGATGAAAGACTTTTCGAAATTATCCATATAAATAATGGCCAAGTCCGGAGCGAAGGCAGCCCCCATCGCCACTCCTTTCGTTTGCAGATAAAAGTGACCTTGAAAAAAGAAGAAATTTTTCATCATTGCTTTGCGTAGTAATCCAATGATAAATTCTGGTGGGACCGCTGTTGGTGCCGGTCGCTGATCCAGTACTTCACCCATTACTTCAAGAGCAGATTGTTGGGGTATGCTGGTATATAAGGACACAATGTCACAGGTCACCAGAAGTTGTTTACTCGGATCAAAGGGACATTGATCAACAAAGTTAATGGTTTGCATCATGTCCCTCAAATAAGTCTGCGTTGTCTCTGCTATCGGTTTAAGGAAAAAGTCTATGTATCTGCATAACGGTTCAAGCATTGAACCACATCCTGAAACGATGGGACGCCCTGGTGGGTTCTGTGTATCCTTGTGAATCTTCGGCAAGGTGTATATGGTGGGGAGCCGAGGTTGTTTCTGATTGAGATATTGGAATTCATGGTTAGTTAGGAAGCCTTGTTCAAGACCATATTTGGTGAGGGTCAGTATTTCTTGGGCGAGATCCTTGGACGAGTCTGATCTTATTCTCATATAGCTTACTCCATCCTGTAGTTGGTTGAGGATCTCTGTCTTGTATTTGGTTACATCCTGTACCACAATGGCGCCACCCTTATCCGCGGGTTTAATCACAATGTCTTTGTTGTTTTTCAATGCCAGAAGTGCTTCATTCTCCATTTTTCGTGATGTTGTATCTGGTATGTTTGTGTTCTTTGAGCATTCTGGATACATCTCTCAGGACAACGCTCTCATAAGCTAAGATTTTATTCGCCATGGTGTGGGCTGGTGGGACGAAGGTAGAGGGAATCCTCAATCCTGTCTGTGATGATACCGGGGATGAGGGAGAATGTTTAAAGAAGTACCTTAGACGGATCTTCCTGAAAAAACGGTGCAGTTCCGTTTTGATTGCAAATTCGTTGGGATGTGCACGCGCGTTGCCGCCATTATTTCTCATCTGGATTAGGTGCCCAGGATGAATGTCTTTATGCGCTGTTGTTCTTGCAGCTTTTCGGGCCTGTTTGGGCATTTTCCTCGTTCTAGACATGGGTTTTCAGAGTCCTGGTGGCCCAGTAGTTAAGATCTTAACCTTTCACCCAGAGGTTTAAAGATTTGATTCCTTGTTAAAATTCAGAGCTGGTTCTATATGTTATATGTTGCGCTTTCCATGGGGCTACTATGGGGATTTGGCAAATAAGAAATGTGCTGGTGATAATGTCTCCTCTTAGTCTTTATTGCACTTTATGATATTTTGCACATTATATAAACCTTTTAGAGTTTGTTGTTTATTTCCTTTTTTGAAAATTCATGATTGTACACAATGCAGGGTTGCCCTCCGATTTTTACAATTGTTACCAAGTACTGATATATGTTTTAGAAAGTGTAGTTTTCTCAAAGCAGCTTTGTCTTATCGTAAAAATCTTGACTATTTAGTGCGTGATTACGATGTCGAGCGGAAACTTTCCGCCCAACACCGTCTTGTGGTCCGCTGTTCCACACGACCGATTACAATGTCTCAGAACACCGTTTGCTTGGACTCCCATTGACTCCTATGGGAGCCCGTGTTCCAACTGACAACACTGGCTCCCATGGGGAAAATGGGTGTGTGCGGAAAACTCTGCACCCTTTCGCAGGAACCCCATTGTGTCTGCCACACAGTTCATGGTTTTAAAGGGGGGTCCCTTGGGTACCCCCACGGCCCCCAACCAGAGGCCTCAGGATGAAGGGGGGCCTGCTAGGAGCCCCCAAAGTCAGTTTCCGACAGCCCTTTCGTGCTGGACAGGCCGAGTCAGAAAGGCTGTTGGAATCCGACATCGTAATTGGTGGGGTCAAACGCTGTCCGTAGAGTTGTACGATTCGGCTCTGACCGACACGGATTCTCCTAGAGCAGGTCAGGACCGATTCGGAATGTCCGAACGGCTTCCTTCCGACCGCGAACATCGCAATCGGTCGGGCGGATTGGATTCCGACGCAGTCGGGCGGGTGGGTTCCGACACAGTCTAGGGGATGTCCACCAACATCGTAGATCGTCTCCTAAGTTGTAATGTTTCCCATATTGTCATTTCTGATTTTATATTCTGTATGTTTATCTTTATGATTGGCATTGACATTCGAATAAAGAGATTGATTGATTCCTTGAGTTTAAATCGGTTTGTTACGCTCCAATGTTCAGTTAATTTTAAATGTAGCCTTTCCTCCTCAGAGGTTTCTATTTGCATAAGAATACAAGTACTGCAATACTGCCCTCTTAAGCTGGTCATAAGATCTTTCTTGGCATTATTTTTCTTAACAGTTTTTCTTCCTAGTTTTGTTTTTAAAGTTGTTATATATTTTAAAAAAGGTGTGTTTTCTGTCAGGCATGTCTTTAACCACAGTGGAATCCTTCAGGTCCCTTATATATGCTCTACACTGGTTCAGTTTGTGGCATTTACAATGGAGCATAGGAAGCACTCTTCTAAGTGCCATCACTGCTCAAGGGATAAGGATGATGACGGCCATGGCAAACAACATCAATAAATCAATCAAAATTTCTTTGGTCGATTTTGTAATAAAATCATACAAGAAACATATAACAAAAACCACTCTACACCTTGCTGCCTGCCTGTCCGAGCCTGCACCCCTGTCTCCACCGTCATCAGCTATTAGCCCGGAGGCGCATAAACTACATGCCGGCCCCGCAAGGCATGAGAACCAGTCTGCACCTTGCTGCCTGCCTGCCTGTCCGAGCCAAGCGATACCAAAGGAGATGATGGACGGAGCGTTAGAGCAAATCAAACACTCACCCCCAGTCAACTGATCTGGGTTTAATCCATCATCATTCTTTAGCTCACTCCACCACCCCAGTTCAGACATGGCCATAGGCAAATCAGTCTGACCCTGTGCCTCATGGGAACAGTCCAGCCCGAACTGCCAAGCCATGTCTTCCTGGACCGGAAACAAGCATCCTGGGGACCGGTTTCGGGTTCAAAACCCTCATCAGCCAGGCTATCTTGAATCCAGTGGCAAAGTGAGCAAGGGACCCACGTCTGGGCATACCCTGCCAACTTAGGGCGAACAAAGCGATACTCAAAGGAGATGATGGACGGAGCTGCTAGAGCAAATCAAACACTCACCCCCAGCCAACTGGATCTGGGTTTAATCCATCATCATTCTTTAGCTCACTCCACCACCCCAGTTCATACATGGCCATATGCAAATCAGTCTGACCCTGTGCCAAGCCATGTCTTCCCTGGACCGGAAACAAGCATCCTGGGACCGGTTTCGGGTTCAAAACCCTCATCAGCCCCCAAAGTCAGTTTCCGACAGCCTTTTCGTGTTGGACAGGCCGAGTCAGAAAGGCTGTTGGAATCCGACATCGAATTGGTGGAGTCAGAAACGCTGTCCGTAGAGTTGTACGATTCGGCTCTGACCGACACGGATTCTCCTAGAGCAGGTCAGGACCGATTCGGAATGTCCGAACGGTTTCCCTTCCGACCGCGAACATCGCAATCGGTCGGGCGGATTGGATTCCGACGAGTCGGGCGGGTGGGTTCCGACACAGTCTAGGGGATGTCCGACCAACATCGTATCGGCCCCTAAGTTGTAATGTTTCCATATTGTCATTTCTGATTTTATATTCTGTATGTTTATCTTTTATGATTGGCATTGACATTCGAATAAAGAGATTGATTGATTCCTTGAGTTTAAATCGGTTTGTTACGCTCCAATGTTCAGTTAATTTTAAATGTAGCCTTTCCTCCTCAGAGGTTTCTATTTGCATAAGAATACAAGTACCTGCAATGCTGCCCTCTTAAGCTGGTCATAAGATCTTTCTTGGCATTATTTTTCTTAACAGTTTTTCTTCCTAGTTTTGTTTTTAAAGTTGTTGTATATATTTTAAAAAAGGTGTGTTTTCTGTCAGGCATGTCTTTAACCACAGTGGAATCCTTCAGGTCCCTTATATATGCTCTACACTGGTTCAGTTTGGTGGCATTTGCAATGGAGCATAGGAAGCACTCTTCTAAGTGCCATCACTGCTCAAGGGATAAGGATGATGACGGCCATGGCAAACAACATCAATAAATCAATCAAAATTTCTTTATTCGATTTCTTGTAATAAAATCATACAAGAAACATATAATAAAACCACTCTACACCTTGCTGCCTGCCTGTCCGAGCCTGCACCCCTGTCTCCACCGTCATCGCTATTGCGCCCGGGAGGCGCATAAATTGACATGCGCGTGGCCTTCCGGCGCGGAGAAACCAGTCTGCACCTTGCTGCCTGCCTGTCCTGAGCTAAGCGATACTCAAAGGAGATGATGGACGGACCGTTAGAGCAAATCAAACACTCACCCCAGTCAACTGATCTGGGTTTAATCCATCATCATTCTTTAGCTCACTACCACACCCCAGGTTCAGACATGGCCATAGGCAAATCAGTCTGACCCTGTGCCTCATGGGAACAGTCCAGCCCGAACTGCCAAGCCATGTCTTCCCTGGACCGGAAACAAGCATCCTGGGGACCGGTTTCGGGTTCAAAACCCTCATCAGCCAGGCTATCTTGAATCCAGTGGCAAAGTGAGCAAGGGACCCACGTCTGGGCATACCCTGCCAACTTCTAGGGCGAACAAAGCGATACCAAAGGAGATGATGGACGGAGCGTTAGAGCAAATCAAACACTCACCCCCAGTCAACTGATCTGGGTTTAATCCATCATCATTCTTTAGCTCACTCCACCACCCCAGTTCATACATGGCCATGCAAATCAGTCTGACCCTGTGCCTCATGGGAACAGTCCAGCACGAACTGCCAAGCCATGTCTTCCCTGGACCGGAAACAAGCATCCTGGGACCGGTTTCGGGTTCAAACCCTCATCAGCCAGGCTATCTTGAATCCAGTGGCAAAGTTAGCAAGGGACCCACGTCTGGGCATACCCTGCCAACTTAGGGCGAACAAAGCGATACCAAAGGAGATGATGGACGGAGCGTTAGAGCAAATCAAACACTCACCCCCAGTCAACTGATCTGGGTTTAATCCATCATCATTCTTTAGCTCACTCCACCACCCCAGTTCAGACATGGCCATATGCAAATCAGTCTGACCCTGTGCCTCATGGGAACAGTCCAGCCCGAACTGCCAAGCCATGTCTTCCCTGGACCGGAAACAAGCATCCTGGGACCGGTTTCGGGTTCAAAACCCTCATCAGCCAGGCTATCTTGAATCCAGTGGCAAAGTGAGCAAGGGACCCACGTCTGGGCATACCCTGCCAACTTAGGGCGAACAAAGCGATACCAAAGGAGATGATGGACGGACCGTCTTGTGGTCCGCTGTTCCACACGACCGATTACAATGTCTCAGAACACCGTTTGCTTGGACTCCCATTGACTCCTATGGGAGCCCGTGTTCCGACTGACAACACTGGCTCCCATGGGGAAAATGGGTGTCTGCGGAAAACTCTGCACCCTTTCGCAGGAACCCCATTGTGTCTGCCACACAGTGCATGGTTTTAAAGGGGGGTCCCTTGGGTACCCCCACGGCCCCCAACCAGAGGCCTCAGGATGAAGGGGGGCCTGCTAGGAGCCCCCAAAGTCAGTTTCCGACAGCCTTTTCGTGTTGGACAGGCCGAGTCAGAAAGGCTGTTGGAATCCGACATCGTAATTGGTGGGTCAGAAACGCTGTCCGTAGAGTTGTACGATTCGGCTCTGACCGACACGGATTCTCCTAGAGCAGGTCAGGACCGATTCGGAATGTCCGAACGGTTTCCCTTCCGACCGCGAACATCGCAATCGGTCGGGCGGATTGGATTCTGACCGAGTCGGGCGGATGGGTTCCGACACAGTCTAGGGGATGTCCGACCGACATCGTATCGGCCCCTAAGTTGTAATGTTTCCATATTGTCATTTCTGATTTTATATTCTGTATGTTTATCTTTTATGATTGGCATTGACATTCGAATAAAGAGATTGATTGATTCCTTGAGTTTAAATCGTTTGTTACGCTCCAATGTTCAGTTAATTTTAAATGTAGCCTTTCCTCTTCAGAGGTTTCTATTTGCATAAGAATACAAGTACTGCAATACTGCCCTCTTAAGCTGGTCATAAGATCTTTCTTGGCATTATTTTTCTTAACAGTTTTTCTTCCTAGTTTTGTTTTTAAAGTTGTTATATATTTTAAAAAAGGTGTGTTTTCTGTCAGGCATGTCTTTAACCACAGTGGAATCCTTCAGGTCCCTTATATATGCTCTACACTGGTTCAGTTTGGTGGCATTTACAATGGAGCATAGGAAGCACTCTTCTAAGTGCCATCACTGCTCAAGGGATAAGGATGATGACGGCCATGGCAAACAACATCAATAAATCAATCAAAATTTCTTTATTCGATTTTGTAATAAAATCATACAAGAAACATATAATAAAAACCACTCTACACCTTGCTGCCTGCCTGCTTGTCCGAGCCTGCACCCCTGTCTCCACCGTCATCGCTATTGCGCCCGGAGGCGCATAAATTACATGCGCGGCCCCCGCGGCGCGGAGAAACCAGTCTGCACCTTGCTGCCTGCCTGCCTGTCCGAGCCTGCATCAGTGGGAGAGGAGCAAGGGCTCCATCATACAGACTCCCCAGGTCCACCGTCATCGCTATTGCGCCCGGAGGCGCATAAATTACATACGCGGCCCCCGCGGCGTGGGGGAAACCACTCTGCACCTTGCAGGCTGCCTGCCTGTCCGAGCCTGCATCAGGGGAGAGGAGCGAGGACTCCATCATCCAGACTCCCCGGCTCCACCGTCATCGCTATTGCGCCCGGAGACGCATAAATTACATACGCGTCCCCCGCGGCGTGGGGAAACCACTCTGCACCTTGCTGCCTGCCTGAGCCTGCATCAGTGGGAGAGAAGCGAGGACTCCATCATCCAGACTCTCCGGCTCCACCGCTATTGCGCCCGGAGACGCATAAATTACATTCGCGGCCCCCGCCGTGCGGGGAAACCACTCTGCACCTTGCTTGCCTGCCTGCCTGTCAGAGTCTGCATCAGTGGGAGAGGAGCGAGGACTCCATCATCCAGACTCTCCGGCTCTACCGTCATCACTATTGCGCCCGGAGGCGCATAAATTACATTTGCGGCCCCCGCGGCGTGGGACTCGCGCTGGTCGCGCCCGGGCAAAGCCCGGGCCAAAGGCGGGCCCATTCGCGCCCGTCAGAGTCCGGCAGAGGCTGGGCTGGGCCACCTCCCTGATATTTTGCCATCTGACAGTCATCCTGCCCTTTTCTATCGACTGTCCACTACAGGACTAAGGTACTGTTTTGTAAACTCTCCTGCTCTCATAACAGCCAGTCAGTCGCTATTTTACTTTTAATTGTTTGATTCCCCCTACATGTTCTAGCTAACGTGCCAAGCCAGAGTCCCATGATGGGAAAGCGTAAGGCTACTGAGGAGTGCATGAAGTCTGTTACTAAAAAGCTGGCGAAGAAGAGTACATCTGCCCAGAGTCCGGCTAAGGGGGTTGGAGGTGGGGGGGGGGGAGCGGTGCTGGACCGTATTGACACTCTACTGTCCAAATGTGAAGGCCTCCATGATCCAAACACAATGAGTAACTGTGTGCATTGTCCACAGACTCACGGAAGCCCCACACCTGACACCCCTAATGGCCGTATTCCTTGGATCTTCAGCCAAGGGAAATAAACATCCCCCAGCTGCCCCAAATTCTAGCCATAGTGTGCCCGGAAATTCAGAACAAGTATTTGTAGGCGATCTTTCTGCTTTCCCTTGCAGTAACAGCTTTGCCCCGCTCATGGATGATGCAGACTCACTGGAAAAGCAAGCTATATCGAGTAGCGAGGATCAAACAGGGGGATTAAAGGTAAATAGGCGAATTCATGGGATGGCTTCCCTATCGCCAGGCTCCGTTACTCATCCTAGTACTGAAGCTGTCCAACCCAGTAAAGCAACAGCCACAGTTACACACACTAATCACACACATGGTGTGATGTCCCCCCAAAAGTTATTATTAGCCCGAATTTCCAACCTGGTAGAAGAAATCAGAGCCCTTAAGGTACCTGTAGGATCCCTTTCTGAATCTTTTAACAAGGTTATTAACGATGTCCAACTCCTTAAGGAAAACCTAGGATTTAATTCTACCCGTCGGGAAAACAATAGGGGTAGGCAGGACAATCCCCGGCCATTAATAGGGGTATCACTGAGCATTAATTCAGGCGTAAGTAACAGTAGCACAAATCAGTGGAGCATTAAAAGAGCCCAGCAAGATCAAAAACTTCTGGGTAGGGAAATATATAACAGGGCTGTCCCCCATCAAATCTCATCTCCTGATTCAGTGCAGGACCCTCATGTAAGTTCTTTACACCGACAGACATATAGGTATGCAATTTCGCAGGGTACTGTCAACCCCCCCCCCCGAACGGAAGCAGACAATATATCTAACTAGCGTACCTAAGCTTTCACCAAGGTCACATACTAATGTCGAGGCCTCTCTGATTAATAAGTCCATTCATTGGATTCGGCAAGTGAGGGGTTGCCGATCTATAATAAGGGACGACTTAGTCAGGGCAAAAAGACATTCTTCCAAGGGGTCTGGTTCGGATGCCATTGATTTCACCCTGACCCATCATGATCTTGTTGAGAATCTGATAGCCTTTGACTCACGGACCCAACATCTTTTTGCAACTAACATTCGCCTTAAATATAGCCTCCCAGATGAGTTTAGTGAACCACTCTCAAGTCATCCTGTCAGTCCTCAATGCACCACGTCCCCTCTTAGAGAGATAGACTGAAGGTTTTCTCCGCCCCCCAATGTTTGTTCGCAGGTAGTGACAACAGTACACACTAGCGAGAACATAAGTTCTAGCCTTAGGGGTTCTTCTCGGTTTGAGCTGAGCTCCTCCAGTGGCACCTGTGGGGAGCTAGACCAGGTGTCAGGAACAATAACTCCTATGGCTGGCCCGTTTCCAGATACACATCTAATGTCTCGCACCATCACAGTTCTATCTTGGAATATCGCAGGAATAGGGGTGCCGCTCCTGATTGGAGACCTGGTCTGTGGAGCCCCTCTTCCACCCTGGGTACTTAAACTATTACATTCCGGCCTCCCAGGGTGATAGGGGTCGTCCATTGGGGGGCCTTACACTTTGGATTAGACAGGATATTGGCCTTGAGATCCTGGTATTGCCCATAGAGAGTAATGACGTTCTTGCAATTAGGCTGGCAGCCGGCTCACACGGACCAATTGTCATCTTTAATGTATATGCTAGAGACCTCAGTGGGGGGGGCGGAGATCCAACACTATCGATACCTTAGGTAAGCTCTTAGATATGGTCTCAGGGGAAGCTGCGGTTGTCAAAGCTGGTGATTTAAATACAACGATTTAACCCTTTGATAGTGATGATAATGATCTGGTAAGGGATGAGGACGAACAATGGGGCGTACCACTCTTAGAGTTAACCCCAATTAAGCGATGGACAGAGGCTGCAATTCAACTGAAAGCTCTTTGTATAGAGTATGGATTAAGAGCGGCTAACAGTAGATCCCCATCCGATAGAGGTGGGGCAAACACGTTTAATAATGGCTATCACTCAAGCCGGATCGATTATCTCCTAGTCAGTTTAAATCTATGGCACACTTTTGAGGATATGGTCGTACAGGCACGTGTGGAGAGCAACCATGATCCACTTTGCTCCAGGTTCATATTTAGAGATTTAAAAGCAATAGCGCAAACTTCTACTCTATCTATTACTAGTGATCTCCAGCTTACAAACAACATGCGGAGGATTAAGTGGCCCATGATCCGAGAGTGCCCTGAAATATTATCCTCTATATGTAGGGAGATGGAAAGTACTATAAAAGCAATGGAGCCATGCCTTCTTAATCACCAGCCGCTAAATGATCTTACACAATTGCACAATTCATTGTTCTCAAAACTGCGTACCCATTTTCAAAGACCGAGTAAGGCCAGGGTGAATGTCAAAAACCCAAAACATCACTGGTATAATACCGACTGTAGACACGCCCGTAGAGCTCTTGGTGAAGCAATCAAGTCGGGTGACGTGGCTAGAGTGCGAACTGCTAGGTCAGTATATAAGAAGGATATCCACTGTGCTAAAAAATCCAGTGACGAAGACAGGTGGTTGGAATTAAAGCAAGCTTGTGATAGTAGCAACCCTCAGCGGTTTTGGAATTTGGTTAAATGGGGTAGGGGAGGAGAGCCCCAGCCCCCGGAAAATAACATTGACCCAGGTGTGTGGGTTAGTTTCTTTGCCTCTCAATATGCTTGTGATGAAACTGAGAATAGCAGACCTCTACTGACTCATCTTTACTCCTCTGAAAAAATATTTAATGAGGCAGATGTTAGCTCCGCTCTCAGAGCTCTCACTGGAGGTAGAGCCCCGGAGATAGATTGTGTACCTGCCAACATCTTTTTGCAGGATCGACATCAATGGACCCAATATATATTAATATTAGCTAATGCTATGTCCACGGCGCACCAATCCTGGACACCTGGCGGGGGGCGGAGATTATCCCTGTATATAAAAAAGGAGATAAATCCCTGCCTGGTAACTATAGGCCAATAAGCCTTATAGATTCCATACAGAAAGTGGTGGCCCGGCTTGTCCTGGCCAAGGTTCATGTATGGATAGATGAAAACTCTATCCTTACCCCCCCTCCAGGCTGGCTTCAGGGCCCACATTAGCACAATTGACCAGGTCTTTCCCTTTGTTCTATTACACTGGCGGACAATAGTCCTCGGCAAGGGCAGCATGTATGCTGCCTTTGTTGATCTCAAATCCGCTTTTGACATGGTCTCTCGGTGCAAGTTGTGGGAGGTGCTGAAGGTGATGGGAATGCCACTTGACCTACTTTCCCTCATCGCTTGTTTTCACGCGGATAATTATGCACAGATTCGTTGGGGGCACAGGGAAACAAGACTGAACCCTTTCCTGTTCAAAAAGGTGTCCGCCAAGGATGTGTGCTGGTTCCCACACATTTTTCCCTTTTTATTAATGGTGTTGCAAACTTTCTTGCAGCTATTCATACTGATGCATCTGTTTTAGCTGGTAGAAAGAGCCCCATTTTAATGTTTGCAGACGACACGTTGATCATATCTAAAACCCCAAGTGGTCTTCAGTGTGCGCTGCGACGTTATGAAGAATTTTGTGTTCTACGTTGTTTAAAAATTAATGCTGCCAAGACAAAGTTCATGGCTTTTAATCAGCATAGATCTTTTAAGGGTAGATTGATGATGGATGGGCTCCCCGTTGAGCAGGTTGATGCATTTGTTTATCTGGGCATCAAACTGCAGAAGGATATGAGATGGAAGCCACACATTGAGGCCATGGCATTAAAACATCGGCAGTTGGCCGGAGTTATAAGGAAGGAATTTAAAACCTCCCTGACCAAGCCCCTTAGCCCTGTGCTTCAAATCTATGATAGCAAAGTGATGAGCTCAGTTCTCTATGGCGCAGAGTTGTGGTGTCTGGTGAACATGCCGCAGCTAGCATCTGCCGAGAATGAGTTCATGCGGGCGATTACTAGTCTCCCACAAAGCACATCCATCCTCCCGCTAAGGAATGATTTAGGTAGGAAAGCTCTGGAGGATCTAGCCACGCTAAGGCCCATCTTATATTGGTGCAGAATTTGGTGTACACCGGAACTGGCTGTATTTGCAGAGGGGCTAGGAGATATCATCGATATGGATCAATTCCACAAAATTAATTGGTTGCGAGACCTGAGAAGCCTTTTTAATAAGATGGGTCTATCACATTTGTGGGAGTCCCCTTCTAGCGCCACGTTCCCATCAAGAGATTCACTCAAGGGTACATACTGGGAAATGGTTGCTCAGGAAGAGATAAAGCGCCATGATTCCACCTCTTTCAGGGTCCTTTCTGCAGATAAAACCACGCCCCAGCCTAGACTATTACTGGGATGCCATCACAAAGCCCCTCGATCGGAAATTGTATTTTCAATTTAGATCTGGATCGTTACCTTTAAAGTGTTTTACATCTAAATGGTCCACTATTGATAATAACAAATGCCACATATGTGTCGACTATGCAGAAACCTACTCGTATGTGCTGTTTGTCTGCCCCGCATACGCTGGCCCACGTAAAGCTTGGCTGGCGCAGACCTGCAGGAATATGGGTTCAAGATCATGTAGTACTGCTTTGCGTATTCTCTGCTCCGACCCCTCACCTAGGTATGCAATTCGGGTGGCAAAATCTTTAAGGTGGATGCGGCATATTCGATCTAAGAAAAATTGTGGATAAATTGTGAAAGTGGGAATACTCCCCCAATTATGTAGGTGCATCTAGACTAAACGAGGTGTATATGGCCCAACCTGTTTTTTAATATTGTAAAATATATGGATTCCATGCTTTTTTTATCCTTATAATGCTATGGAGTTAGCCTTGAACTACTCATCTACAATCTTGCCATGTTGCACAAATTGCTTTTAACTTAATGTTTTAACCTTTGTATTGTTTAACCCTCTATTAAGTACAATGCTTTTATGACTTGTTTAGTCAAATAAAGCTTCTTTTGTCATATAATAAAATCCTTAATAATTTCACATAAAAAGGGAAATAACTGTAAACACATAATATACAGAGTAAAGTTCATCAAAGACCAGGTAATACCAGGATCAAATCTAACGTGCAGAGCCATAAATCCCCATAAAAAACTTTGACACAGTATAACATACTTTATGACTTTCTAAAAGTTTCTGGTATAAAATGGCAGGGTCTAGTCTGATAAAAATCCAGAGAACTAAAAGCGGTTTTAAATACTTGTGCAGTAGAGATTTGTATAAAGAACAAATTAAAACAATGTGCAAAGTATCACATTTGGATAACAAATCACACCGGCAAATGGGTGGTTCTGAATACTTAGACCAAAAGCCCTCTTGGCAGATCACCTGATGAAACAGACCTAACCTGAAATAAGCCAAATAATGACACTGGGAATAGGCATGTCAAGGAGAAGGCATGGCTCTATCCCTGGGACTGTTGTAACTATTAAATATCTTTGAAATGAAGGCTTAACTAAAGCTGAGGCTTCCCTCTCAACTGCAACTCTGTTGAAAAATGCTTCGTTTACCCATTCAACATTATGGGGCAGATTTACAAGCCCCTTGCGCCACTTTTGCGTCACTTTTCCCATGTTAAAAGTGACGCAAAAGTGGTGCAAGGGGCTTGTAAATCTGCCCCTATGTTTGGTGATTCCCTGTGAATTGGTAAATAACTCAGGCCTCCCAAGGATTTTGAGATTCTCTTTAACATAGACCAACCATGGTATATTGGCCATATTGTCCAATTGCGTACAGTCATATAAAATCAATCTGTTAAAAGATAATTCTTCTTTAAGCCATACGGCGCACCACAACACAAGAGGTCACAACTGGATATAGTCAATAAAGTATCTCATCCCAAACTCTTCATGCAGTATCTCAGTGGGGATATACTGCTCAACTCCCAAAAGCCTCCTGAGAAATTTGTTCTCTGCTACCCCAATTGAGTTTAGGTTCATGTACTCCCAAATCTCAAAATCAGAAGTGGATAGGACAATACACTTAGCTTTATAGATCTCAAGCCAGGTTTTTATAGGCTTTTGACTCAGGTGCATAGAAGAGTCATTAACTCCGGCGCATGCCCTCTTAACGTTTCCAATGTTCTTCTTTAGTAGGGGATACCAACTGAGCTTATGATCTATTACAATTCCTAGATAAGTAAAATGTTCTAATTTACTTATAATTTGACCTTGGACCGAAAAAGTGGCACTTTTTGTGGTTTTTGGACCCAAAACCATGACATGTGACTTTAAAATTAGTAAGCAGGTCCAAACCACCCATAAAACCAACAAAAAGATCTAAAAGCCGCTGCAAACTTCTGGCAGGGCAGACAAATAAAACATAATCATCTGCATAAAGGAGAGCCGGGAGCAATCTACTCCAGACTCTCGGAACTTCAATACCTGGTTCAGGGAGCACATTCTCCAGCCGATTGATATATATATATAATAAAAAGAAAGGGAGGCAAAATACAGCCTTGCCGGACCCCCCTACTAAAAAAAAAGTGCTAAGTGCATGAACCATCACTACCATGGCGACTACTGTCGTCAGCCCACAATGTAAGTCTCTAAGAAAGTCAACCAGGATAAGATCCACCCCCATGGGACTCCGCTCTGCCCAAAGCTTCGCTCTGTTGACGTTATCAAAGGCATGGCTGAAGTCCATAAAGGCAAGATGACGGGAGACTCCTTCTTGGCCTGGATGTATTTATAAAATAACCAGGTGGAGATTAAGATTCTGCTCCACCGTGCCCCTCCCTGTACAAAACCCATATTGGACGTTGGGCAGTATTTTCCCTTCCTGAGCCCAGTGAGTTAACCTTTTTAACAGAACCCTACCTATGATTTTAACCTCAACCTCTATCAGAGAGATAGGCCTATAACAAGTGGGGTGACTCCAATTCCTAATCTTGAACACATGCACAATAACTGAATGATGCCATGCCTCAGGAAGGGAACAACTGATGGTGGCATTCAGGTAGAGAGTATGTAATGGTGCCCAGAGATCAACTGAGGTCTTAAACAGGTCCCTGGGTACTCCATTGGCCCCTGGTGCTTTGCCCACAGGCAGAGATAGAATAGCGTCTCTAACTTCCTCCCACTGCAAAATCAACTTCCCTCCCTGCACAGGGTGTGTAGATGAAGGAAGAGAAACATCCCCCTGAGATAAGAAAAATGATTCACCCAGACCTGGGCAGGGACTAGAGCGGCTAAGTCAGACGTCTGATCTGCCTTAAAAAAGGATGGTAAACCACCTTTCAGAATAAAACGCTGTCTTTTTGGGTGCTTGCCTGACGTAGATCCTCCCAAAGATCTTTTTTTAGTTCCAATTTCCTACGTTTAACTGCTGCTTTATACATAGCCCTGCAGTCTCTTACTTCCCCTCTAGTTCGCTGTTGTTTTTTCAGTGCCAACAAGTGGACTTTACGGGCATGAGTACAACCTTTATTAAACCAGTGACAAGGCGTCTCACAATTAGTCCTTGCAGGCCGAGAAAGAGCGTGTTAATGTATAAGCAGATTTTATCATATGCCCTATTAAGGTTGTAATGGGAAGCCTCAATATTTAGACATGTTTGAAACTCCACAAAACAGGTTGTTAATAAATTGCTGATAAAGACATCTGGAATAATATTGCCCCACTTCCATCTTCGTCCCTGAGCTGTTGAACTAACTTGGGTTTTGAGACATTGAAGAGGTCCTACTTGTTTGAGTTCCCAATGAAAACTTGTGACAAGAGGTTTATAGTTGCTGGTGATGTTCCAGTCCACGGAAAGTTGTTGGAAAGAGGAAAACTGCCCCCCAGGGACATAGATGTAATCAATATGAGAGCCACAACTGTGGGCCGAAAAGTAGGGGCAACCTTACACAAAAGCAGGGTCTCAAGACTCATAAGATTAACTAAATTATAATTGTCTGAGAGCTCGTTCCACATGTCCCCTCGTGTAGAATGCTTAAGATGCCTGGAAATCATCTTCCTCTTGGTCACCTTCCTCATAAAGCTAGCAACCTCTACAAGGCCTGAATGAGCAGAGAAGAAAGGATGATGGAAGGTGCAAAGTGATTCCAAGATATCCCCAGTTATTGATTCATGAATCACATTATAAATATTTACACACAGAATATTAAAATTGTTGTTGAAAAAGAGCAAAACTCCCAAAATATGGGGAGAACAAGCCTGAATTAATTCCACTTTGTGAGTCAGATCTAATTTCACAAATGCCACAAGGCCCCCACTAGCTCTCCCACTTGATGATGGCAAGGCTTTGTTAAAAAATGACGCATAGCCCTCCAAATAAAGCTCCCCTCTAGTGTCTCGTATCCTGAAAAGCTATAATATCGTAAAGGGCCAGGGTCTTTACCAATTCAGGATCATCAAGTTTCTCCCTTAGGCCGGCGATATTCCAGGAGATAACTCGAAGACACTGGGAGAGGAGGGTACAACTAAAGGGATGCTACAATTAGGATCCCTCCCCAGTCAGTCCTGGTCATTCAGACCACTCAGAGGCTTGAATTGATTAGACAGAATGAGATTCGAATCATGGGTTCTGCCATAGCTTCTAAGAGGCCCTAGGAACGCCACAAGGAGAAACCCTCAGGGGAGGCGGATTCATGAGCGCAGGTCTATAAAAATAACCCAGAGGTAAAGGTATGATTCCATTGGGAGTTGTAAAAACAGACCCAAGTTTCGATAGCAATGAACCAACCCTGTAGCTATTACAGAAATTAAATACAATACAGTCTCCCTCAAGGGATTTGGGGGCGCTACCTAACCAGCTCACCCGGAGAATCATAATTATTTCATCGTAAAGTTTCTGTCTAAGATCCGGGGTGACCCTTTTTGAAAAACAGTGAACAATCTTATTTTAAGTTGAAGAACATCCTCCTGGACATTAGCCAAAACTACAACATAAGGGGTACAGGCCTGAGGGAGGTGAAGAATGGCAGTGGAGGAAGCACAAATTTGGGATGTCCCCTTGTGGGATTTCTGGAGAGAAACAAGAGAAGGCAGCACAGAGTTAGAGGGTGCAAGGCCATTCTGGACGTACCCGCTGGGAAAGCTCTAATAACACTCCCTAAGTAAGGTCCCTGGGAACCAACCGAAGTGGCTTGGAAATTGTCTGGTAAATTGCATATGTCACATGTTCGGACTGGGGAGAAGGTTTATTAACTAGCAAAGATGTAACCCCAATTGGGGTACATTTTTAGAAGACTAGGCTGGTCCTTGTATCCAACCCACGCTTCATCTCGGTCAGCCTGAACGTGTGACTTTCTCCTGGTCTTGCAGGACCAGATGACCTTCAGTGATGCTTTGGGCTTTTTGGTGCTATTTTCACCTAAATCTTTAAAATTGCATATCTCTGGTTCTACTAATTGGATGTTTGTAGTTTTGGTCTTGATTTATTCATTACAATCTGCTCTAGGTTTCCAAATTTGTGTGGGTTTTTATTTGTGTTGTGCTTCCAATTTATTACTGTTTGAAATCTGAGTAGGGCTTCACTCCCCTCAATCAGTAACCCAATGTCCAACATTGGTGGCAACTGTAGAATTTGAATTAGCATTTGTGCAGTGCCATACAGTGATTTTCCGTTACACTAAAAATCCCAGATAAAGAAATTGAGACCATTTCGAGTTCTTTTTAAAATCCCCTTGATTGGCTCTTTTGCTTTTTCCAAATCTGCTCTCATTCTACCTGTCTGTGACCATACTAGCAGAGATAGAATTTGAGCTCATCAACCTGGGGAGCTATACTCTGGCTGACCTCAAGCAGCTGTGTAAGGACTTGCCACCCAAGAAAGGCATGAAGAAGTTGGACCTTCAGAAACCTCTGAGGGCCCGGGTGGAGGTTCACTAGTTGATGTCAACAACAGAGAATGGAAATGAGGAGGATGATATGGAGGAGCAGGTGCAGGGTCTGGATGCAAACCCTTTATTTCACAATCCAGATCTGGCTCCCCAATTTACGCCTGTAAACCACATATAATGAAGTGAGCAATGATTGGTCTTAAACCTCAGATCAATTAACTACTTAACCTCTGCTTATAATTTGGAGCAGTCCTCATTATATGGAAAAACAATGGTGCTTCTTCTGCTGAAAAGGGCAAACTTGGATCCACTCAATCCAAGCAAATATAGACCCATCTCCCTACTTCCAGCGATGGGAGAAATGTTAAAAACTTGGGTAAATGGGCAGACCACTAAGTTTATAATTGAGAACAACTTCCTACATCCCTACCAATCTGGTTTTCAAGCCGGCTTTAGCACAGAGTCAGCACTCCTTAAGTAACTGACTACATTAAAATTCAGCTCGACTAGGGAAACAAATCAGTATTGGTCCTGCTCAACCTGTCGGCTGCTTTTGATACAGTCTCACGTGAGATCTTGCTGCGACTGCTTGAAGAGATATGCATAACAGGTACTGTCTGGAATTGGCTAAAGTCCTTTCTTATGGGCAAACAGCAAGCAGTCTTCTTACCCCCTTATACATCAGAACTTAAAGAAATAGAGTATGGGGTACCTCAGGGATCAGCACTTAGCCCCACATTATTCAATATATATATGACTCTACTTGCAGCAATGGCACAAGCCTGGGGTTTCGATGTTGTGTCATACACTGATGACACTCAACTAATGTACGTCTGCAACAATCTTGACAATTTTCAATGCTGCCTTTTGGCAGTGGCCGAATGGATGTTCAAGAACTGCCTTTGTCTGAACTCTGATAAATCTGAGATCTTAGCTTTTGGAACCTCCTCTCCGCTGGACGCAGAAAGAATATGGCCGTTTGAGCTGGGTATTCCCTCTGCACCCACCACCATGGCCAAAAACGTGGGTGTCAAAATTGACACCTCACTATCTTTCAAACCACAAGTCAAAGCCACAATCGGAACATGCTTTGCATTTCAGAAATCTCTCAGAAAAATCTTCAAATTCTTACCAGTTGAACACCCACGAATGCATCACCCATGCCCTAATAACATCAAGGCTGGGTTATGTAAATGTTCTGCTCCTCTGGGCCCCTCTAGGGCTTGTAAAACAGACTACAAGGGGTCCAGAAGGCTACAGCCCACCTGGTCCTGAAGATCCCTAAATGCAATTCAAATTGAATAGGACTGAAAACACTTCACTGGCTTCCTATCAGCCAAAGAATACAATTTAAAGCACTCCTATTCACATTTAGAGCTGTGAATTTGACAGGTCCGAGCTGCATTCAGAATAAGGTGAAAAGACATCAGCCTCACAAAAACGCACGCTCTGCCCACCATAAGTTCTTGGTCATCCCAAGAATACACAAATCCAGAGCAGGAAGCAGGGCCTTATCCTATTTGGCTCCTAGGCTTTGGAACGCGCTCCAGAGTCACCTTAGGAACATACCGACAGAATCCATGTTTAAAGCTCAACTACAAACTCAACTCTTTAATGAGCTGTGAATGCTCTCCTGTAATTTTTCCTCTCTTAAATTCTATAACTAGTCTTCTTGCCTGCTTACATTCACAACCAGTGCTGGGATGCTCACGCTGGAGTAGCTGTTGCGCTTCACAAATCCATGTCATTCATTCACTTATCCCTTGAATTCAAACTCCCTGCCAGAGTGGAGAGCAGTGTGCCTTTATAAGGTCTGTTCCCAGAAGAGCAGCTAAAGAAGGCTGGGAGAGCCATGGAGGAGAGGAGAATGGCCCATGAGTTCAGTCACAAGGAGCTGGACATCAGAGTCAAGCAAGTGGAGTCTAGAGGTAAAGGTGGCAGCATACCTGCAGTGTCTGAGGGGTAAAAGAAGTTTTACATACCTAAAGAGCTAGTGATCAACTATGTGGTAGGGGATGACAAAGACAAGTGGCTTTCTACCTATGAGGTAGCCTTTAAGATGCACACAGTCCCAGAAGAGTTTTTGGGGCATCACTCTGGAAACACACATCTGCAGTGGGGAGGGAATACTTTGCTTACACTCGAGGTGGGGGACCAGATAAAGTACATCCCAATCAAAACCATCCTTGTCACCAAATTTTAACTCACCCTAAAAAAGTACAGCATTTGGTTCAGTGATAGCCAAAAGTTGCGGAACCAGTCTTGGGTGGATTTTCTACATAAAGCTAGAAAGACACTGAATGGTTTGGTGCTGGGCATCAAAAATGATGATTTACTGGGTTGTTTAATTTGATACTAAGAGTGCACATGTTAAATATCTGTTTTACAGAGCTGCGCCAAAACCCAATTGATAGTAAGCTCACTGAACCAAGGAAGATGCTAAAGTGGTCAGCACCAGAGTTTCCAAAAGGGTATCTGGGGGGATCACCAATAGGGTGGTCAGGGGTTACTAGAACAAAGAGGGGGGAGAAAAACGTTAAAAAAGCCCCCAAAATAGGAGAACAGCAACGAGTCACAATCGGAACCAAAGAAAAGGTGGTTCTTTGACATGCAGTCAGAGAGTTTGGTTCGCCCCCCAGTATACTGAGTGCTACAAGTATGGGCACTCCAAGGGAGATACCAAATGTCCCAAGAGGACACAGCCCCCTAGTGGAGGGCAGACTCCTGGGTTTGTAAGTAAAGCACTTAGGGAGGAGGTGGTCCCAGTTAGTCCCAGTTAGCATGGGGAGAAAGCAGAGGTCCCATTAGTGTCCCTATGGCATGGAGCGATGGTGCTAAAAGCCCATATGCCTTCCAGTACTTCCAAGTATAGGCAGTCGGTCACCATCACTGGACAGAGGGTGGAGGCTCTGAGAGACACCGGAGCCAGTATTCCTGACTACTGTGAAGTGCCATCTGGTGTCCTCAGAGCAGGTCATCCCTAATGCATGCCACCAGGTCATATCTGCAGACAACTGTGAGAGTCACTACCCAGTGGCTCTAGTTCTCTTTGAGTTGGGGGGTCTGAGGTTCTCTAAGTGTAGCTGTGAGCTCTGCAATTCCTGTAGATTGTCTCCTGGGCAACAACCTTAAGCACACTGTTTGAAAAGAAGTAGAGCTCAGGTTACACATGGAGATGTTAGGCTTGCCTGAAAGGGTCTGTATGACGACAAGGTCCATGGCTGCCCACGAGGGGAGTCAAGGAAGCATGGAAAAACGGCACAGGCTGATGCCAAGAAGAAGAAGCTCAAGGAATGTGGGAAATCAGCCTCTGAAATGTCCACAGTCCAGTATGATGAGGCACCTGAAGAAGCTGCCCCAGGCCTCCTGTAGAGGTCATTGCCGCCCTCAGAGACCTTCTTGAGCTTGCTGGATGGGAAGTTGATGGGGGACCCACTAGGGAGGACTTCTGCAAGGCACAGAAAGAGTGCCTAACTCTAGAGGGCTTCAGGAGACATGCTGAGGTCCAGGACGCAGGTGATATCTCTGGAGATCACCTAATCTATTGGGAGAATGACCTCCTTTACAGTGAGCCTAAGATTCCTGGATCTGGGGCAGTCTGTGTGCTGGTGATCCCTCAGGGTTACATGGCCTTCCTACTGAGGTTGGCTTATGATATACCCTTGACAGGACATATGGGCCCAAACAAGACCTTTGCCAGGCTTGTCCCCCACTTTTATTGGCCTCGAGTGAAGAAAGCCTCAGATACATTCTGTAGGTCTTGTCCCACCTTCCAGGCCAGTGTGAAAGCTGGGAAAATGCTGAAGGCTTCCCTGGTTCTTTTTCCTGTTGGCATTTCCTTTGAAAGGGTGGGCATTGACATTGTTGGTCCCTTCTACCCCGAGACAGCCATAGGCAACAGGTTCATCCTGGTCTCGATGGACCACACCACACGGTACCCACAGGCCATCCCGCTGCGGTCGGTGGCTGCGCCTGCGGTGGCTAGGGCCCCGGTGGGGATTTGTACCCACATGGTGTTCCCAAAGGAAGTAGTGTCTGACAGAGGCACTAACTTCATGTCATCGCTCATGAAGTCCATGTGGGATGAATGTGGGGTAACCTACAAGTTATTCACACCCTAAAAAATGAGCTTGTGGAGGGATTCAACAAGACCCTGGAGGGCATGATAATGAGCCTGCTTGAGCCCATAAGGCAGAAGTGGGGCCATCCGCTTGCCATGCCTGTGGTTTGCCTACAGGGAGGTGCCACAGATGAGGGTTGGGTTTAGCACGTTTGAGCTCCTCTGTGGATACCCTATTATGGGACCTCTCAGTTTTGTAAGAGAAGGGTGGGAGCAAGCTCCCAGGAAACACCCTCAGGATGTACTCAGCTACATCGCTTCTTGAAAAAGGTGAAAGACAATCTTGAAACCAGTCAAGAAGTAATGAAACTCTGGTATGACCAGAAGGCCACTCTGATGGAGTCTCAGCGTGACCTGAAGATGTGGGTCATGGTGCCCGTGGAGACCAGAGATCTCCAAGACCGTTGGACAGACTTATATAAGGTGATAAAGCGAAAAGGGATCCACCTACCTGGTGGATTTCAAGACCTCTAGAAACTCCTTAAGGATGCTCCAGATAAACTGCCTCAAACCCCACTTTCAGAGGTCTGAAGTTACCATGCTTTTGGTGACAGATGACAGACTTGAAGAGGAGAGTGAACCTCTTCATGACCTCCTGTCTTCCAAGAAGCACGATGGGTAAGTAGAGGGTGTTAACCTCTCCCGTACTCTAATCCCAGAACAGCAGAGTGACTGTCGCCAGTTATAGGGATAGTTCTCTTCTCTGTTCTCCCTCACCACTGGGCTTAAACACATGTGTACCCATCACATTGCTATTATGGACAGTATACACCAGGGATTCATTTTGTTGCAGGGAGTTTGCCCTTGTGCAAGGGTTGCTCCCCATTACTTGCCAGATGTTTTGGCCATTTTCTGCCCTCCCAGGGGCAGATTGGTCATTTTGTAGGCTGATCTGTCCCCAAGGGTGCCGGAAAACTGCTAGACACCAGGGTATGCCATTTTTGTGAATTGTTGGGAGCAGCCTCTTGGGCAAGGGTTGCTCACCATTCTTTGGGAACATGTTTTGGCCATTTTATGCCCCCCTGGGGGTAGATTGGCCATTTTTCAAGGCAATCTGCCTGATAACCACTAGACACCAGGGATTTGATTTTATATGTATGATGAGGAGCAGCCCCTTGGGCAAGGGCTGCTCCCCATTTTTTAGAACCTATTTTGAGTGCTTTCCACCCCCTGCCCAGGGGGCAAATCTGACATTTTTTAGACTGATCTGCTGGGGGAGGGGGAAACGATCACCAGACACCAGGGATTTTGGGGCATATTAGCAAGACCCACGTTAAAATTATCGCCGTTTTAGCGGCCGGAAACTGCCGCTAAAACGGCGATAATGGGCTTGCTAATATGCGTTATAGAATTCCAATAGAAGCCCAGGTTAGATGTGCAGGACATCTAACCTGTGCTTCTATTGGAATTCCTTAACGCATATTAGCAAGCCCATTATCGCCGTTTTAGCGGCAGTTTCCTGCCGCTAAAACGGCGATAATTTTAACGTGGGTCTTGCTAATATGCCCCACTATTTTTAAATGTGTTGATGGAGCAGCCCCTTAGCCAGTATTGCCCACACATGTTCTTTGTTTTTTGCTCTCCCTGGGGGAGATCAGACTTTTCTTAGGCCAGTCAGTCCATGGTGGGGGTGGGGTACGATGGGGTCAGAAAACCACTAGACACCAGGGAATACGTTTCTGTGTGTGTGAACTGACGTTTGACTGGCAGTGTGCGTGTGCTGGCATTTCACAGGTGGTGTGTGTGTACTGGCATTTGGCTGGAGTGTGACTGATGGTGTAGAATGTCAATGGAGACCCTTTACATGGCTCTGCTGTAAAATGTTTGAATTACTATCTTCTGATGAAGGGCAGCTGCCTGAAATGCTTTGGGATAGGATGAATTAGTATGAATTTACATATTCATTATGATGAACGAATATTCGAAAAATAAAATATTCAACCTCCAATTAATCTTTTTCATGAGCATTATTATTGACCGATTTTAATTTATTGGATGAAGTGAGATTAACTTTGATACAATTTTAAAACGTTTGGAGCAACTTGATAAATCCCACGGGGACTCATTTGTAGTGCGTTATGGGATTAGTTCAAACGAGTATCATTGCTCTGCTTGAATGGTTTTGTTTTTTTAATGGTTGTAATAATTGTAGCATATTTAGCTTATGATTTTTTTTATTCATGTTTGGATTTGCCGGGTCTGGTGGCTCAGTGGACTAATGCGTCCATTGCAGGGGCCTGTGTTCGACCTCATGGTCACAGGTTCAAATCCCGGCGGGTCCACTCAGCCTTTCATCCATCTGAGGTCGATAAAATGAGTACCATTGAGTTGGGTAACAATGAACATCTGTTATTCAGCGCCAAGAGACCTCTGGGTGAACGTGCGCTTTACAAATACTTATGTTATTTGTGCAATATCTGTATTGTGTTATCTTGTGTGTAATCTTTTTTTGTTTTTCTTTTCTAGTGGGATATCTTTGGTGCTTGCTTTGTCTGTGCAGAGTAGGTGCAATTGATTATCAGTCTAGCTGTCTGTGGCAAGTGAGAGGTATATTTTTAGAGTATCTAGTTCATTGTGTAGATTGTATTGATGTTTTTTTCCAGATCATATGTCAATAGTTATATTTACTGTTTGATACACCTGAGTTTGTTGGGTTCTAATTTGGCACAGCGTTGATAATTGTTTTGCTTTTTGTGTTAGTTTCATAAGTAAGCATAATGGCTACCCGCAAGCTGATCGCCCAGCAGGTTGCAGGTTTGATTTTTGAATCTGCCTCTAAACACCACGCTGAGAATGACTCTGCATCTGAGGCAGTGAATTTTCTGTTCAAGAGGAATCATCTGATTATGAATCCAATATTAGTGCTGATGAAGTGCCTCTTTTAGAGGGGGACAGTGATATGCTAGTAGTGCAGCAAGAGCAAGTCGGATTGCAGCCAGGGACTGGAAAGCTTCCCTTTGGAAGTGCCAGTTATAGGGGCAGTTGTCTTCTCTGTTCTCCCTCACCACTTGGCTTACACACATGTGTATCCCTGACATTTCTACTATGGATAGTATACCTGCCAAAAACAACATTTTGCAGGCTATTGGACAAGATGAGGGCCAGTATCAAGATAAAAGTCTCCACGAAGTGGGAATTAATGGTGATTGAGCACTCCAACAGTCCCTGGTCCAGCCAACTGGTGCTGATACCCAAGGCTGCCCCACTAGGTACCACCCCAGAACTCCAGTTGTGTGGACTGCAGGGGACTCAATTCAGTCACCAAGACTGATACACATATTATCCCCTGAGCTGAAGAGCTCATAGACAGGCTGGACGCTACCAAATTCCTCGAATCTAAAATGTAAATTTTATTAAATATGCTTAGTTAATAAAACACATTACATGTAAGAAGAACACAATAAAAGTTAGTTTTTAAAATTACAACAGAAAGACATCCTAAAAACCACATTGAGATGTTTTATTGTACAACCGATGTGAACTACAAATGTAACATAAAGTGCATTTTAGAAAGGCTTCTTAACTGTTTAGGTGTTAAGGATGTGCTGGACACGTCCTCAGCACTGTTGCTTGGGTTCTGGGAAGGTGTCCTGCATGTCTAACCTCTAGCAACCCACACGGAGGAAGCGCTGGTGCTCCACCTGAGGGCTCCAGCCTCATGTTTCACCCAGGGATGGCAGCAAAAGCTCTTCTGCTGCCACTCCTGAACCATCCCCTGGCGATCTGATGATGTCAGCGCGTGAACAGCTTGCTGATATCATCAAAAGCCACCTGGGACGCTCTGGAAGCTATTTGCTTCCAGCGGGCCCAGGAGACCAGTACGTTTTGGTCCCAAGGGGGATCGGGAGGGCAGAGAGACACTGATGGGAAGCAAAGGAGTTTTTCCTTTCTCCTGGTGTTTCTCTGCAATGCATTCCTGCTTGCTGCAGGATCGCAGGTGTGACTGCATTCACGCATCAGGAATGAACCCACTAGACAACAGGGATTAAATTTGTTGCAGGGAGTGGACCCTTGTGCAAGGGTCATTCCCCATTACTTGGCAGATATTTTGGCCATTTTCTGCCATCCCAGGGGCAGATTGGGCATTTTGTAGGCTGATCTGTCCCCAAAGGTGCCGGAAAACTGCTAGACACAAGGGTATGCCATTTTCGTGAATTGTGGCGAGCAGCCCCTTGGGCAAGGGTTGCTTCCCATTCTTTGGGGACATGTTTTGGCCATGTTCTACCCCCCTGGGGGCAGATTGGTTCCTTTTCAAGCCACTCTGCCTGATAACCACTAGACACCAGGGATTTGATTTTATATGTATGCTGAGGAGCAGCCCCTTGGGCAAGGGCCGCTCCCCATTTTTCGGAACCTATTTTGAGTGCTTTCCAACCCCTACGCTGGGAGCAGATCTGACATTTTTTTGACTGATCTGCTGGGGGAGGGGGGCAAATTATCACTAGAAACCGGGGATTTTAGTTTTATATATGTTGATGGAGCAGCCCCTTAGCCAGTATTGCCCACACATGTTCTTTGTTTTCTGCTCTCCCTGGGGGAGCTCAGACTTTTCTTAGGCCAGTCAGCTCATGGTGGGGGTGGGGTGGAGTCAGAAAACCACTAGACACCAGGGAATACGTTTCTGTGTGTGTGAACTGACGTCTGACTGGCAGTGTGCGTGTACTGGCATTGCACCGGTGGTGTGCGTGTACTGGCATTTGGCTGGCAGTGTGTGTGGACTGGCATGTGGCTGGAGTGTGACTGACGGTGTAGAATGTCAATGGAGCCACTTTACACAGCTCTGCTGTAAACTGTTTGAATTACTATCCTCTGATGAAAGAAAATTGCCCGAAATGCTTTGGGATGGGATGAATTATTATGAATTTACACATTCATGATGATGAACGAATATTCGAATAAACAAAATATTCAACCTCCAATTAATCTTTTTCATGAGCATTATTATTGACCGATTTGAATTTATAGGATAAAGTGAGATTAACTTTGATACAATTTTAACACCCTTTGGAGCAACTTGATAAATCCCACACGGACTCATTTGTAGTGCTTTGATGGGTCGCTGTTCCCGAGATGGAGGAGCTATTATGGGATTAGTTCAAATGAGTATCATTGCTCTGCTTGAATGGTTTTTTAATGGTTGTAATAATTGTAGCATATTTAGCTTATGAGTTTTTTGTTTACTTCATGTTTGGATTTGTGCAATATCTGTATTGTGTTATCTTCTATGTAATCTTTTTTTTGGTTTTCCTTTCTAGTGGGATATCTTTTGTGCTTGCTTTGTATGTGCAGAGTAGGTGCAATTGATCATCAGTCTAGCTGTCTGTGGCAAGTGAGAGGTATCTTTTTAGAGTGTCTAGTTCATTGTGTAGATTGTATTGATGTTTTTTTCCCAGATCGTATGTCAATAGTTATATTTACTGTTCGATACATCTGAGTTTTTTGGGTTCTAATTTGGCACAGCGTTGATAATTGTCTTGCTTTTTGTGTTAGTTTCATAAGTAAGCATTATGGCTACCCGCAAGCTGACCACCCAGCAGGTTGCTGGTTTACTTTTTGAATCTGCCTCTGAACATGGCTCTGAGACTGACTCTGCATCTGAGGCAGAGGACCAAGTTGAAGATTCAGCAGTGAATATTCTGTTCAAGAGGAATCATTTGATTATGAATCCAATATTAGTGTGAATGAAGTGCCTCTTTCAGAGGAGGAAAGTGATATGCTGGTAGTACAGCAAGAGCAAGATGGATTGCAGCCAGAGACTGGAAAGCTTTCCATTGGAAGTGCTGAACCCTGGGTTGTCCCTAAAATGGTACAGACTGTTTTGCCTGCCTTCAGGGTGTAGAGTCAATATAGAGACCTTTTTGCCTATCACTTTCTTCCAACTGTTTATTGATGAGGTATTTTTGGATGATGTTGAGCAGACTAATTTGTATGCCGAGCAGTTTTTGAGGGACAACAGTGCCACACTTAAGACCCACCCCAGAACTACCCGCTGGACTCCCACAAATCTCCATGAGATTAAGCAGTTCTGGGGTTTAACTTTCCTGATGGGATGGATAAGGAAGCCATTGCTATCTTTATATTGGTCTACTAGTCCCTTGATGGCAACTGATATATTTCTACCAACTCTGAGTCGAGATTGGTATTTGCTTCTGAAGCGAATGCTACATTTTGTGGATAATGCTACAGCATTGCCACAAGATCACCCTGATTGTGACTGTCTCTTCAAGATTTTGCCTATCCTTAACCTTTTAGTAGAAAGTTTCTCAGAGATCTATGTTCCAGTGAAGGATATATCTGTGATGAGTCTCTGGTCTTGTTCAAGAGGCGTTTGTTTTTCAGACAATACATTCCCAGCAAGAGAGCATATTATGGTATTAAGCTGTATTTGCTGTGTGAAAGTGCCACTGGATAAGCATATAATTTCAGGGTGTACACTGGTAGGGATTCTTCGATTCAGTGAGAAAATTGTGTGGGAACTTACCAGATTACTTTTTCACAAGGGTCACCATTAATATGTGGACAATTTCTACACTGGTGTGCAAATATTTAAAGACTTGTTAAGAGTTAGCACTGTGGCATGTGGCACAATCTGCTCTAACTGTAAAGGTTACCCTAAAGAGCTTGTGTGTAACAAATTGAAAGGAGACAGAGCAGTTCTTTGCATAGTAATTGACTCCTTGCTGTGAAATTTTCAGAAAAAAGGACAGAAGAGATGTCCACATGCTGACAATTATTCATGATGAAAGTACTGCAGCTGTGACTGTTTTGGGTCAGGTTGCAGAAGTGCGCAAACCAGTGTGCATTCTAGACCACAACAAGCACATGGGAGGTGTAGCTAGAGTAGATCAAAGTTTTCTGAATGCATTCCTTGAACACCCAAAAAAGTATTTTCTTGTCAGAGATGTAGAGTTTGTGTCCGAAGGAGTACGAAAGTGGAATCGTATGTGCTGCCTCTAGTGTCCTTCTAATCCTGACCAATGTGTGCCCACATGTTTTAAATTGTACCATACACAACTCAAGTATTGGGAGACACCTTGACAGTAAAAGGGAACTGACTGTGGGCTGTATTGCTATATATTTTCTGTCTAGATACCTGGTTGGCAGTAGTTTGATGTGCTTTCTTACACCTGTTATGTATGTAGTTATAGTTGGTATTTCATATTTTAACAATAGGTTTATTCCTTATGTTTGAAAAAAATTGCACTTTTTAGTTGGATGATTTGTTTTCCCTGTCTGTGCTTTGTGTGTGTATTCTGTTCATTGGGGGAGATCTTTAGAAATGAAAGTGGTGTGGGGTTTCATGGTGATGTCTGAGCAGCATTTGGCTGGCGGTGTGTGGGGCTGGTGTCTGGCGGCGAAGTGTGGATTGGCGTTTGGCTGCCATGGTGTGTGTAGTGACCAGCAGCAAGTCACTACACACACCCCTTCACCAAAAAGCCAAGCCACACATTCCGCCGGTGTCAGGCGGTGTGATTGCTAGATCTGAACTGGCATCTGGCTGGCAGTGTGTGTGGCTGGCATCTGGCTGATGGTGTGTGTGAACTGGTGTTTGGATGGGCAGTGTGTGTAGTGATTTGCTACAGGTCACTGCACACACACTGGCAGCCAAATGCATGGCACACCTCCACCAGCTAACTGACAAAGTGACTGCTGTGTCAGTCCTGTGCGCGTATGAAAGTGATGTGCTCTTCAATGGCGCAGTTTGTTGATGTGAGTGTTGTAATGTACTGGGCCCGCGGCTGGAGGTGGGAATGATTTTGTGCGTGTGACGCATGAAAGGTGTGTGAATGGCCTATAAAGCAGCTGGTGCCTTGCTTTGGCTTTCCAGCTCATGAGCTGTGAGTCACTGGTTCAGTATTGAAAAATTATAATTATCTTATTAAGAGCGATTTCTACGTTTTAATTTTCGTGAAATCTTCTGTTAATAAAATTTACATTTTAAACTTTTCACTCACCCTCCTGCCAAATACAACCAGTATATGTGTGTGAACATTAGTAATAGCGATGGTGCAGTAATTTTTGGCTTTTCTTTCTCTGCCAGGGTGTGCACTGTTTCTAGGGAAAATCTACCATCCCCAGATATTTTCATAAACTAAACATGAGGGAGACTCCAGGGGTGTGTGTCTTGCTTGGATCCCACAAGGTTTTTTACCCAGAAGTCCCTGCAATTCTCAAACCTAGGCTGAAAACACACCTTTTCTTCATATTTCTGTGACTGTACAGTATTGGAAACTGTGGCGAGTTGCAAATTTCCTGACACCAAGAGTTCCCACTTGTCTCCTGATAAAAATGGTACCTCAGCTGAATGGGTAGGCCTTGCGCCCTCAAAAGGGAACGACTCAAACTAAGCTCAATGGGAGTCCTCGCAAAGGGACACTCATTGACCTTGGTTTGATCTGTTTCTGCTGCGACATTAGGCCCTTTTTAGGCCTTTTTTAATCAGAAGACTTGGAGGAATGGTAGGTGGTGGGAATATTGTTGCTTCCTACAGATTCCAGAACTTTCCATCACAGAAATGTGAGAAAAATGTTTTTTTTAGTCAAAGTTTGAGGTTTGTAAGGGCTTCTAGGTAAGAGAACCTGGTGAGAGCAATGCAAGTCGCCCCCGCTGGATTTCCCCAAGTGTCTATTTTTTTAAAATGTGCAAGTTTTATAGTTTTCCCTAGGTGCCTGTGGAGCTAGGGTCCAAAATCCACAGCTAGCCATATTGCAAAAGAAGGGTCAAGTTTCAGTGGAAAAATGTGATGTTTCCATGTTGCGTTTTGGCGCCTTTCCTGTCGAGGCCACTTGTCCTACCCGTACAAGTGTGGTCCTATTTTCAGTGTGAGACTTGGGGGAATGGTAGGTGGTAGGAAACTTGTTGCTCTTTTAGTCAAAGTTTGCTGCTGGGTAAGAGAACCTGGCGAGAGCCATGCAAGTCAACCCACCCTGGATTCCCCCGGGTGTCTAGTTTTCAAGAATGTGCAGGTTTGCCATGTTTTCCTAGGTGCCTGCTGAGCTGGGGCCCAAAATCCACAGCTAGCCAAAAAGCAAATAAATGGTCAGTTTTCAGTGGAAAAATGTGATGTGTCCAAGTTGCGTTTTGGTGCCTTTTTCTGTTGCATCTACTAGCCCTGTGGCATGCTCTTTTTTAGCTTACCAGTCAATGCCTCTCCAGCCCAAAGGTATTTAGAATTTTGTCTGGCAAAACAGTCCTTTGCAGGATTGGGCTTACCTAAAATTTGGCACAAACAAAGAGCAGTGCCTGACAACACGACACATTAAGCAAAACTTTATGCTAGAGCTCACTAGAAATGAAATTGCTCCTGCCTGTATTTTTCCTTGAATCTGCGATAATCACTTTTGGTGTTCGTTCACATTGAGATTACAACATCACTTCTGCAGTTAAAATAAAAAATCTATAAATCATTTAATGAAGAAGCAATCAGCAGTTTTGGATAAAGAACAACTAGCAAAACGATTACATGGCTGGATGATTTTAAATGATTCTCAAATGCTCCAACCACAGTCCTATCTAACTGTAGGTAGGAATCAGCACTTCAAAAAGAAATTTATGGGGTTCCGCTTTGGTCTTCTTCCTGCACGGTCACATACCCTACGCTGGCTTCAGCCTGAGTCCATAAGCCCCTGTTGTTGAATTTGGCTAGGTGCCAAATACTAATCTTTCATTTTAAAAGGTGGGCTCCCCTCAGAACAACTTTTAATATTAGGGGATTATGATCATGTAGACAAGCAGTTTTAGCCTGCTTTAATTTACTAGATACTCAGTTAACCCCTTCACTGCTAGGCCCCCCCGTGCTAAGCCTTTTTTTGGCTATTTGGGGTAGTTCACGCTTAGGCCCCTGTAACGTTTTGACTGTATAAGGTATCCACGCCAAATTTGTGTCCTTTTCTTCCAACATCATGGGGATCTTAGCGGTACCCAGGGTTTGTTGATTCCCCTTGAGGGGACCCAGAAATTAGACAAATACAGCTATATATTTGTTTTTTTTTGGTGAAAAATGGGAAAAAAGTGCCGCAGAATGAAGCATCTGGTTTTTTCCCTGCAAATGGTATCAACAAAGGGTTTGTGGTGCTGAAATCACCATCTTCCCAGCTTTCAGGGACTGATAGACGTTTGTCAGAAAACCAAAATCTTTTACACAGTTTTGGCATTTTACTGGGACATAGCCTATTTTTGCTATTCTTTGTGCTTTCAACCTCCTTCCAGTTTATGGTAAAAAATGGGTACAAAAGCAATAATGGATCCTGAGAAGCTATACATTTCTGAAAAGTAGACAAACTTCTGAATTCAGCAAGGGGTCATTTGTGTAGATCCTTCAAGGTTTTCTTATAGAAACTAACAGTTGAAAATGGGAAAAGTTGAAAATAAGTTGAAAAAAACAACCATTTATGCCAACGTTTTCACCTGTAACTTCTACTAAATATGACATATGTTTTAAAGCAATATACCGTTACATCCGCTGGACCCTTCTGGTTGTGGGGATATATAGGACTTGTAGGTTCATCAAGAATCTGAGGAACCCAGAGCCAATAACTGAGCAGCATCTTGCAACAGTTTTTTATTATGTACCGGGTATACAGCAATTCATTTGGGAAAAAATAAATAGTGAAAAATCGGTATGAAAGACACCTATGTATTTCTAAAATGGGAACAGAACATATAGTTTAGAAACAGTAGCTATTTGCACCTCTCCGAAATTGTGGGTACCCATACTAGCATGTGAATTATAGGACATTTTTCAAAGTGACTTCTTTTTTACAAATAGTCTTACATTTGGAAGGCAGAAATGCATCAAAAGTCAATAGGTAATAACAGTTGCTCTACAATTCTGTGTTCCCCTAAGTCTCACCGATAAAAATGGTACCTCTCTTTGTGGGTAGGTCTTGTGCTCACGAAAGGAAACAGCCCAAAACGCAATGTGGACATACCACTTTTTTACAGTAAAACGGACCCTTTTTTTGCAAAGTGCCTAGCTGTAGATTTTGAACCATAGCTCTGCCGGCACCTAGGGGAACCTAGCAAACCTATACATTTTTGAAAACTAGACACCCAGTGAATCCAGGATGGGGTGACTTGTCTGGCTCTCCCCAGGTTCTGTTATCCAGAATCCCTTGCAAACCTCAAACTTTGTCAAAAAAAAAATCTAATTTTTCTCAAATTTTTGTATGGGAAAGTTGTAGGGTCACCGGGCTGACACAAATTTCCTACCACCCAGCAATCCCCCAGGTCTCCTGATAAAAATGGTGCCTCACTCATGTGGGTGGGTCAAGTACCCGCAACAGGCAAGGGCCCTAAATGTATTATGGAGACTTCAAAATTACCTATCATAAAATGACCTGCTTTTGCAGGGGGGGCACCTGGGTTTTTGGCCCCGGGCTCAGCGGCCATCTAGGAAACCTACCAAGCCCACACATTTCTGAAAACTAGACACCTTGGGGAGTCCAGTGAGGTATGGCTGTGGTGTGTCTACGTTGCGTTTTGGTCCGTTTCCTGTCACGGGCACTAGGCCTACCCACACAAGTGAGGTACCATTTTTATCGGAAGACATTGGAGAATGCGGGGTGGGTGGAGGTTTGTGGACCATTGCAGATTCCAGAACTTTCCATCAGAGAAATGTGAGGAAAATGTGTTTTTGTTTTTTTACGAATTTGAGGTTTGCAAGGGATTCTGGGTGACAGAACCTGGTGAGAGCCACACAAGTCACCCCATCCTGGATTCCCCTGGGTGTCTAGTTTAAAAAAAAATATAGGTTTACTAGGTTTCCCTAGGTGCCGGCAGAGCTAGGGTTCAAAATCTACAGCTAGGCACTTTGCAAAAAAGGGGTCAGTTTTCACTGTAAAAATGTGGTGTCTCCATGTTGCGTTTTGGGCCGTTTCCTATCGCGGGCACTAGGCCTACCCACACATGTGAGCTAGCATTTTTATCAGAAGACTTTGGGGAATGCAGGGTGGGTGGAATTTTGTGGATCCACACAGATTCCAGAACTTTCCATCACAGAAATGTGAGGAAAATGTGCTTTTATTTTTACAAAGTTTGAGGTTTGCAAGGGATTCTGGGTAACAGAACCTGGTGAGAGCCAGACAAGTCACCCCATCCTGGATTCCCTAGGTGTCTAGTTTACAAAAATATATAGGTTTGCTATGTTTTCCTAGGTGCTGGCTGCGCTAGGACCCAAAATCCACAGGTAGGCACAATTCGAAAAAGTCAGGACCTAGTGGGCTTTCTGCCGCCCTGGGGAGGGGGTGTGGGGGCATTGGCACACCCATTCTGGGCAGCCCCCACCCCGAACTTTGGAGAAAAAAAATCCAGGAGGGGCAGATAAGGGGCTATTGCCCCATCTGCATCCCGGGAGGCAGAAAGACTGTAGCATTTTTTTAGGGGGTGGGGGCATTGACATGCCCATTCTGGGCAGCCCCCACCCCTATGTGTATAAAAAAAAAAATCCCCGGTGCTTAGTGGGCAGATCAGGGGCTATTGCCCCCATCTGCCTCCTGGGGGGGCAGAAAGTCTTTTGATTTCTTTGGGGGGGTAGGGTGGGGGCATTTGCATGCCCATTCTGGGCAGCCCCCACCCCTTGCCTATAAAAAAAATCCCTGGAGTCTAGGATGCTTTCTGCCCCCTCTGGGGGGGGGGGGCAGAAAGACTGTCTGTACCCAAATTATATGGGGGAGCAAAGACCCTTGCCCAAAGGGCCGCTCCCCCCCTCCCTGGTGGCTAGTGGAAAGATCCCTGCTTGGGGATCACCCTCCTGGGGCGATCCCCAAGCAGGGATCCAATAGGGAGAATCTCCCCTTTTGAATGATACCTCTCCCAAGTGTTTCGGTGCTCGGGGGGCTGAGATAGCCACACGAGCACCGAAACAATGAAACTGAAACAAAGTTTTAGTTTCATTTTCATTGCAATGACGTCAGCGCGCCATGCGCGTGAACGGCATTGCAATGAAAATGCAAATCGGCCTCGGGATGTTGGGGAAGCTCTTCCCGAACCTCCTGAGGCCAATTAAAAAAAAAAGGAAATCCCTCTGCTGTCTGCAGCAGAGGGATTTAGTGCCCCTATTCTCATGACTGAATGGTTCCGTCATGAGCACAGGAGCACTGGTACTCATGACGGAACCATTCCGTCATGATCACCGAAAGGATTAATTTGGCAATTCACCAGATTTTCAATAATAGCAGACCAGAAACAGAAGGTGATGGAGGATTTCTTTACCTCATGACTTAATGATTAAAGGATCAACATCTAGATTGTGGATAGTATTTCTGAATAATTATTAATGACTAATGAATTTGGATTTTATTTTGTGGCCCAATAGGTGATACATTCTTTGATATATTCTATCTCTTGTAGATAATGGTGATGCACAAACGTTTATTTTTTTTATTTTTAACACTGTAAACACCTAACTCAATTGTGCTGGATGTCAATGTGGACTAAACCTTGGGGATTGCTCCTTTATAATTATGGGTATCCAGTGTGTATGCTATGGGTTCACTACATCTTAAGGATTATCTAGGTGGGGTATATGGAATTATAAATTATCTATCTATCTATCTATCCCTTGCCCTACCCACACAAGTGTGGGGCCATTTTTGGCAGGAGATTTGGGGGAATGGTAGGTGGTAGGACATTTGTTCCTCCTTATAGATTCCAGAACTTTCCATCACAGAAATGTGAGGAAAATGTGTTTTTTTAGTTAACGTATGAGGCTTGCAATGGCTTCTGGGTAAGAAAACCTGGTGAGTGCCACGCAAGTCACCCCACCCTGGATTACCCCGGGTGTCTCGTTTTACAAAATGTGCAGATTTGCTAGATTTCCCTAGGTGTTGACTGAGCTTGGGCCCAAAATCTACAACTATCCACAATGCAAAACAGGGTCAGTTTTCAGTGGAAAAATGTGATGTGTCCATGTTGCTATTTGGCTCCTTTCCTGTCGTAGACACTAGCCCTACCCACACAAGTGTGGTGCAATTTTCTTCAAGAGACTTGGGGGAATGGTAGGTGGTAGGAAATGTGTTACTACCTACAGATTCCCAGAACTTTTCATCACAGAAATGTGAAAAACATTTGTTTTTTTAGTCAACGTTTGAGGTTTACATGTGCTTCTGGGTAAGAAAACCTGGTGAAAGCCATGCAAGTCACCCCAGCCTGGATTACCCCAGGTGTCTAGTTTTAAAAAATGTGCACGTTTCCCAAAGTGTCAGCTGAGTTAGGGGTCAAAAGATACAGTTACCCACATTGCATAAAAAAGAGTCAGTTTTCAGTGGAAAAATGTGATGTGTCCATGTTCCGTTTTGGTCCCTTTCTTATCGCAGGCACTAGGTCTACCCTCTCAAGTGTTGTACCATTTATATCGGGAGCCTTGGGGGAACACATAATAGTAGAACAAGAGTTATTACCAATTCTATTTTTCTGTATTTGTGCCTTCTAAATGTAGCCTCGCCTCGGAAGCACATTGAGCTTCAGCATCAATCCTCATTATGGTGCGGGAGGTAGAGACTACAGGAGTACAGGACATACTGAGAGTCACCCAGTACCTGAGGAGTAAGAGAAGCCATGCTGAGGTGCCCCCCTCCTTCCCACCCTCCCGCCTGAGCATTCGCCACCAGCAGCTCCACACTCACAAGGAATCCCTCACAGTGTCCACGAATAACATCAGCACTACGAAATAGAGGTCAGTGGAACCCTCCCCCTCGGTTATTGAGTGAAAACCCACTGTGGCACTGAGTGGATGAGAGTGCCTGACCTTCGAATGGCCGCCGCCAGAGACAGCCCTGCATTAGGAGCAAGTTAAGCCTCAGCGCCAATCAACATCACGGTGCGGGAGGCGGAGGTTGCAGAAGTGAGGGGCACATTGCGAGTCACCCGACACCAGTGGGGGAAGAGAAGCATCACTATGCTGCGAATTGAGTTGCCCCCCTGCCCCCCTCCTTGCCAGAGCGTTAACTCGCTGCCAGCAGCTCCATACTCACAAGGAGCCCGACACTGAGAGGGGAATCCGCTAGGCGCACTCAGAACACTAAGCATGGCTCTGGAGAATTCTGGCGGGAGCCGAGCAGCGCCATGAGACAGGAGTGCCCAACCCCCTTGCGCCTTCTGTTTGACCGCACGCCCCCCGCACATCCTGATACTTTTAATTGCCATTCAGATGTAGTGCCTCCACGCACCATTATCTGTCCCTACAATCACCGCACTGCGATGGCCGACTTTCCTCTGCCTTGTAAGCTTTAAAATGACGAGGCTTTAATTGCCGTGCCCTGTTGCTACCGCCGGCATCTTGTCCTCCGCTCTGTCCTCCTCAAAATGGCGACCCCTCGACTGCTCCAAAATGTCTCTATCGACCCACTTCTTGGACGCCTGCGATTACCGCGCTGCGATGGACGATGCTCCCCTGCTTTGTAAGCATTAATATGACACACCAATTTTTCTAATAATGGCCACCATGAGTGGGCCCCTTTCCAAAGCACTCCTTCTCCCCTTGTTGGGGAGGGATCCAGCATTTATGTCCTGGAGTCTCAGAGACCCCTCTGAGAGAGTCCACAGCGACAAGGGAGTCTCACACAGCGGAGGCCTGGGTTTTTACCCCATTACCGCTGGGAGCACAGCACCGTACACCGTGACCGGCGCGCTCGATGGAACTTTTTGGACTATGCCCCCCTAGGCGGAAACTATAACCTTTCTGTATGTACTGCGGTGCCCGAGCAACCTCTGGCCGATGACCGGTGGAGCTGTCCCATACAGCTATAGAGGAGTTTGGCTCTGGTTCACCCCTCGGCCGTCACCTACCCAGCCGGACGTCGGACACTGTTTTTCCTCGTCTCCCCGTTGTGCCTCCTTTACCCTCCCCCTCCTCCTCCCTCCATTATTATCCTCTACCTCCCCTATTCCTTCCCTCTCTCCCCTATTCTTCTCTCCCCTTGCCTATTTTTTTCCTCATGTTTATGCTATGCTTTTGTACTCATGTAATTCCTGTAACTACGCTCCAGTAACTGATGTAACTTTGTAACCATGTTCTGAAACCATGTTTCTTCCTCATGTAAAGCGCTCTGATACCTCCGGGTCTAGCCAGCGCTTTATAAAACTCAATAAATAAATAAAAAATAAAAATAAGCCAATGTGTAAGAAAGAAGACATTTTGAAAACTGCCCTCTAATTTACATGCTAGGATGGGTACCCACAAATTCAGAGATGTGTAAATAACCACTGCTTATAAACTCCATATCTTGTACCCATTTCAGAAGTACATAGGTTTCCTTGATACCTATTTTTCACTCTTTAAATTTTACCATATGAATTGCACTATACTCGGTACACATTTTATGGTGCAGCTCAGTTATTGGATCTGGGTACCTCGGGTTCTTGGAAAGTCCACAAAGCCTACATCTCTCCGCAATTAGAAGGGTCTAGCAGATGCAATTGCATATTGCTTTTGTAAACCGACCACATTCCAACTGGGTATTTTCAGGACCTTGTTATCACATGCCAATCGCCATTGTGAAGAGAAGACACAAATAAAAACGTCAAAAATTGACTTTTTCTACTCATTTTCAATATCTTTTTATTTTAACAGTTCGTTTCTTTGGGAAAGCCTTGCAGCATCTACACAAATGACCCCTTGCTGAATTTGGAATGTTGTTGTCTACTTTTTAGAACTCTATAGCTCTCCAGGATCACCCATGTGTTTCACAGCGGGCTCCACCACAAACTGGAAGTAGATTGAAAGCACAATTAGGAAAAATGGGCTACCTCTTTGAAAAATGCAAAAACTGTGGTAAATAAAAGTTTTTGGGATTCAGCTCCCATTCATGAAAGCTGGGCAAATGGTGACTTTAGCACAGCAGACCTTTTGTTGATGCCATTTTCAGGGAACAAAAAACAGACACTTTTTTGAAGAGCACTTTTTTCCTATTTTTCTCCAAAAACTCAAAATGTAGCTGTATTTTAGCTATTTTTCGAAGTCCCCCTGGGAATCCATAAACCCTGGGTACCTTTAGTATCCACAGGATTTTGAAAAAAAGGACATAAATTTGGCATGGATACCTTATGTGGAAAAAAAAGTTATGGATGCCTAAGCGCAACCTACCTCAAATAGACAAAAAAGGGCTTAGAATTCTAGGGGGGGAAAAAGCTTAGCAGCCAAAGGGTTAAAGACTCGTCAGGGTGTATTGACGATAACGTGGTGCTGACAGCAATGTACACAGATTCTTTTAGCTTGTTTTTTGTTGCAGTTTGTTTACAATGTCTAAAAAATCTGATCGTCTGCAAATTTAGTATTATATTGCCCCCTTAAGCTAACACAAGCTAAAACTGCTTGTTGGCAAGTTCGCATTCCCAGTGAGTTGAAAGATTGCCATAAAAATTGCTGTTGCTCTGTTAAGAATGCTGGCAAATACAAATGATATGCGTAATAGTTTCTTGAACTTGATAACAGCCTCTGCAGGGTTTATTAATTCCTTTTGCAAGCCATTTCGGATAAAGGTCCTCGGTTGGGAAGTCACCCAAGCTCAAAAACCTTATTTCCATTTATTCGTGGAATGAATAGCTTAAGCTTAGGTATTCCTGATGCGCTAGAGTCTTATAAGAGTGGATGGGTATCCATGAGTGAGCACGCTTTGAGAAGATGTTTTTATTCTCCAAAAGTGAGAGCTCACACTTAATTTTGTTAACATATTTCCTAAAGACTAGAAATGAGTTTGGGAGTTTCCACAGTTTATTTTTATTTGTAGAGACTTTATACTGGACCATAAATAGTCACTGTGTGGGTCTTTGTTTGTAGACAATTCAGTCCAGGGCCTTTGTTCTAATATTTCTTCCTTGGCTGCTCTCAGTTTGCTTCAGAATTTGACAAAGGCTCCATGTCTTCCATATTTTTGCTTCTCACACACATGAAGGGGGGAGAGGCACAACACAGCCACTACTCCAGCCTCCCCAATCACAACTATGAACACACAAGGGGGAGTAGTGTGTATGGGTCTCTAGATTAGAGGTGGCACGTGCTCTGTGAAAAAATACTGCCCTCACTCACATAATTGTGACATGCTTCATCATCGGGCTTGCTTCAATACACCCCTGCGCCAACCAATGCCTGGGGTGGAGCAAAAGGGAGGGGAAGACAATGCAAACACATATAAATAATAATATACGTGATGGATCCTGGGATCACCGAAAGAAAAAAGTGCAGTGAGAATTAAAACTAGTTCAGTGGTATCCCTTAGAAGTCATTTTATTCCTAGATCTACCGACTAGGATTAAAAACGTAAAGGATGGTGGTGACAGGAAAGTGTTAGGAGTTCCTACACCCCTCCTTACTGCCAGATTGTTGACATGTTTCAGCTGATTTCTAAATACCTACAATTTCAGGTCATCACAGCCTTCATCAGGACCTTTCAGATCCCAGAACTCTGAAATTTATGAATCCCCTCAGAACCCTCAGTGTTGGGTCTCTGAAACCAATTGTTTGCAGAATGTGGGGTCCAATTAGTAACTTAGGGCCATATGTATCAAACTCCCCTTTTGCGAATCGCAAATTGCGATTCCTAGCGAATCGCAATTAGCGATTCGCAAAACCGAATGTAAATGAAAAGTCGCAAACTATTTGCGAATCGGTAAAATTCGCTAACGCATTAGCGATTAGCCAAATTGCGACTCCCTATCAGCGAATCCGCAAAATAGCGATTCCTCAAAATAGCGAATTCGCTATTTGCGAACTCGCAAATAGCGAATCGGGGTTGTGGTGCACCTTGATGACAACACAACCAGGAAGTGTGACTACCCATGCTGCACCTGAGTCACAGAAGCAGTGTGAGAGAGTAGGAGTGTAGGCAGAGGATTCACTGCAGTGCTACACAGATTGGAGAGAGTGGAGGCATGGCCAGCAAGGACCAGCAGCAGGGGAGACCAGCAGAAAGAGGAAGCACAAGTTCACAGAAAGTGAGCAGGAGGTCCTGATACAGGAGATGGTGGTGAGCCATGAGCTCCTGTTTGGGAAGAAGTCCCTGCACGTGCCAGAGACCCGCAAGAGGAGGATATGGGCTGACATACAGCGCAAAGTAAACGCTATTGGCGTCCACGCATCGGAGCGTTAAAGACCTTCAGAAGCGCTGGTATGACATGCGCGCGCGTTCCAAGGAGAAGGTTGCTGCCAGGTTGGAGGAGGCCAACAAGACCGGTGGTGGGTCCTCCACTGCCACCGCTTCAACACCACTTGAGGAGATGGTTGAGGGGACCCTGCTTCCGGAGAGTGTGATGGGCGTGGCAGACCTGGACAGCTCCGACCACCCACAACCAGGACAAGGTAAGAAGCATGCCATCACACCCCTGACACCTCCCTACTACCCACACACACCCAGGAGAGACCCAGGGGCACAACAAGACTATAGGTCCAGTGCAGGTACACAAACACACACAGCAATGCATTATGGGAGTTGTAGTTACATACACCTAACAGTGGAGCAGTGTCACCCATCCAGGCTCAAATAGTATGTGTGCATCATGGAAGGCAAAATACAGACAGACAGGACTCATGTCACTCCAAACAGTGTAATTTAATGCTCCACAAATGCAAGGCAGGACAGTAAATCAATGTGTGCATTTATGTCCACAGCACCATCAGAAACACAGGGAAGGATCAGTGGAGGGGAGGATGAATCCCCCAGCCCAGAGGCAACAGGGCAAGAGGAGGAGGAGGAGGAAGAGGAAGAGGAGGGCAGCCCAGTCATCCTACCAACACGCCGCAGGCGGAGTGCAGTGCCACCATTGCCCCCGCTGGAGGAGGAAGGCCAGGACACCGATGGCGATGTCCAACCAGTCCGGGGACAGTCGGAGCCACAACCCCGTGCTCGAGCACGTGCCGTCACAACACCACCAGTTACATCCAGGCGCAGGGCACCACGTGCATCCACCAGTGCAGCAGACACAGGAGACGACACAGTCTTCCAAGGGCTGGAGGGCCAGATGTTAGAGGTCCAGCGCCTGCAGGCAAGGAACATGCGCACGATTCAGAGGCAGATCAGGGTTGGCTTCATGGGCCTGACGGGTGCCCTGGAGGCACTCTGTGCAGAACTCAGGGCGGACCGTGCTGCTAGGCGCAGGGAGAGACAGCGCCTACACACCCGGCTGGACCTCTACACCAGGGCGGTTAACCGCCTTTCCACTGCGACCTCAGTGCTGTCAAGGCGCAGCATCAGCATGCAGCATGAGGTGGCACACTGCAGCCAGGACGTGGCCAGGGGTCTGGTGCAGGTGACATGTGCTGTGGATGAGCTGCGTGCAGCTGCCACTGCTGGCACAGAAGTCCTCACTCCAACGGACGAGGACGCCCAATCGAGCAGGAGCAGCATCACACCACCGCCCCCACCGGACAGGCGCCGTAGTGTGCGTCACGGCAGGGCTGCTGAGGCAGGTGAAGAGGGCACTGTGCACCCACGGCGGGGGGCTACAGGCCGTCAGCGCCCGCAGTTGAGGTGGTCAGACTGAGGCATGGTCCTGGGTGCATCAACCCAGTGCACACAGACACTTGGTCAAGATGGCCATTGTGCGGGACATTGGACTATACATTGTGTGCCACACAGGCTGTGTGCTGATATTTAACCTGTGATGAAGGAAATTAAACACAGTCTGGCAATGGATATATAGCATTATGTCATTCTTTATTGCCTAAAAATAGTTGCGTGCAATCTCATCTCGCCTCTGGCGCCCAGCAGCTGCACCAATTACACCGGCTGGCATGCGTGCTTGAGCTGGCCCCTCCTCATCAGATGATTCCGATTCGGTGAGCTCAACTGGTGTGCCTTTCCTGGTGGCGATGTTGTGCAGCATGGCACACACTACCACTATCTTGCAACAAGTCTGGGGGCTGTACTGGAGTGCCCCTCCACTCTTATGTAGGCAGCGGAAGCGGCTCTTGAGTATTCAGAAGGTCCGCTCAATGGTGCATCTGGTTGCTATGTGGGCACTGTTGTACCTCCGCTCCCCAGCGTTGGCAGGATTCAGGTAGGGAGTAAGAATGTAGTCCCGGACCGCATACCCACTGTCACCTGTGGGGCGAGAGGAATATGGTTGAACACCGCCCTGCCACTGCTGTGCATTACTAGTATGTCCTACTTTCACATGCACTTACCTAGTAGGTATCCCTCGCCAAACTCCCCACTTGTGAGTCGACGGTGTATCCCACTGTGGCGGAAGATGAATGAGTCGTGGGTGCTGCCTGGGTACTTGGCGACGATGTCGGTGATGATGTGCTTGGCATCACACACCACCTGTATGTTCAGGGAATGGTAGGACTTGCGATTCCTGAACACATACTCGCTCTGGGAGGGGGGATATGGCGACATGTGTCCCATCGATGCATCCAATGACGTGGGGAAAGTGTGCAATTTGATAAAAGTCCTGCTTGGTCTGGGCTAGTGCCTGTGGTGTGCTGGGGAAGTGGATGTGGTTGTGCAGCCTCTGTACCATGGCATCAAGGAACGCGTGGAAAAAGCGCGACAATGCACTCTGTGAGACCCCTCCTGCTGTGGCTATCACCCCCTGAAAGCTCCCTGACGCCAAGAGGTGCAGTGAGCACAGGACCTGTATATGGGTGGGGATGGTGTGTGTCCTGCGTGTGGGGTGTTCAAGTATAGGTCTGAGCTCTGCTATCAATTCCAGGATGCTCTCTTCGTCCAGCCTGTAGTTTGTATGGATCTCCTCCCTCAGTCCGCTGGAACAGGGTTATGCGTGCTCTAAAGATCCTTTCCTGGCGTCGCCTTCTCTGTGCAGCAGCTCTGAGTCGCAGCCTCCTGGCTATCACGTACAGCCCAGCCATCATGACAAACATCAGTTGCATTGTGGGCCTCTTTATTTAGCTTGCACATGGTTACCACCTGTTCATACTTGATGGTAATTGCGATTCTCTAATTTGCGAATTCCGTGAATTCGCAATTTGCGAATTGTTCATGCATTCCGTTTAGCGAAATCGCTAATTGCGGACTCTGCAATTGCGAGTTTCGCTATTTGAGTGTCACATTTTGCGAATTCGCTGATTTTTCGCAAATGCGTACGGATCGCTATTTTGCGACTCGCTATATTTGCGATTCGCAGATTAGCGATCGGGATGTGTCTCGTACATTGCGGGGCTGTATTTTGCGATCGCAAACACCGTTTTTTTGCGATTCGCAGTGTTTGCGATCGCAAAACAGCTTCATACATATGGCCCATACTCCTGAAAATCTGTGGGTAGAGAAAAAGGTGAAAAAAGGGTGGGGTCAGTCGTGCCTGGGTGACGGTTGTCAAATACAACCAGTCTATACCCCATTCAACCAACCAACACTCTTTTTATTTGTATATCTGATTCATACCTCTATGGAGGCGATGCCACCTATGTATGCAGACAAGGCAGCCTCACAATATGGTGCCTAGCTTATATCCATAGTCGGACCTCTCTCATATGCTCATTAGTGAAAATATATACATATATACAGGTCAGATGAACCGTACTTCGCTTGGGCCATTGCCCATCACATTCTCCTCTCCCTCCTCCAACCGAGGAACAGAACAGTCTCAACTCACCGAGTTTACAAATAAGCCATTCTTAAACTGGCGAGTTAGAGGAGGAGACCCCCTATAGTCACACTCTGGGGGAAATGGAGAAATAAATCAACAAAGAAGACATCGTTTAACGTGAGGTACTCTTATGCACAAAATAATGCTTTTGGCTGTATGCACTTTCAATGGCACTTTTTGGGTTGCAAAAATCCGATCTGGGTTGCCGCGGCTGTGAATATATACTTGTTATAGCCTCAATGCCCCAAAGTTTGCTGCTGTTCTAATCAGGGCAAGAGTAAAATTCGCCACCATCGAGCGAAAGATAGTCATGATATATTGCCTTTTAATGTTAAAATATATACCACAACTAGCGAGCGTTATATTTGCGTGCCCATCTACCGACACTACATCCTTCCTCTTTGAAGTCTATGGCTTAAGTACAATGGGCATGTATAGCTATTCGAGGAGGTTGGGATCCGACCCAATACTACATTTAACCCCCTCGTGCTGCAAAATGACCGTCCCCGCTCCTCCTTACTACTCCAAGGATGGTGCTCCGCCTCGACCTCTTGTCTCCGACTCGCCGTGTAGAGATATCGGTGGCTGGGAGGCACTCCCCTATGAGTGTATGCTGCCTAGTCACGTGACGACGTCATGCAACGTGTACGCGTTCACGTGACCACGTAACCATGCCAATGTCTACGGACGCATTGGAAACAGCCCGTTAATCTCCAACCCAACTAACCTGCAGTTTTTTTATAACTTTATTGAGTCCCGGGCTGAACAATGTAGAAATGCTAGAGTGCATATTATTCCCCAGCTATTCCGCATGTACATGGTATGTGCCGTTGGAGGTGGATCACCGGACTGGAACCGGTCAAGTCAATGGCTACTAAGAAACACGGGTATAAATTACACCAGCTCCCCTATTAATACGGATATGGAGAGCGTATGCACCAATAACCCTTAGTAATTTGAGTGTGGTGGTATTTATCCTTATTTTTGTGTTCATAATAGAAAGGCACCACGGGTGGAAAAATGGGCACTTTGGTGATAAAAAGAGGTGTTTCACAAAGGATTAGATAGAATGTAGGAAACTACACAGCTATGTGAGATGGTTAAGCAGAGAACCCGCTGACATTGGGAAGCTGAATGTGATCCATTAATTCCCGGGTGTTAATGGTGTGCACGTGGTTACTCGACATTGATGTCCAAAGAATGTAAACCATGTTATCAACGGTTTATGGTATTCCATGGAATGTCTTCATTCAGCCCATTAATATGGCTCTTTAATCTGTACACCCATTTCTGTTCCCTGATAAAAAGTGACCTTTTCTTATCCCCATATTTTTGCCTCACAAGTGCAAACTCCATCCTGATTTGTGCTGGCAAGGCATTCCAGGGTAGTTGGAAAAGCTGCCTATAGGTGTTAAGGTTTAACGACTTAAACCATTCAGGTTCTCACTCGCAAAGTGCTTCGCAGCCATAGGCTATAGTAGATAGTAGCTTTATTCTGATGATCTCCAGTATAATGAGGAGCGAGTAGACTCAAATCCTCTTCTGAAGGGTCAAAAAAGCTGCTTAGGGAGAATCAGCCTTCGCTTTCATTTGCTTCTTGTGCTGTGAGAAAGTGCAGTTTGAATCAACTATCACTCCCAGATACTTGTAGGCTTGCTTTTGAATTCGTTTGTGGTTAGTTAGATTGTCAGGGTCCTGCTTTCTTAGCTCTTTTGCTGAATGTTAACACCTATGTTTTTGTTAGGCTGATTTCCACATTATTTGCTAGCGTCTAATTACTTGGGGGCACATTACGATGACGGGCGGACAAAGTCCGCCCGCCACCGTAGCAGTGAATGGGACCGTCCGCCATAGGAGCGGCGGTCCCGCCGCGAGTATTAGGATGCCACCACCACGGTGGCGGTGGCATCTCCTATTCCCAACATTGTGGCGGGCGGTGTTCACAGCACCGCCCACCACAATGCTGGGAATGCATGTCGTGCATTGGCATGCACCAGGTGACATGCACCGCGCGGTGCCTGCCACCTTGTCCATGCCAATGCAGGGGGGTACCATAGGTACCCCCCATGTGCACCCCCCAATACTCTGGGGACCCGCAACGGGCCCCCAATAGCGAAGACCGTATGCCTTTCCAAGGCAGCGTTGCCGCCATGGAAAGGCTGCTCTCCGCAACCATCCTAATATGGATGGCGGTGTCTTGCAGACACCGCCACCATATTACTGCCCTTTTCCGCCCGGTCACCTGTGTGACCGGCGGACGGTCTTTCCGTCCGCCGGGCTCCCCCCGCCATCGTAATGTGGCGGGGGGAAATGGCATGCGGGCGGAGGGGAATGGCGGGCGGATCGCCACCGCCATACGGGCGGTGGCGATCCGCCCGTCATCATAATGACCTCCTTAGTTTGGACAACAGCCTTTGCAGGCTGACCTTAGTTCTGCTGAGAAGAACTATATCATCCATATATAACATATTCGTCAATAACTTTCTCCTTAGTTTGGGTGCATGAGCGTGCCAAATTCCTCAGTACCTTTGACCTCACAACAGAGAACTGGCATACTGCTCTTTTTTTTTTTTACAGAGTTTTATATAGCGCAAACTTGACCCCAGGGTATCGGGTATCGGAGCGCTTTACACGAGCACCAGTCGCGTTACATGAGGATACATTAATTTTGTTAGGCAGGGGGAGATTAAGTGACTTGCCCAGAATCACAGGATGTTGCGCATCGTTGCCGAGACCTGAACCTGGTTCCCCAGCTTCGAGGTTGACCGCCCTAGCCGTTAGGCCAACTCCTCTCCCCACTGAGGGGCAAAAGAGAGGTCAGCATTCCAAACACCAGAGATACACTTCCAGTTCCGGGTGATGCCCTTTGGCTTAAAGAATGCCCCTGCCACCTTTCAGAGGTTGGTGAACCGCGTCTTGTTTGGGAAGGAGGCATTCTGTGCCGCCTACCTAGATAACATTGCAGTCTTAAGCTCCAGCTGGGAGGAATGCTTGTATCACATCCAGGATGTGCTTCACGCCCTGCAACAGGTGGGCCTGACTATCAAGCCCAGTAAGTGCCAGATAGGATTGGGTACGTAGTGTATATAAACCACAAGGTGGGTGAGGGCAAGGTGCAGCCCCTCCAGGCCAAGATTGTGACTATTATGGCCTGACAACCCCCTAAAATACAAACTGATGTGAGGGCCTCCCTGGATCTCTCAAGATATTGCAAGAGGTGACATAAAACCCCTAAGATCCGACTCCATTTTATGTAGGCCCTGACTTCATCTTAGATAATGGAGGTCTCCATCTTTTCCATCTTAGACAATGGGAGTCACCCTCTTTCCTGATTTATACGGAATCATTGTCATGTCTGCCATTTGACAGAGATGTAGTCTCTCCTTATGTTTCTAAGAACTGTGAAAGCATCAAGTCATTCAACTAATGACAGATATAACACCTGATGCAACATTAGTCTGGGACAAGTAGCTACTTGTCACCTTGTCATAGTCAAATAAGAACAAATACAGACATATAGTCGAAATAATGTAGTCTGAATTGACGTCATTTTACCTTATATGGTCAGAAAGAAATATCTGGGATGCACACCTTGATGCACATAATCTATGTCAGACATTTCTAAACGTATGACAAAACTTCCAATTTCTGATAAGATTTAGTATATAAGGGTTAAAACTTGACCACTTGTCAGGAGAGGTCCTCCACCCTGATTATCGCACAAGATCCTGCCAGAGACGGTCTCACCTACTGCCAGCACACTTCGCACTTCACAGATGATACATCTTGCTTGAAGTCGAGTCTCGAAGGAAGACTGCTACTGCAGTGTGTGTGCTGCCCTTCGTAGGGAACACGATCTTCATGCCACTGTTGATAAATACAGCCTTTGCTGTAAACAAGGTATACAGGGCGTCTCTTCTCCCTAAGAAACTCTAGACTACAGGTTGCTCTGCCTTCCATGCTCTCCTAGTGTCATGCATAGACGTAGATGTGAGAGAGACCTGCGGGGGGTAGAACCACAAGCACTAGGACCATTTGTGGCAGGACGCTGCCGACGCTGTTGTTTGCGCCTGGTGGCACCCTTATCTTGCGGCTGGGCCTCCCGCAGCACGGGACGTGAGAGAGAGCACCGAGGGGCAGAACCACATGCCCCAGGACCATTTGCGGCAGGACGGCGCCGGCACTGTTGTTTGCGCCTGGAGACGCCCTTATCTTTCAGCTGGGCCGCCCGCACCGGGCCAAGAGCGGGCCCATCTGTGTTTCTATGCGGCCGGACAAGGCTGGGCTGGGCCCCCCCTCTTTCAACTCTGCAAGCCACAATACGAGGTGAGAACTTTTGCCCTCATGACTAACTTACTTTCGGGAAACGAATTGGTCAGGCAGTTACGCGTCCAGCCATCACTATTGACAGCATGCTGGAGAGGGTGGTTGACATCTTTACTAATGAGATTGAATTAAGGGAGCGCAGACTGTCCTTAGGATGCGAGGTGATACAATCCCTGTTCGATAGTGATTTTATGCTCGTTCTTGTGCTAGATTGGGGTGACCCTTTGCATACCCCAGCCAATCCTGAACTTCCTACAGGCAATACTAGCAATACTGACAGCTCGGTGTGCGGTCCTCCCATGATTCATCAGCTTGTGACTGCCCTCACTGTGAATGTGGCTGTGAAATGCAAAAGACCACCGGGAAAGCCCCTCTGCGCTAAAAAGAAGCAGCCCCCATGCACTGGTGTACCCCGAAGTAACTTAATTTCCTGGATACAGCCATAACTCATGCCACAACCTGTGGCGCAAACACTGACAGCTGACACTACCTGATCGTCTTATGTCCAGACTGAACCCATACCCGATAAATCTGACATTTAGCTTTCCCTTATTAAAGTATTATGTTCCAGGGTTGGTGATCTGATTGATGAGAAACTTAGACCCCTGTTGGAATGCCTGGAACATCTAAAGGTTCTTATGGGTAGGATTTGCAAACAGGCAGTGGCTGTTGATGCTGGGGTTACTACTGGGAGGATTAAACCCTTGACAAGTGGTTTAGCCCCACATAGTTTAGCCATTGGGGATCACTGTTTGCAGGGTAGTTTCTCAACAGCATCACACTCTAACAATTGTACACAACAGATTGATCGGCAGCCCCCGAATACCATGATAGCATGTGATTCAACAAGAAGTGCATGTCTACATACCTCAGTACCGAATGGTCCTACCACCCTCCCTAATTCAAAAACCAAATCAAACCCTATATCTAATTTTATCCACGAACTTCCTGACAAGAACATTAGTGTTACTCACCGTCCCCAAATGGTACTAGTTTTGATACCAGTTAGGATGTTATCAACCTGCCTCCAGCTGCCTGTCCCTAAGTTTTGGTGCTGGTTGGAGTACTCCCACTCAAGGCACACCATAACGAATCTTGGGGAGAGTTGCGTAACAAATGTGCTGATTGGTTATGTAAACACAAACAATTTAATATCAAGAATATGAACGAAATCATCATGGTGTGAAGAGTGGGTTGGGTTGGCAGTTCTGCCAAAAACAACGAAGGGGATTGCATTGTAATAAGTTTCTGTAGAACATCCTCAGTAAGGGCTATACTGAAACAGCAAGAGACCTCTGACCACAGTCACACCAAAATGTGGCCACTTCCCCTAGGTTATTTTTATAAACTATCTTTAGGAGGAACTAAACCTGGGTCACTTTCCCCTGTAGTTAGGAACAAATTTGCGGTGTTGACAGACCTAGAGGACCAGGACTGGCTGATCCCAATGTAGTGTAGCTCGAAAGGAATATATTCCTCTGGTGGATCATCTTCTTTGTAGAAGTGAAACAGTTTTGTAACTGGATTGGATTCAGGAATTATTACCCATGAATAGAATACCTCTGTCTGAAAGGATTCGCGTGCCTCTATCACGAAAACTGCTCTACCGTCTCTTGGTGGTAGGCCGTGTTTTATGAGTTTTAGAGTGATGGCTCTTCTTAAGTTTTGAGGGATGTCTATAACACCCTCCTCGGTTCCATCTAAACCGGTAATGTTAAAAGCTCTTAAAGCTGGTTGACCCGTAACTTCATCGTTGTCGGAGTCAGGCATTTTGTTTTTTGAAAAATGTAGAACAAGTTTCAAGGAAACAAAGATAAGGTGCACAATATTTTGGAATACTGTATCCTTCAACGTTGAGCAAACCAAACAGCTAATATATAGGGTGCTTCCCTATGTAGCCGTGGCGGATACTTAACCCTGCCCACTCTAGACGTCTTTTGGAGTATATGGGTAGGGGTCTCTGAGAGAAAAAGCACGGCTGAGTTACTCAGTATCTAACGTTAAATTACCGCCTTACCAAACCGCTGGGCGCCATGTAGTGTAGCTCCTATTTCCCTAATAGGCTCTGCGCATTGGAATAATATACCCTATAGGCTTGACATAGGACTGAGGTCGGTATGTCCCTATCGAGTATATTAAACTTAATTACTTGTGCCAGCTAGCTCAGAGGCCACTAGAAACTCCTTGATAAACAAGAAGGGAGTAGCTTCTGGCAGCCGCAAAACATGACAACTTTGTTTCCCTTTAGAATCAGAACGTGTCCCAGAGTTGTGGAAACAATAGATAACCGTTTCACTCAGCTCAATCGTGCATGCTTAGTTTTCCTCAAAGTTACACAGAAAGAATAGACGGGCGTTTCAATAAGAGATTTATTGAACAGTCTTGTTTCTTGTGTAAGTAATATGTGCTGTTACGATCACAAGACAGTATGCAAGATAAATAATGTACAGCGTAAGCAGTAGAAAGAAATAATACTGCGCTAGCATGATCTTTAGTAGATATTCATTTACATAAATCACATAGACTAAAAATGCGAGTACTCATATGATGCGTTTCTAAGCTAGTTCTACCCCAATGTACCTAACCTAGGTGTAGGGAGGGGTATGAAGTAGGTGGAGTATTCCTTACTATGGTATACTAAGAGTATGTTACGCCTAGTATGCCAAGAGTCCCTCTAGGTTTCTAGTCAGCTCCATACCTTTAAAAATGAGAGAGGTGGGAATCTCTTGCCAGACTCGAACTCCAACACCCCGCGAGGGAAGTCAGATCACTGGAAGCTGGACTCTCTGCGTGCAGGGATGATAGCGTCTTCTCAGTGCGTCAGGCCGGGAAACGGGCTCCTCTGAAGTCGAGGTCTCCTCTGATTTACAAGGGCTAGGGAAGGTATATTTATACCTGAGAGGTACCTCAGAATGTTAGCATTGACGTGAATCGGACAGCGGAAGACGTCATGAATGAACCCTCAAGGTATAACGGTTCATGCATAATAGATGAGTCCTTGAAGAAATCAATAGTCCTGTGCTAGGAAACTCCCGAAGCCTAAGGGTCTGTTCTTCAAGAACTCGTTGTGACGTTAGGGTGGACGGATGTCGGAGACCATGCCTGTATTTGGAGTGCACGGTTTAATGCCTAAATAAGGACTGGGATTTTATGCCTATATAAGGGCAGGGCGAATTGTGCCTATATAAGGACATGGTACAGGAAAACCCATGTACGGACACCCTAAGAGGAATACAACACCCACTCCACTTTCGTGTGTACGATAATAATAAAATGCTAAACATTTAATATGCTAAACATAAAATGGAGTACCTCATATTGCTAAAAATATTTCTTAAAAGCATTAAAAAGCATTTAAAAAACCTATTAAAATGCAAAAGGTACTGTACATTTTAAGCATTGCTTTTCATTTCAGGCATATATTTGGAAATAAAATGCAATTTGAATGAAATAAGCAGCAATATTTACATGTGACAGAAAATGATTGATAAGTTGTTCAAAAATCAGTCATTTCATGTCATGAAAATCAATGAACTTTTTAGACAAATAAGATGACAAAGTGTCTGAGGAAGTACAGCGAAGTCCGTACTATAAGAATAGTTCTACTTCAAGCAGATTGAATTGCCATTTAGTTCGAAAAAACGGAAAAAAGTTCAATTTGGGAAGAGTTCCAAGTTTTTGAAATATGAAGGCCAAATTTTACTGCGTCTCTGGTACATTGTGGGTTGAATCAGAGTCAGTGTATGGGTCTGGTGTAAACATGAGATCATCTATTTCTGGAGACAAAATATCGTCCACTGAAGTTGGTGACATTTGGAACACCTCGTGTAGTAGATTAATTGCACAGAGATGTGAAGCATCGCTTTCAGCATAGGATGCCTCAGCAATGTTCGCGTCCGTTGTTACCTGTGTGCCTGTAGATCCATCTCGTACCTCAGCAGCAGCCGGAAGCGTCTGTGAGATCTCAATGAATGCCGTCATCAGGATTGGTAGCCTCTGGGGACAACACAGGGCATGGGCCGTTATCGGGTCCAGCAGAGTATCGATATCCATTGGCGTTGCTGATGGAAATGTTAGACAGGTGTCTAACACGCATTCTTCACCGCATAGCAGGCATCGTAGGACAGGTAAGATGCAATCTTGCCAGATTGGTCTGAATGACAGGAACCACGTGGTATTAAGTTCCCGTAGACGAGTCATGCTCAAAAGCTGTACTATTCGCTCACGGCACTTTCGTTCAAGGAGAGCTTTTTCCACTTCGCTCAGAGTGATGTCTGCGAATAGGCTGGCCATAGCGTAATAGCAGGAAGAGAAATAGAATTCCGGCAACAAGTGCTAGAATTAATGGTATGCCACCAAACACCGAATGTGCAAAGTTCGGGATGATTCCGAGTATTGCCTGGAAAGGTGCTAACAGACCGGAACAGATGCTCTTAAATACATGTACAATTCCGCTTGTATCAGACATGTTAAAGATATCGTCCTATCATTTCCACGAAATGTATAGGGCAGTTTGTACGTATTAAAGTCTGTATCTCAGCCGAAGTCCTTGCTACTTGTAGATCATAGGTTTCTTTGGCCGAAGTCAAAGGCACTGTTTGCTGTAAAAGCATGGCTTTCATTCTGCTTAAAGTATCAAATCTTATAAAAGAGACGTTCAGCGAAGGCCACAAAGGCGACTCCTGACTGTGTCTATTGGGGCAAACAATACTTGCATACAGCAAGTGACCCTGGAGTTGACCGTTACTAGATATGGGATGCCTGGCAACATGCCGCAGCAACTCTGATCATTCAACATGAGGTAACTCCCATTAGAAAGTTGTCCAAACGTTGGATTAATCACAGCAGCTGGTGTACCCTGCTGATGGCAAGACAAATTTGCCACAGAACCATTGCAAGCCCCGTGTAAAGAAATGTCCTGACATATAAGTGAACCGCTCAGTGCACTTTTACAGTGTGTACCGCTCACAAACACTTCACGATCCCCACTCCAACATCTATATGTATACGGTAAATTCCAAGATGTCTTAATGTATTCCTTACCCAACCTTTCATATTTGCCTGCTTGCATTTGTTTGAGGCAATACTGAAACTGAAAAGTAGTCACAGGTAGTGTGATTTTGCCATGAATGAGCCATTCTGTAGCTGGTTTTTCTGCCACTGTGAATGGTAACTTTTCCAGTTTTTCAATGCTCAGCACTGTATACTTTGCTCCTCTTTGTGCCAGTTCAATCTGTATATCAGTTAGATTGTATCCTGCAAACAGAGCTGACATGTTGATAAAACGCCAAGGCACATAGCCCGCACGCAAAGATTGCAACGTCCAGCTTAATAACACAATAGAATGTAATTGAGATTGGCCTTGCTGTAACATCGCCAAATCTTGTTCTAGTATGTCAATAACAGAGGATACAATGTTGTCCAATGAATATATTCTGGAGGACAAAGTTGTTAACCCATTGTCGACCACAGTGAGTGTTTTTTCCAAATTAATACGATCAAGTTCACTTATTCGTTCTGCGGCCTCCATCTGTGACACTTTCCATGCTTCATTGTAGGCAGCCTAAATGCCGGCATATATGAAACGTTTTTGACGCGGTTTTCTTGGTCCAAGCAAGAATTCCCTAAGGTCTGCGTCTTCTTTAAGTAAGGATAAGTGTTGTTTCACATCCCGTAGTGTAGATTTCTGCAGCCAATCGAGGCATAATTTTCCTACACTGTATGTTGTTACTACCCCCGGATGCTGTCTTTGGACGTATCTTGAGTCTGGCCTATGAATAGTAAAGCCCTGAGTTTTATTCAGGAATCTTTCCTGACAGTTGTTCGTGTCTGTGGGCCAGATCAACCATTTTCTCCAATTAGTATTAGATCTGTTGAGTTGTAGTATTTGGTCAACTGTAACCGCTGCCTGTGTATTGTTATCACTTGCAGGTGTTGGTACAGAAGGTGTTTTCATCTCTTTGATCTTGGCTAGTCCAAGACAAGATGTTTGTTGGATAGTTTCATTCAAAAACATTATTTGTTCAGGGATGATACAGGCTCTAAATAAAGCTTCTATCCCCTGCACTTGCCAATCTTTAGTACCCCAGACAGTTTTTGTGTCTATTGTGTCTTTCCATAAGTCGAAACCCTGTCTAGACAGTTGGGCAATAAACGCTGCAGAATAAATCTGTTTTGTATTTGTTAACATAATTTTCAGTCCTGTTTTGTTTACATTTTTATAGTAAAACGTTTCTGGATCAGATGTATTGTAACCTGAAAAATATGGAAACTTGTTAGCAAATGTTTTTGAACTACCTTTTGGTGGTGTAGGACAATGCTCCCATTGGTTAAACATAAACACATTTCTAGGGTTTGCAGATTTATGCAAATAATGATGACCATAGTGGTTAAAGCAATACAGTTGTTCATAGTCTGATGAACCCTCTAAATATTCATTTTTAGAAAATGCAGCAGATTTTTCTAGGTCAAACATTATGTCGTTAACAGTCTCAAAGTCCCAATCATCAGAATAGGTACTGGACGAAATGAGATCACTTAGTGAAATTTTAAACAAATGTGGAATGTTCAATTGTTCCGTCGGGCCAAAACTATCAAAATCTGTTTTGTCCCACACTATACCATCCTGTATAGGAACGGCTGTGATGTTCACTGTTGACAAGTCTCTTGCTTCACGATGGGAAGATTTATGAGGTTTCAAAAGTAAGTTCACATCTTTTCCTTCAGTGTTCACATGGATATATCTGCCATTTAGAAGCACGCTCATAGTCATAACCAAAGCTAGCCAAAGCAGGAAAACAAATATTCCAGAAATAATCCAGAGTTCAATCCATGGGGAAACCAGATAAGTCTTTTTCAGAAAGTGAAGAAAGTCTTGTACTTGCTGCTTGAATGTTAATGATGCTGGCGTCGTTTCAGGTTCACTCGGATCTTCTGAGAACGTATCAAAGTTAATGAAATAGCCAGAAGCAGTTCTGTCAATTGTTGAAATTGCATCTGGATTTGTAGAAATCGCTGGAACCAGTTGATCACTTGCTACATTGGTGTAGACAGGTGTATTTGGACGAACTGTTACTTGATTTTCAAGAGGGATGAGTTCCATTGCATTGTTGCTTAGTCCTTCATCTGTTACTGCTGAATTCTCGATGGTTATCAGTCTTTCAGTCTGAACCTCTTGGATAGTAGCGAGAGGAGTGCGTCTGCTACTAGGTCGGAGTACACGAGGCCTACTATTTAGTATTGGCCACACACTGTGGTTTGATGAGGTCGATGGACACAAATGTTTTCTCCTTTCTTCCAGCAAGGGGCGGCAGAAGTACTGTTCTAGTTCCTTGAACTGCTAGGACAGGTACTGGTTGTCTGTAAGAAGGTCCAAATTCCTTCTTGTCCGCAATCTTTTCTCTGACTAGATCCCCAACTTTTGGAATCCAGACAGGCCTTGCTGGGACCGCCGGTTTTTCCCCAGTGGTGGTTGGCTGCAGGAATACGTTGCTTTGTTTCGATCTTAATTCATTGAGTTCCTGTAAAACAGCCAAACGATCTTTGATATCAAACGGTTTATTTTCCACCACTGTGCCTACATGATCGAGGTCTGGTACCCACATTCTTGTCCCAAATAGGACCTCATATGAGTGACCCCCGCCCTAGAGAACTTCTTGGCAAATTATTTAATGAGCATTGGACCCCATAAAGCTGTTTGACCCACCCATCACCCGAACCTAATACCCTAGCTGTTATAGACTGCTTTATGTCCCGGTTTTTCCTTTCCACAACAGAATTTCCCTCAGGATGGAATGGAGAGGAGTACCGCAATGCAACGCCCAGACTGGCCATGGCTTCTTTGTAAGCTCGAGAGCTAAACGCAGGGCCCTGGTCAGAATGTAGCTTGCCTATTGCGTATGTGCCGATAAAGACTCGCAAATCTTTTATAACAGTTCGAGCGTCAGCCGAGCGCTGAGGCCATATCCATAGGAACCTTGATTCAGTATTTGTGGGCTTGCATTTGTCCAGAAGGACGCATGCGCGTAGATAGTCTAATGCTGTCTAACAATGGTGTCTGTACTGGGCAGCTACATTCGTAGCATGGTGTCTGGTGGCGGTCAGCATCACGCTGTACCTTACAGTCTATGCAGTTATTGTTGAAGATGTGGATTTCTGTATTCATCCCAGGCCACCAGTACATCTCTTTTAATGCCAAAATTGTTTGAGATCCCTTGATGTGACAGACCCTCCCCCAAATGTGCTTCATAAATCAAAGCTGCTCTACGTTCCATGTTTGGAATTACCCTATCCCCCACTCCAGGGAATCGGGCAAAAGGAACGTTGTTCGCATCAATTACATAAGAGTACTTGAGTGGAAACTTTTTTTGTAACGCTCCACCACTGCCTTTGCTTGTAGCATTGACAGCCAACATTATCTCACTGTCTATTTTTGTTTTTGAACGAGTGATCACAGCTACGGAAGCCGTCTGAACCCTTTGCGGCTTCGTCAGCCAATGAATTCCCTGCAACGTGAACGCCATCACGTTGATGACTCAGTGTGTGGATCACGTGAGCCTTTGGTAGTTCGTTTTTCAACTGAACTACTTGTTCCCAAAGCGTTTTGTGCTTTATTGTGCCACCTTTCGCATCTTTGAAACCATTTTCAAGCCAGTTTTGTATATATTCATTATACGACTGAACACAGTAAAAGGAATCGCACACTATTAGTGTGGGGAATTCTCGATCTGTACTTTCAAGTGCCAGTTTGAATGCTTGTAGTTCAGCTCGCTGAGCTGTACAATCTCCTAGAGATTGAGTTTTTGTGACCATAGGTCTGAAGATGCCATCTCGCATGCGACCTTTAACGATTGCACATGCTGCACTGTAAGCTTGCTTACCCCCTGTTGCGGGTTGTGCGGATCCGTCAGTGTAAAGTATGAATTCATACTGATCGAGAGGCAGAATTTCAGTGGGCAGAGGACATTCTTGTTAATATTGCAGGAACGCTTGTGTTTTTAAATCGGGATCAAAAACATATTCGACATCTGTTGCAGCAAGTGAATTAACCCATTGTATCCATCTTGGATGTAATGCTTTAGCATTTGGAATGCTTGCTTTTGTGACCGCTTCTAAAGCTGGTACTGGGGTTACGACAATAATGCGTTTCCCTTGGGCTAAGGCTCTTTCTTTTGCTACAGCGGTTTGAACTGCTGTCGGAATTTTTTCAGTTGAAGTGAAGCGCATTTCCGCTTGTGTATACAAATGAGATTTGTATGCGATTGGTATTTTTTCACCCTCATTAAATGTTAAGTAGGTGAATCCGCATTGACCCGAAATTATTCGGATCACCAGGTTGCGTTGACTTACGCGTGTTTGTAAGTGATTTGTTGCTAACATGTTAGCCTGGAGTGAACGCAAGATTTCTGTGTGTTCATGTGTCCAATTTTTTATTGAAAAATCAGGTTTGATTAATGCGTAGAGAGGTTTGACGCTTTCTGCGTAATTTAGAATGTATGTTCTTCCAAAATTTAGGAAACCCAGGATGGATTGTAAGTTTTTTAGCGTTTTTGGAGGTTGGAGCAGCGCACATTTCTCTAGAAAGTTAGCTGCCAAGCTCTTGCCTTCACTTGAAAGCTCATATCCTAAAAATAGGACATTGAGATGGGCCATTCGGGACTTTTTAAAGTTGAACTTGTAGCCCTCAGAGGCGAAGCCCAGTATAATGGTGCTCACCCTGTTCAAGTGTTTGTCCAGGTCATCGTCTGTCAGATAGATGTCATCGACATATGACAATGCCTCATTATCATAAATTTGTAGTAACTCCGTTACTCTCACTGAGAATAACCCCGGGCTGTTCTTGAACCCTTGTGGGAGTCGACAAAATTGACGCTGGGTCCCCATTATGGAGAACGCTGTTAAGTACCTGCTTTCAGGTGCTATGTTTTGACAAAAGAAACCATTTGAGATGTCTAATGTGGTTTTGTATTTTTACGCACAATGTTATTCATTAATGCTGTGCTATGTGCATTTTGCACTGCAAAGGTTTTTGAACAAGTGTTTAGGTGTCTATAATCCAAAACTAGACGATATGTATTGTCTGGTTTGGAGACAGGAAACAAAGGATTGTTCATTGAAGAGGTGCATGTTTCAATCACCCCTTGGTATTCAAGTTGATCTAAGATCTCCCTGACCTGTTTTTTAGCTTCTTGCTTTATTGGGTACTGCCTTTGTGCAGTTGGTTCATGTTTCAGATGTATTTTATGGTGAGGTGAGTCCTCATTCCATCCTACATGATTTTTATATAATGCTGGTGCCTGGGCTACTGCCCATTTCCTGGCATATGTATATTTTAGGTGAATTGGAATATGGTTGGAGAAAGCAGGCATAATAATGTCCTCGCCATGTGGGCACTCCCTGACAAATTGTGGTGGCCAGTCTTTTTCTGCTAGAAGTATGTCATAACCCCTCGAAAGTTTTTCCCAAAAAAGTGCGTTCACCTGTCTAGGTATGTCTCCCTCCATCCGGAGTGTTATTTCATATAACTTTTGTGGAGTACTAACCCTGGTGTCTACAGTCTCACCTGTAATGTACTCATTCAAGTCCAATATCTCCAGAAGTTCCTTCAGGTTCTGGCAAGCTATTGTGACTTCTGCTGCACTGTCCTGCATTGTCTGAGCCCATTCTCCGTTCTTGAGTTGTGTTCTCAGTATTCTCAGCATGTCTGATCTTCAGACCTGCTACTTTCTTTTTGGAGAATTGAGGTTTTGTTTTATTTTTTGTAGCGTGTTTTTCTTCTTTGGATTTCACGCGTTCTTCTCTATGTTCTGACCGTCCTCTTCTTTCCGAAGTCTGTGACGAGATCTGAAAGGTACGAGAGGAACGTGTATCAGTATCTTGATACCTGTCAGGCTTTTTCAAATTATCCCTATTCCTGAGGTTATACCTCCTTTCAGAGGGCTCCTTTTGAGGACACCTACCTCGGGATTGAGAACGTTTCTCTGAATTATTTTTATTAGTTTCCCACTTCTTTTAGAAGATGTAGGAGTTTGTTTAATAGAGTCCTTCTCAGGACTTTCAGATAGTTTTGGCTTCACTGGTCTTCCACCCAAACTATCTCTGCCTAATTCTGCATAAGATTGTTCAATTATTCTGGGTAGCTCAGTTTGATGTTCTGTAACATCGAATTCCCTTAATCGTTGGCGGATCGCCACTGCTGCTGCCTCCCTTTAATATTAAATAATATTATTGTTGAGACCTGGTCGAAATTTTTCAGTAATTTCATACCTAAATTCAGAGCAGGCTCTGCCCCGTATTCATTTTGAATTTGTTTCAGGACATCTGGTATTACCGCAATTGATGGAATACCATGTGTTTTAGTATAGATGGCAGCAAAGACTGAGCCCCAAGCGGTGCAGTCTTCCAGTTGTGGTGTGATCCCCATTGGTAAACTGATTGTTAGGATTCTGTGTTTCTCATACGGGCTAGTATTTGGAAATACTGCTTCGATTTGAGTAATTTTTTGAGCTATCCAGAATGGAATTTGCTCACGTTTTGTGGGCATTTTACCCAAGTCTGCGTATAGAGTCTGTGGTGTAATTTTTAGTGTATTCCCCTGTTGAGGAGTTTGATTTGGAAGTGTCAATGGTGGTTGACTGTGAAAGTCCGCATGACATATTGGACTAGTCTGTATATTTTTATTAACTCTGTTATTTGAGTAAGTAACTCCTCATCTGACATTATATCCAGTTCAGGATGAGGTGTGTAGCCGGCTAGAATCGGCCATGTTGCTCCTGGTCTTCCCAGTGGACCGAGCCTGGGAATGTTTCTGTGATGTTTTAGGGCGCCTTTAAACCAGAGCTGATGCTCCTGGTATGTTAGTGGAATTTCAATATCCTCGAAAGGAATATATTCCTCTGGTGGATCATCTTCTTTGTAGAAGTGAAACAGTTTTGTAACTGGATTGGATTCAGGAATTATTACCCATGAATAGAATACCTCTGTCTGAAAGGGTTCGTGTGCCTCTATCACGAAAACTGCTCTACCGCCTCTTGGTGGTAGGCCGTGTTTTATGAGTTTTAGAGTGATGGCTCTTCTTAAGTTTTGAGGGATGTCTATAACACCCTCCTCGGTTCCATCTAAACCGGTAATGTTAAAAGCTCTTAAAGCTGGTTGACCCGTAACTTCATCGTTGTCGGAGTCAGGCATTTTGTTTTTTGAAAAATGTAGAACAAGTTTCAAGGAAACAAAGATAAGGTGCACAATATTTTGGAACACTGTATCCTTCAACGTTGAGCAAACCAAACAGCTAATATATAGGGTGCTTCCCTATGTAGCGGTGGCGGATACTTAACCCTGCCCACTCCAGACGTCTTTTGGAGTAAATGGGTAGGGGTCTCTGAGAGAAAAAGCACGGCTGAGTTACTCAGTATCTAACGTTAAATTACCGCCTTACCAAACCGTTGGGCGCCATGTAGTGTAGCTCCTATTTCCCTAATAGGCTCTGCGCATTGGAATAATATACCCTATAGGCTTGACATAGGACTGAGGTCGGTATGTCCCTATCGAGTATATTAAACTTAATTACTTGTGCCAGCTAGGTCAGAGGCCACTAGAAACTCCTTGATAAACAAGAAGGGAATAGTTTCTGGCAGCCGCAAAACATGACAACTTTGTTTCCCTTTAGAATCCGAACGTGTCCGAGTCGTGGAAACAATAGATAACCGTTTCACTCAGCTCAATCGTGCATGCTTAGTTTTCCTCAAAGTTACACAGAAAGAATAGACGGGCGTTTCAATAAGAGATTTATTGAACAGTCTTGTTTCTTGTGTAAGTAATATGTGCTGTTACGATCACAAGACAGTATGCAAGATAAATAATGTACAGCGTAAGTAGTAGAAAGAAATAATACTGCGCTAGCATGATCTTTAGTAGATATTCATTTACATAAATCACATAGACTAAAAATGCGAGTACTCATACGATGCGTTTCTAAGCTAGTTCTACCCCAATGTACCTAACCTAGGTGTAGGGAGAGGTATGAAGTAGGTGGAGTATTCCTTACTATGGTATACTAAGAGTGTGTTACGCCTAGTATGCCAAGAGTCCCTCTAGGTTTCTAGTCAGCTCCATACCTTTAAGAATGAGAGAGGTGGGAATATCTTGCCAGACTCCAACACCCCGCGAGGGAAGTCAGATCACTGGAAGCTGGACTCTCTGCGTGCAGGGATGACAGCGTCTTCTCAGTGCGTCAGGCCGGGAAACGGGCTCCTCTGAAGTCGAGGTCTCCTCTGATTTACAAGGGCTAGGGAAGGTATATTTATACCTGAGAGGTACCTCAGAATGTTAGCATTGACGTGAATCGGACAGCGGAAGACTTCATGAATGAACCCTCAAGGTATAACGGTTCATGCATAATAGATGAGTCCTTGAAGAAATCAATAGTCCTGTGCTAGGGAAACTCCCGAAGCCTAAGGGTCTGTTCTTCAAGAACTCGTTGTGACGTTAGGGTGGACGGATGTCGGAGACCATGCCTGTATTTGGAGTGCACGGTTTAATGCCTAAATAAGGACTGGGATTTTATGGCTATATAAGGGCAGGGCGAATTGTGCCTATATAAGGACATGAAACAGGAAAACCCATGTACGGACACCCTAAGAGGAATACAACACCAACAAGAGCTGATGGGGGTTGATCTCTCATCCTCATGCTCATCGCGTGAGCCTTTGAAGGATGACCAATTGGGAACAGAAGGGGCTTTGGCATGTGATAAACAGGTCCTGAAAATACTCAGTTGGAATGTGGCCAGTTTACAATCAAAGATAGTATTAACTGACTGGTTACAATTAATAAGGCAATATGATATTTTAATGTTTCAGGAAACCTGGGCTACTAGTGACATATGCCTTACTGGGTTTGAGTGCCATAACACCCTTGCATGACCATCCAAAACGGGTCGTCCCTCTGATGGCCTAGCTCTATGGGTGAAAATCGCAGCAGGGGGAAGCGTAAAGGCCATACCAACTTATAATGATAATTTTCAGGTCTTAAGATATAAAAGGGGTATGACCCTATACTTGATTGATTTTAATAATAATGATTTTCATACAAGGCCTAACATTATATTTATAAGTCTTTTTGATTATATCGCTGCCCTAAGGGATTCGGAGGGCGTGACCACTAATTCAGTTGGCATATGTCTGGGAGGTGATTTTAACGCAAAGCTGGTCTTGCAGGACCCTTTTTTTGATAATCTTAGTATACCCCAAGTTTGCAACAGGGGTATAGAGCTGATGGAACATTTGACAACTCACAATCTGAATAATGTTATGGACCTTGTGGCCCATAATAATAAAGATGAAATACAACCCATGTTTAGAGGTAGGGGTTGAGCCATGACAATCGATTATATCTTTATCTCGTCTACTTCAGAGTAGTTTTTATTGTATGGCAAAGTTGTTGCATCACACTATGGGGATCATAACCAGATTGAAGTGGCATTTAAACTGCCCCCAAAGCCCAAGTTCAGAATTGATGGTGGTGCTAGGAATCTGGAACCCTCCACAAATAATTTACGATTAGTGTGGCGCAGCGTTGACCCTGCCCAATTATTTTAGAAAGTGGTCAGGGAGAACTTTGCATTGTTCGAGACCAGTCTGACACTGTATGAATCCAACCCTGATGTAGTCACTGCAATCTCTGAACCTTGTTCCAATATCAAAATGGAGTTAATGAAACCTGCTTGTTTAACCACTCGAAGCCCTAGATGGTTTAATCACGAATGTTCAGTAGTGAATCGACAGCTGCGACAAGTCCTTGCAGCCAAGTCAAGGAACCCGCAAGATGTGATCTCACTAAGGAAAAAATATAAGATTGTCACCTCTTTGAGGAAGGAAGAGGTATTGGACCTGCGATGGGATTCACATGCCAATGTAGCAAGCGGAAAGAACAGTAAACTTTTCTGGGCAGCCGTTAAAGATATGTGAGCGATGGGGCAGATGTTAATACCAATTAGCTGTAATATAACTAGTGAAGCTTGCGAGGCACATTTTTCAGTGATATATGCAGCCACATCTCACGATAACAAGGCACCCCCGTTGCCCATCTCTAAGGGGGTAACGATGTCCCTAGCCGAGGTGGAGGAAGCCATAACCCAGAGTATGGGTAGCAAGGCCCCCGGACCAGACAGAGTGCCAATAGACCTTATCAAACATAATCCAGATTTCTGGGCCCAGCTTCTGCTTAATGTTTTTAATTGTTCCCCACTACCAAGCACATGGTCAACCTCTGTCATTGTACCAATCTTTAAAAAGAGTGACCGCTCCCAGCCTAGTTGCTAAAGGCCCATTTCTTTGATAGATACCACACTGAAAATCTTGGGTAGGGTTTTGTACAGTAAGAATAAAAACTGGGATGAAGAAAATTCCATTCTGCACCCCTGTCAACATGGGTTTAGAAATAACGTGGGCACAGTCGAACAATGCCTCAATTTAAATTTAATTATTGGCAAATATACTATTGCCCAACACTCACCGATTTATTTAGCATTCATGGATTTGACCTCAGCGTTTGACTATGTCAACCGATCACTGCTCTGGTCTATCCTTTTAGAAAGTGGCATGGATGAGACATTAGTGCAATTTTTAGCCCACCTACACAGAGATATGAAGGGCAGGATTAGAATTAACATACAAGGGGAAGTCTCTATCAATATTGGTGTTTTAGAGGGGCTAGACAAGGGTGTGTTCTGGCCCTTTTACTTTTCATTTTTTACATTAATAATATACATGCGTTTTTAACAACCCTTGCCCAAGATGTCCCAAGAATCAATGGTTCTATCCTGCCAGCCCTATTGTATGCAGATGATGCAGTCTTAATGGGCCGTACGCCGAGAGCATTGCGCCTTTTAATACAGGGCTTTGTGGATTTTATGGCTTCACTAGATTTATGTACTAATTTTAAAAAATATTTTATTATGGTCTGTGGACCTAGAAAGCATAAAATGAAGGCCCTTTCTGTTGGTAATCAAAGTTTACAATGCACAAGCACTTTTCCATACCTGGGATTGGGTTTTGCTGCTAACGGCTTGTGGACTGATCATACTCTTTACTGCAGGAATAGGTTTTATAAATGGATTGACACAGTACTCAGTTTACCACAAACAAAGGGGGGCAATTTTACCTATTTTAAAATTGTTATAGCTCAGTGCTCACCTACAGCAACTTAAGGGGCTGTGGTTTAGGGCACCTCGTATTGCCGTCATATTCAGAATGAAGAAAACAGGTTTTGTCCTAAACTTTTAGAGGCCTCAATTTCCTCGCCTCAATACGTGTGTCATAGTGAACTAAATTTACACCATGTTGAAGATTATATTCGCAAAAAGAACAATTGATGGACAGAATGCTGCACAATGTCAATGAGGATTATATTAGAGCAGGCCCTGCTCTGTTCTGGTTAGCTATATGGAACAACAAGGCGCTGTCCCTTACCAGAGACACTATAGTAGATTGCCTTAAATGCGAGAAAGGTATGGATATCCCATGGCTAGCAGGGGTGAAAACTAGGTTGTCTAGGGCTAGCTATGCACACATTTTTGATAATCCTGAGGATCTCCAAACAATAAGCAAAAGGGAGGTTAGGGCAGCCCTATACAAGTGTTACTGCGAGGATAGACTAGCCATAAACACCAGTAAATCGAGCGTGGCCTCGTTCCTGAACATTGAGAAGGACCACTCCCTGCCTGGATATTTGACCAAACCCATGGGCCGCTGGGAGCGCGGCCTCCTCTTTCGTCTCAGGGCAGGCACTGCTAAGTATTTACTATGCTTCCCTTTGGGATTTCGTGCTAACCTTGATTCCTCTCCCTGCCCTTGTGACGGGCGCTCCGGCCAATCCCTATTACATTTTTTTATTTTTCTGTGAGTATTACATGAAATATCCAAAGCTCTTTTTACTCCCTTTTTTAATAGGTGTTTTTGTGTAGATCACAGAGAAGCATATAGGACTCTTCTTAAATTGGGTGAGTATGAGTTAATGATTTGTGTGGGGGCTTTCTTGAAAACTGCTGTCTGAGCTCGCAACTCGATGATTACTTTATGATTGTATTTTAATAGTTTTGTAATGCATTGAACAGTGTAGGTGCTTTTCTCTTTTAATATATTGCTACTTTGAATGTTTTATCATTGTATAATGTGTTCTCTTTTATGGATATGTTTTTATCCGAATAAAGTTATCATGATGATGATGATGATAGAAGTAGATGTTAGGGTTTTATGTTATAGATGACATTTTAACCATGTTAGAAATGTTCATTTTATTTGCGTTGCTTATAACGTGCCTTCTTGCTGTTTATATAACATTCTGTGTAGTTGTTTTGGACATACTGAGAAACAGGTTATTCCTGTAGTAATAAATATTTTTTTACTTAAATGTCTTCATTCTTATTTGTGCAGTGTCTGTGTAATATTGTGAATAACGAAATAGATTTGTTACTGTTACCACAGTGTCCCTGATTCCTTTATAGGGAATGTTAGTAACCCAAAAGCAATAACTATTTCAATAACACATTGAGTAGTGCTCTATGGGGTTACAATAACTAGTCTCTGGTGCATTGAACAGAGCTCACCTATGTCACCCGTGGGTGGGAAAGCAAACCTTGTGGAGCTACGCCAAAGTTGTAGTTTATGCAACATTTGGCACCCAACGTGGGCCCCATATCTTACGGTTATGCCTTGAGTAGTTTTTCCACTATTCACAATCAATCAATCAGGAGTTTGTTAAAGCGCGGCTACTCACCCGTAAGGGTCTCAAGGCGCTAGGGGTGGGGGGGTGCAGGTTCCATTCCATCAAGGAGGGGTCTGTCGAAAAGCCAGGTTTTGAGGTTTCTTGCGAAGATGGGGAGCGATGTTGTCTGTCTGAGGTGGAGCGGAAGGGCGTTCCATGCTTTGGCCACGAGGAAGGAGAAGGAGCGGCCTCCCGATCTGGTCTTTCTGGTGCGGGGGACCACGGCATAGGAGAGCTGGGCTGATCGTAGGGTCCTTTGGGGTGCGTGGAATTTGAGTCGGCTGTTTAGGTATGCTGGTCCGGTGCCGTGGAGGGCCTTGTGTGCGTGGGTGAGCATCTTAAAGGTGATTCTCGCCTCGACGGGGAGCCAGTGGAGTGTGCGCAGGTGCTGGGAGATGTGGCAGTGTTTTGGCAGGTTGAGGACCAGTCTTGCGGCAGCGTTCTGGATGTTCTGTAGCTTGCGGATGAGGTTTTTGTTTATTCCGGCGTAGAGTGCGTTGCCGTAGTCGAGTCTGCTGGTGACCAGGGCGTGAGTGACTGTCTTTCGGTGTTCGAGGGGGATCCATTTGAAGGTCTTACGAAGGAGGCGGAGGGTGTGGAAGCAGGAAGACGAGACAGAGTTGATCTGGCGGTCCATTTTGAGCTCGGAGTCCAGGATGATTGCCAGGTTGCGTGCGTGGTCTGTGGGGGTTGGCGGGTTTCCGAGGGCGGGGGGCCACCAGGTGTCGCTCCAGGTGTCGGGGTTTGGGCCCATGATGAGTACTTCTGTTTTGTTGGTGTTTAGTTGTAGGCAGCTGTTTTTCATCCATTTGGCGACGGCTTCCATGCCTTCTCGAAAGTTGCGTCTGGCGGTGTTGGGCTCGTTGGATAGGGAGAGGATGAGCTGGGTGTCGTCTGCGTATGACACGATGTTGAGTCCGTAGGTTCTGACGATGGGGGCAAGTGGAGCCATGTAGACGTTGAAGAGCGTCGGGCTGAGGGAGGAGCCCTGGGGGACTCCGCAGGTGGTAGGTGTGGGGTCCGAGAGGAAAGGGGGAGTCTGACCCGCTGCGTCCTGCCAGAGAGGAAGGAGCAGATCCAGTCGAGGGCCTTGTCCTGGATTCCTGCGTCGTAGAGTCTGCGTATTAGGGTGCGGTGGGAGACTGTGTCGAACGCCGCTGATAGGTCGAGGAGGATGAGGGCTACTGTTTCTCCTTTGTCCAGTAGGGTGTGGATGTCATCTGTTGTGGCGAGGAGGGCGGTTTCCGTACTGTGGTTTTTTCTGAAGCCGGATTGGGAGGAGTCGAGGATGTTGTGTTCTTCAATGAATGTGGCGAGTTGGCTGTTGATGGCTTTCTCGATGACTTTCGCTGGGAACGGGAGCAGGGAGATGGGTCTGTAGTTTTTGAGGTCGGTGGGGTCCGCTGAGGGTTTCTTTAGGAGGGGGTTGACCTCGGCGTGTTTCCAGTCGTCGAGGAACGAGGCGGTCGCCAGGGAGCGGTTGATGGTGTGGCGGAGCATGGGTGCGATGGTGTTGGCGGCTCTGTTGAAGATGTGGTGGGGGCAGGGGTCCGTGGGGGCCCCTGAGTGGATTGACTTCATTGTCTTCAGTGTGTCTTCTGTGGTGAGGGCTGTCCAGTCATCAATCGCTGGTTTCCGGGTGTCGGGTGGTTGGTGAGGGTTCAGTGTGTTGGTTGTCTTCGTCGAAGTTGTCGTAGATGCTCTTGATTTTGTGGTGGAAAAAGGTGCGGAGTTTGTCGCAGAGGTCTTGTGAGGGAGTGATGTCGGTAGACTCGCTGGTGGGTTGGGCGAACTCCTTGATGATGCTGAAGAGTTCCTTGCTGTTGTGCGCGTGGGTGGAGATTCTGTCTTCAATCGCTTTTTTCCTCGTTTCTCTGATGAGTTGATGGTGGGCGTTGGTGGCGGCTCTGAAGTTGTTGTGGGCTTCTGTGGATTTGGTGTTCCTCCAGGTCTTTTCGAGGCGGCGGCATGTGCGCCTGGACTCTCGAAGTTCGGTGGTAAACCACCTGGCTTTCTTGGCGCGGGTATTGTTGTTTTTCTTGAGGGGGCTATGGTGTTGGTGCTGTCCGAGATCCATCTATGCAGGGTTCGGGCTGCGGTGTTGGTGTCGTCGCTTTTCCGTGATGGTTGGGGTGGAGTTGTTGAGTGAGGAGGTGAGCTGGTCGTCGGTGATTTTGGTCCAGTTTCTTCGTGGAAGCAGGTGCTGGTGTCTGTGGATGGTGGGTGTTCTGAAGGTGAAGTGGACGCAACGATGGTCGGTCCATGGGAGTTCGGTGGTGTGGCTGAAGGTGATGGAGTTTCCTGTAGTGAAGAGGGGGTCGAGGGTGTGTCCTGCTGAGTGCGTGGGCTCGGTCACGATCTGGCGGAGTCCAATGTTGTGGAGGTTGTCCAGGAGGGATGTGGTGTCGGGGTCCAGTTGGTTGTCGAGGTGGAAGTTGAGGTCTCCCAGCAGGGTGTAGTTGGTGGATGCGATGGCCTGCGGGGAGATAATGTCCGTGATGGAGTTGGCGAAGGGTCCGCGGGGTCCAGGGGTCGGTAGATGAGGGTTCCTCGGAGGGTGGGGGTGGGGCTGGCCAGTATCTTGAAGTGAAGGTGTTCCATCAGTTCTGTGGGCTCGTCAGGGAGTGTGCTCAGGCGGAGGCTGGATTTGTGGACGATGGCGATTCCTCCTCCTGGGTGGGTGGGGCGGTCCTTCCTGGAGATCTTGTATCCTTGGGGGATGGCGATGGCGATGTCCGGTCCCGAGGTGGTGTTGGTCCAGGTTTCGGTGAAGAACGCTACGTCCGGGGTGGTGCTGTCGAGGAGGTCCCAGATTTCTGTGGCGTGTTTGTGGAGGGATCGGACGTTGAGGAGGATGCATTGCAGGGTCTTCAGTTCGGTTGTGTTCTTGTGGGCGGGTTGTGCTGGATCCGTGTTCTTGGCGGTGCTGCAGGTGTGCCGGCAGCGGTGACAGCTGAAGGGTCCGTGGGTGTCGGCTGGTGATGCTAGCTTGCAGTTGTTGTTGCAGCCTGGGTTGAGTGCGTGGAGTGCTGCTGGGTCGTAGCGTTGGCGGGGCGGGCTTGCCTTTGACGCGCCTTCGGTGCACCAGCGGCGCGCCCGCTGCCCGCGGCCGCTGTGCGGCCGCGCACTGGCCGCCATTAAGTAGGGGTCGGGGAGGGCTGGACAGCTGGTAGGCGGGAGGGGAGCTGGATTGGGCCGGTCGCGCTGGGGGGGGAGGGGCCGCGGGGCAGCAGCGGCGGGGAAAGGTAAAGGGAGGAAAGAAGGGATAAAGAAAAAAGGGAAAATAAGCAGCAATAAGGCACAAAAGAGCAGAGATGCAGAAAAGTACAGAAAGGTGAAAGATAAAAGAGGGTAGAAAAACGAGTGAAAACGAGTGAAAGAGCAGAGCGAGAGAAAGGGAAAATGAGCAGAAATAAGGCACAAAAGAGCAGAGATGCAGAAAAGTGCAGAAAGGTGAAAGATAGAAAGGGTAGAAAAACGAGTGAAAACGATTGAAGGAGCAGAGTGAGAGGAAGGAGACAGAGGTCCACTGGACCACCAGGGATGAGGCGCAGGGAAACCTGCGGGTGGAGGAGGGCCTCGATCACCAACACTCAAGAGTGCAGGGGCACCTCACTTAATGGTGGAGCTGCGAGGGTGGGAGAGCAATTTCACTGACAATGAGTCAGTGGTCTTGCTGGTTCACATACACATGAACCATTATCACGTCATTATGGATACTTCCGTAGTAATCATCATTACCTCCTACTGGGCTTAAAGGAGCCCCTATTCCGTAGGTTTGTCAAGTTTGACTCATAAAAAGTTATTCCCCATTCTGTGGGTTTTCTAATTCTTTGATTCCAATTTTCAATTAAATCCATTCATTATGGCAGCACCTATTGTTCTAGGGGCCAATTACAGGGAAGCAGTCTCTCAGCATCTCAAAGCTTGTTGTGTCCCCGATAGGGGGGGAAGTTACTTTTGTAATAGCTGCACATGCAGTGTGTGCCTTTAAAACGTTTTACTCATGGGAGGAATTCATGCCTATTGAGGCTGCCTCAGGGCAGTTTCATGCTTATACAGCCGTAGATCCGCCGGCACACTAGAGGGCTCACCAAGATTTGTAAATCCCTTTAACTTACCAGGAACACTAGAACTGGATTGCTGGTCAATTACCACATACGCACAGAAAGGTCCGTATGGGTTTCCTGAGCAATGAAGGTGCTACGTGACCAGTTTTGGCTGGCTACACTACAATTCCTCGACCTGACAACCTAACACTTGTTGAGGTGGTAGGGGTGTTAAATCACACTGTCGCCTTATACAGGAGACTTGCACAGTTCGTACAACCTACGTTGAGCTCCAAACCTGTGTCGCAGCGGGACCTGCCCCTCCCGTATAAGTAGAAACCATTAGTCCACAGACTATTAACACTATCATGGGATAAGAGCTCACAAAGTGTGATGAAATCACTTTCTGGATTGCTCATAAGACCAATCCGTTGGAAGCAGTGTATCCATACACTACCACCCAAGACAAACACATAATACTGGCTATGTGTCTCCTGCTTGAAATGGTACCACTCATAGAGGACTGTAACACCTGGGGAAGCATCTTTGCATACATTTACATTAGTAAGCATGGTACGCCTTCATTGGCAGTTCTCCCTGATATACTTAGACAGGTACAGAATAAGCACGGGGCTGCACCAGCTTTGGACTTAGGAATGAAGTTAATGGGGAACTTCTCTACAGTGTTCTCCATCATCTTAAGCAATATTAAGGGAGAGGCTTCAGGTCTGGACATGCGTCAGAGACTGGACGCAGTTCGGGCTGGACTGTTCCCATGAGGCACAGGGTCAGACTGATTTGCATATGGCCATGTCTGAACTGGGGTGGTGGAGTGAGCTAAAGAATGATGATGGATTAAACCCAGATCAGTTGACTGGGGGTGAGTGTTTGATTGGCTCAAGCGTGTCCGTCCATCATCCCCTTTGTATCGCTTTGTTCGCCCTAAGTTGGCGGGGGTATGCCCAGACGTGGGTCCCTTGCTCACTTTGCCACTGGATTCAAGCAAGCCTGGCTGATGACGGCTGGAATGCCAGAAACCGGTCCTAGGATGCTTGTTTCCGGTCCAGGGAAGACATGGCTTGGCAGTTCGGGCTGGACTGTTCCCATGAGGCACAGGGTCAGACTGCTTTGCATATGGCCATGTCTGAACTGGGGTGGTGGAGTGAGCTAAAGAATGATGATGGATTAAACCCAGATCAGTTGACTGGGGGTGAGTGTTTGATTGGCTCAAGCGTTCCGTCCATCATCCCCTTTTGTATCGCTTTATATAGAAAACAGGCAGGGTGAGATGAGCACTTTCGTTCACATATCATTCCCTTACGCAGTGAACCACAAGCACAATACCCTGTAAAGCTAGAAGAAAACTGTGGGAAAAGCACTAGTAGATCAATTGCAGTACCAAGGCATAATAACACCTTGTTTTCACCATTGAACAAGCTCCTTTTTCCCATCTCCAAACCAGATGGCTCCTATAGAATAGTTTTAGACTAAAGGAATTTAAATACTCACATGTGAGTATACGCAGTACAAAACGTGCATAGCGCAGGTTTTATGACCAATCTGGTGCAGAAAAAAATACAAAACTACCCTGGATATTTTTTCCAATTTTTTTTTCATGAAAGCACACCACCTGAAAGTGAATATCTAACCACTCTCAGTTTCAACGGAGTACAGTTTTTATTCTGGCATTTCCCCATGGGCTATAAGAATACAACCAGATCCCAAAGTATTGTCATACATTGATGATAGCTATCTAACTGATGATGATTTGAATCTACATCTAACAAGGATAGACGGAGTACTGACCATATCAACATTACATGGTTACAAAATTAATTTAAAAAAATCGAAGATTGTCTACCTGATGTTCAACTTCCTAGGATACGAGTTATCCAGCGAGAGCAAAGGTCTAGCTCCGGACTTCCTTCAGAAGTTGCTGCTTTGTAGTCTCCCGATACACTGAAAAAGTTGCAATGCTTGTTGGGATTTCTGAACTTTGGACATACTTATTTGCCTTACCATTCTAACAGTGTGAACAATGGCTGAGCGCACACTGATATCTTGCGTGCTCTACAAGCAGATTTGCTTGAGACTAAGGGCCAGATGTACAACCGTTTTTTGCAGTCGCAAAGGGGATTTCGGCTCCTTTGCGACCGCAAAATAGGTCAGCCCAATGTACTAACCCTATTTTGTGAGTCGCTAATCAATTAGCAACTCACAAAATAGGGTTAGCGACTCGCTTTTAGGAAGGGGCGTGCCAAGGGCGTCCCTTCCTAATAGCGAGTCCATAACCTATGTATGAATATTTGGCGACCGCAATTGTGGTCGCAAAACACTTGCAGTTTACCACCCTTTTCAGAAGGGTGGTAAAGCACTCGCAGACGGGAAGGGGTACCCAGGGGACCCTTTCCCCTTTGGGAATGGATGTGCAAATATTTTTTAAGAGCAGGCAGTGGTCCCACTGACCACTGCCTGCCCTTAAAAAATGAAACTGAAATGTTTCATTTTTATTTTTTAAATGCATCCTGTTTTCCTTTAAGGAAAATGGGCTGCATATATTTTTTTTTAAAACTGCTTTATTGACAAAACAGTCCCAGACATGGTGGTCTGATGACCCCAGCAGGCCACCATCCCTGGGACGGCCAGCCATTCCCAATGGGGTCGCAAATTGCGACAGCCTTATTAATATTCATGAGGCATGCAATTTGCGACCCCATTGGGAATCGCAAACAGTGTCTGAGACACTGTTGTACATTGGATTTTGCGACTTGCAATTTGTCGCAATTTGCGAGTCGCAAAATCCAATGGTCGTACATCTGGCTCTAAATATTCACTAACTAGGGATAATAAAAGCAATTTGGTTAACAGAGTCATACCCAGTCACTATGGTTATACTGATGTGGCCTACAATGAAGGACAGGCAGTTCCTATTGCTTAGAAGGTCACTTGCATTCCTTAGCTGAAGCATTTTTATGCTACCATTGAAAAAATCTTGATGGCTGTGCAAACAGCTATTTTATGGTTCAAATCTCATTTATCATTTTCATAAACAGGGAATTTAGCAATACAAGACCTGTGGCCCTGAACAATCCAAATATACCCCCCACCCACATCCTGGGACCAAAGCAGTAGAAATAGATTAAAATGGTGATCTCATGAGCACAACCAAAAGAGTAGCCAGGAGGCATTCACAACGAGCTGTAGGGAGTCTCAGTCAGTTGAAGGCGTAAGTATTTGGGGTAGGTGAGTTCTCGGAACTCTGAAGACAATAAGGACAGGAAGGGGCGAAATAAATCCGGGAAGGAGGTTCCTTGATTCAATAGAGAAAGTGATTGGCGCTCCATCTCTAAGGTAAGCCATAATTGGTGTAACCATCCCTGGTATGTTGGTATCCGACCCGTGCCCCAGTGTGACAGAATGTTTTGTAAGGCTGCACCTAAGGCTAGTCCAATTTGTCTGCCTCGTCGAGATTTAAGCAGGAAGGTAAGTGCTTTAGGTAAACCCAATATAACATAAGCAGGGACCGATGCAGCTGGGTATTGAAATGACTGTCGATATCATCCAATATCTGTGTCCAACAGGATGCGAGTGTAGGTTATTCATATAATATATGCAGTAATGTGCCCAAAGAACCACAATTACACCAACACTCAGACTTTTGATTCGGGTTGCCTTTGTGTGAACGAGGAGGTGTGAGGTATCAATATGTAACAATCTTGGTGGCCTTTTCAACCCTAGCCACATTACGAGCTGTATGCCTGGTGCGGCAATAAATTTCCCCCATGCCCCATTCCCATCTTTTCTGGGCTGTGGATTTGGACTGGTCAGCAGAAGGACAAAGCAGGCCACACAATTCAGTAATAAGACGTATGTTGGATATCTTAGAGAGCAGCCATTTTTTATAAGGAGTAAGAAGGGGCTGAGCTTTAGGCTGTATTGAAGGGTGCATCAACAAGTGGCTAATTTGCATATAATGTAGTCACTCGATGTCAGGCAGAGTGTGGTCGAAATGTAGGCTCTCGAAGGGTAGCAGTCCCTTAGTATCAAACAGGTAGCCAATAGATCTACAGATTATCTGATTCCAGTGTGTGAAAGGGAGAGAGTCTAGAGCTGGAGTGAAATCTGGATTCCAAACAATTGGCATCAGGGGAGATGGGAATGTGGTGAGACCATTTCACTCAGCCACTTTGTGCTAAGCATCGAGGAAAGCTCTAGTAATAGGAGATGATTAGAGACTCCTTGGTCGGGCAGATTTTTGAAGGAAAGGTATCTTCCTTAAAGACTGGCCGGCTACTGCCCTGTCCATGAAAAGCCAATGCTTTTCAGATTCAGCGCATAACCACTCTAAAAGAAACCTAAGCTGGGCCGCCTGTTAGTATCGAGAAAGATCCGGTATTTCCAAGGCTCCTTCCCCATGACATCTATAGGTCAACTCGCACCACATTTGGGGTCGTCTCCCTGCCCACACAAAGCAATTGAGCTCCCGCTGAAGAATCTGGATTGTTCCCGGAGAAGGTTCCAACGGGAGCGTCTGGAAGAGAAATAAGATTTTAGGCAGGATTGTCATCTTTTGGGCTGCAATGCGGCCGAGCCACAAGAGACTCTAAGGTTTAACTTTGAAGCCTGCCACCTGGCTAAATATCTCTAATTAGTTAAGTAAAGCAGGTAACGAAGTGGAGGGGTCCTTCAGCGTTGCTATAACATCGTCTGCATATAAGCTAATCGTATGTTCCTCTCCTCTGAAGGCAATACCCTTAATCATGGGGTTATCTCGAATCCTCTGGGCCAATGGCTCCATATATAATGCAAACCACGAGGTTGGCAGCAGACACTCCTGCTGCGTGCCCCTGCAAATCAGGAATGGAATGGAGGAGTATCCATTCATCCTGACTGTAGCTGATGGTGACTATAGTTACTATGGACCAACGTACAAAAGCAATCTCCTAAGTCGAAGTGTTCGAGAGTGGCCGCCATATATGGCCAGTGAACCCTATTGAACGCTTTTTCAGCGTCTTTGCCAGCAGCATACGTTGCGATCTTTGATCTTTATAGATAAGATACAGTACTCTCTTTGTGTTATCGCTGCATTGGCAGGTGGTGGCAAAACCTGCTTGATCAGGGAAAATGAGGCCAGGCAGTAGGGGACCCAAGTGACCCACAAGAATACCAGTAAAGAGTTTAAGATCTACTTTCAACAGAGATATTGATCTATAGGAAGCGCAGTGGCATTTATCTTTGCCTAGCTTTGGTTTAACAACAATGGACATAGAAGAGGGGATTGAGGAAGGCTCTCAACAACATAGAATAACCTAGTGAGTAGAGGAGCCAGAATCAAGCAAAATGTTTTATAGAAAATGGTGGAGAAGCCATTCAGGCCAGGAGACTTGATCAGCTTTTGTTGAGCTATGATTGATATAACCTCCTTCACCTGAATAGGATGGCCAAGGTCCGTAGCTTGCTCTAGCATCAGTTTGGGAGTGTGAGCCTCATAGAGATATGTAACCCACCCATCTATAGCAAATTTCTGTCCCGTGTATAGATCTCTATAAAAGTCTTGAAATGCCTCAGCAATATGCACATCATCAGTCCATTCTAGACCATTAGGACGCACTACTGTCTGGACTCCCATCACCTGGCGCTGCGCTCCGAGCCTACTGGCTAAGAGGCCCAAGCATCTGTCCCCCCAATAAAATAGCTATGGCGGAGGCGGAAAGCTGTGTATTCCGCCCTGTCCAAGTCGATGCCTGCTAATTGGGATCCGGCCGCCTCAAGTTGACGCCATACCTGAGGGGACCCACTGTGTTTATGAATGTGCTCGAGTTTTTTACCCTGGCGGGACAGTGAGGGGTCGATTCCGATCTCGGCCGGAAGCACACCTAACAGTATTCGTCCGGAAAAAAAACCAGCCGAGTGCGTGTTTCCCGACCGATTCGAACACTCGTCCGAACGAACAAGTACGATGCGCATAACAACTCAGATTCCGAGCGAGCCGTACTTACCCAATCCAGCTCCTGTTCCCCGCCCGAGCCGGATCCGTAAACGCCGAATCGAGTCGAAAGGAAGCAAATACACAGCACCTTCCGGCCGGACGAGTACGATGCGCACTCCGTACGCGCCGAACCCGTCGCTACGTCCGGGACGTTTGAGCATCCGGGCGAGCCGTACATAAGCTCCGTTTCGCGCCACAAGACGATCCACGGCTACGAGACGAACAAGCCTGCTACGAGTACGAGTCGAAGACACGAGAAAAACGAACGAGACGACCCAAGCATGAATCCCATTGCGCAGGTCCTACCTATACTCTACATCTATTACCGGGACCGGCACGGACGCGTACGGCGCAGACGGTAAGTCAAACACCAACAACACAAACAAACGACACGTACCCGAAATATGTCACACACACATAGGGATGCACAAATGACGTACACTAGCAACAGCAGAACCATAGGGGTGGGATGGCCATCACCAATGCCATACACACCCATAGGGGGATGGATGCCTACCACTAACACCACCCTACCACCACCCCTACTCAGGGGGGGCTGGATGCCTGCCACTACCACCACCCCTACTCAGGGGGGGCTGGATGCCTGCCACTACCACCACCCCTACTCATGGGGGCCTGGATGCCTGTCACTACTACCATCCCCACCCTTAGGGGGATGGATGCCTACCACTACCACCACCCCTACTCAGGGGGCCTGGATGCCTGCCACTACCACCACCCTTACTCATGGGGGCCTGGATGCCTGTCACTACTACCATCCCCACCCTTAGGGGATGGATGCCTACCACTACCACCACCCCTACTCAGGGGGCCTGGATGCCTACCACTACCACCACCCATACTCAGGGGGGCTGGATGCCTGCCACTACCACCACCCCTACTCAGGGGGGCTGAATGCCTACCACTACCACCACCCCTACTCAGGGGGGCCTGGATGCCTGCCACTACCACCACCCCTACTCAGGGGGGCCTGGATGCCTGCCACTACCACCACCCCTACTCAGGGGGGGCTGGATGCCTGCCACTACCACCACCCCTACTCATGGGGGCCTGGATGCCTGTCACTACTACCATCCCCACTCATAAGGGGATGGATGCCTACCACTACCTCCACCCCTACTCATAGGACGGGTAATGCATGACACAACCAGCATACTCCCACATAAGGAATGTCTGAAAATTACATCTCCCCAACACCATGACAAGCGTGTGTAGTCTGTGTCAAATGCCTACAACACTGAACATGACATTGAACATACAATGTGACCCCCTAGCACATGTGTCACACATAAATGTGTGTGGCCTCCACAATGCAAGCCGACCATGGCCACTGTGGCAATGGGGTCGAACACCCCATCACCACAGCGACCAAAAGGTAAGTGTGGGGTCCATAGCTGATGCACCTTTTGAACAGTGTGGCAATGGGGCCCAAAGCCCCATCACCACAGTGACCAAAAGGTAGGTGTGGGGTCCAGAGCTGATGCACATTTTGAACAGTGTGGCAATGGGGCCCAAAGCCCTATCAACACAGTGACCAAAAGGTGAGTGTGGGGTCCATAGCTGATGCACATGTTGAACAGTGTGGCAATGGGGCCCAAAGCCCCATCACCACAGTGACCAAAAGGTGAGTGTGGGGTCCATAGCTGATGCACCTTTTGAACAGTGTGGCAATGGGGCCCAAAGCCCCATCACCACAGTGACCAAAAGGGAAGTGTGGGGTCCATAGCGGATGCACCTTTTGAACAGTGTGGCAATGGGGCCCAAAGCCCCATCACCACAGTGACCAAAAGGTAGGTGTGGGGTCCATAGCTGATGCACATTTTGAACAGTGTGGCAATGTGGCCCAAAGCCCCATCCCACAGTGACCAAAAGGGAAGTGTGGGGTCCATAGCTGATTCACATTTTGAACAGTGTGGCAATGGGGCCCAAAGCCCCATCACCACAGTGATCAAAAGGTAAGTGTAGTCATGGTAAAAGCTGCCAAACTGCATGGATGATTCCTGGTCACACAACAACAAACACTTCAGTGGCATAGTAGTGCTTGTGTCCCATAGCAACATAGATTGGGTGAGGCAAACAGTGCAGTGGCAATAAAACATCGTTTTGGACATGTGCATACAAACATCACCCATGGGGGCTCACATTGTCAACATTCACAAATAACACAATGACAGAAGTGACCATCATAATGCAGACCCACATATCTGCACCAATGGACACACAAATGTAGATATCCTGTGGAGACTGTAGATGTCAGGTGAACAAATACCAACCATGCCAGCAATGGGACATACAAACCATGATTATTGTGCTGACTGATGACCTAGGAGTCCCAGGGACAGCAGGGGAAAGCCACCAAACAACATACAGCCAATGGCACACTCAAGATATGCCAATGCAGTGGTGCAAATGCACAAACACAAACAGGCAGACTCACACTGCATATCAAACACAACAGGTGATGGGGGTGTGTGCCAGTGTCCCCAGGCAACCACACAACACATGAGGAGGCCTGAATTCCAATTACACAGATGTGTATACAGTGCCATACAAAAGTAACTCATGGATCGGATTCCCCTATGTGGGCAAACAGGCATTGTTAGATGAGAGGGAGCCCAAATTACACATGTCACACAAGCTTGTAGGAACAGCAACTAACACAGCAAGAGACAGACCCACCACAGCACTACCCCCAGGGACCCCACATTGTGGTGACACTAGCCTGCATGATAATCCCACTGTGATGACAAAGGTAGATGTCGTTCACACTGTGAACCACAGCCATGTGTCCTGAGCAACTAACTACCATCACACCTACACAAGCACAAATCAATCAGCACGGCCTGTCAGCCAAGGCCAATATGGAGGTAGGGGTCTAGCCGTGCAACAACTCACATTTGCACACACTCAACACCACACACCTTGATCTCCACCAATGTGCAGCAGAGAAGCTCACATGGACTGGTGACATTGCACATGCACCCATGACAATCCCAGGGTTGGTGGTGGAAACTAAGGTGCAGAAACCCATCACACATGGCCAGTCAACAAGACTCGTGAATGTCTGACACACTGCACACTACGTGGTACATGGGCATGATGTGAAATCCACCACAATCAATGGGATCCCGGCCATAGTCACACACCAATGAAGAAGCCAAGGTGACACACAAAGAACACACGTACACAACTTCCAACATTGCAGCTCTGACCCTGAGGAGTGGCAGCAGTCACACACACAACGTGTCACAATCACTGAAAGCTACCACAAACTGTAAATTACATGACTTGTGTAACCAACAAGTGCCAAGGGGAATCCTGAATGTGTCCCATCTGCGTTTGCCCACATCCCCAGCCCTGACGACAAAGACAACCTGGGATGACAACCTGATGAACATTAGTTTGCCATGCACCCACATCCCGGAGAAACCAGGTCCAAGATGCTGGATGAACACAGAACAACTCAGTAAGCATCAGAAACAGGAACATCCGTAGGGACACAGCCTGTGTAGGAAAAGGGAAGGGAACACGCACAGACATGCTTACACAACACGGGCCCAGGCAATGTCACGGGATTACACACTGCCATGAGGGCACTCCACTCCTGTGGATGGTCCGCTGTGCCAAACATTGTCTGTGCACGACTCAAACATGTCAGCAGAACACTCGGTCAGTGAGTCAACAACTACAACACACTGAAGGCTCTGCTCACATCAGCCTGGGTACGGGAGTGTCACGTCAGTCATCTGCATACACCCAAAACAGTGTCAAGCAAGGTGCACTGTATACACTGATGAGTCCTTCAACATTGGTGTGCTAAACTGCATGTCCAGTGGAGATGGGCACACAGTCAGGGAAATAGAAACATTGAACAGTGGTAAGCCCACCAGATGTGCATCACTGTAAGACAAAGATGTTAATTTACAAATGCTGAACATCACACCCTCAGACTGCAGCAGAGGATGCTATAGATCCAGACTACAACAGGACACATATCCCATGGACCACATGGAGTCCATCACAGCAACACTTCATTTTCCTGATCTGAACACTATTACAACTGCAAATGCATGATGATACTCATATACATCATGTACATCAAAAGAAAAACCACAAGTAAACAAAAAGAGGCTTTATTCAGCAAATGTCAATCAAAAATCAGAAGTCCAAATTAAACTAAGGCCAATGGCCAGTCCAAATACACAGTCCCAACAGGGTGATATGTGACAACTTGTCACCCATTGCTTGCCTGCACTGGTACGGACAGGGGACATCCCCCTTGGAGGGGCATACAAGGGGCAGGCCAGGCACCGCAGGGACAGGATCAGCGGATGCCAGAGTGAGGCAGTGATGGGGTGGTGGGTGCAGGAGTGTCACCGGCAACTGCAGTGGAGGTGTCTGACTCCGGGGGGGCCGGCACCACTGTAGGGAACAAGTCAGATGGTGTTGGTGCTGCAACCACTGCAGTGGGCTGGTCTGATGGAGTGGACTGGGTCCCCACTGCAGTGCCCGAGTCAGATGGGGTGGTTGTGGACTCCACTGCAGTGCATGACTCCAAGGAAGTGGAAGGGTGGGCAGATGAGGTGGGCAGGACAGAGGGGGGGACCCGGTCACAACAACAGTGCCACTAACAGGCAGAGCGTCTGGGTTGGGGGTGGAAGAGCAAGTGGCAGGGGGGGAGGGCCTAAGCAGTTTGGGGATGCGGTATCGGTGTGTGGGGGAACCTGGGGCAGGGTGTGGCGGTGGAACCTGTGGAGTGGTGGCCTGGGGGATGGAGGAGAGAGACTGGGTGGTGGAGCTGCGTGGTGGTGGTGGTGGGGTCTTGCCCTTCCTGGTCCGGTGGGACTTCCGAATGGGGTCTTCAGTCTGCCTGCGCCTGGGGGAGGGTGTCCCGGGGTTGCAGGTGAGGCAAGGAAGGGGTCTTGGAGGGAGAGGATTTGGAGGACTGCGGAGTGACAGTGGATGCCTGTGTGTGTGTCTGTTCCCCATCCCCTGTGTGTGTGGTATCTGTCCCCTGAGGATGCTTGTGTGCACGTCTTGCCTTTCTTTTGGGTGTGTCTGTGCTGCTCGTGTCTGTGCGTTTGGGTGATTGTGCAGGTGTGCATGTGCTTTGGACAGGTAGGGTGCCAGGAAGTGTGGATAGGGCAGAGTTAGGAGGGGGGAGGGACTGTTGGAGGAGGGACACTGCTGCCGTCAGGGAGGAGTCCAGGGACTTATTGCTCCTCTGTAGGGCAGACATACCCGTTGAGATGCCCTCCATGAACGACACCAGCTGTGTCAACAGAGTGGTGTGTGCATGGAGGACACTCAGCATTGCTGTCTGCCCTACAAGGAGCTGCCGAAGTAGGGACACAGACTCCTCACTCAGGGCAGCAGGGGACACAGGGGCAGGGGGTGCGGTGCCTGGCACGAAGGAGACACGCTCCCGAACACGGGAGCCTCCACGGACCTCTGGAATTGGAGCCAATGGGAGGGCGGTGCTGGTGGTGGTGGTGGCGGGCCAGACAGACTAGCTGGGGTGTGGTGGCTGCTGACACCCGCCTCCACAAGGGAGTCATCCTCCGAGCTGCTGTGGTCCTCAGCTGAGGTGGATGGTGCTGAGGACTCCTCGGTGTGGATCCCCTCGCCCTCCGTGCCACTGGGTCCCTCCGACCACTCGTCGGATGCTGACCCAGTCTGGCTCCGCAGCTCCTCCTGGTCCATGGAGCTGTCCCCTCCTGTGGCCGTGGATGTATCTGCAAACAATTAGGGAAACAGACAAACATCAGTCACCTGCACTGACCGCACACACCACAGTAAGTACAGCACTTACAGAGCCAGCCCTGGCATCCTTAGTTGAACATTGCCAAAACTCCTCACACAGATTCGGAGAAGCCAATTGTCAGTCTGATGGTCAACCATGGGACTCACACCCCTCCTGCCCTTGCACCCATCTGTCTGGTGCCTGTCTGATGGTAAGACCCCAGTGTGGACACATGCACCACCTACACAGTTGTTGGACATTGCAGGGAACACGGTGAAGTATGTGAACATGCACACATCACATCTCTTGCCACTGAGTCAGTGCAGGTGTCCGGAGAAAGGGATGGCCAGAGTCTAAATAGAAATGCATGTGATGCATACCAGCACCAGACACCATGATGCACCCATGTCCGGATAGTCCATGCCACAATGGGGTGCATGTTGCACATGTCACTCCCCTGCAGGATCACTCTTAGGAAGTTTAATGCCATGACACAGGCATGCGTGCGAAGTCATACATCACTGTCTCCATTCACATGGCCATGGCAGCCAGCCAACAACAGTCTGCACTGTGTCACAATCCTAGGACATGGGGAATGCAAGTTATGTAACTGACAAGTGCACATGTCCATCCCCCACACACCACATCATCTGAACTAGTATTTGTCCACGTCATGCCAATTGGACATATGGGGGACATGAAACACAACTCTCAGAACCTGAGCACCTCACAGTGTGCTGTGAATGAATAACAGCTGCCTGAAAGTCACAGTCGCATACACCTGTGTGCACAGTCAAGTGATCAAACACCTATAAGTCACAGAAGTATCGTCTCTCATGGTCACATCTCAGATGGCATGCTGAGCCCTAACCGATAAACATCCCAGTAGTCCTGACAATGAAGCCACAGCACAATGACACAGAGGCAGACACCTGAGGGAACATGTCACTGATCACAACATGTCAGATGATACACGGGAGTGGGAGTACAGAGTGTATTGTATGCCCTGGAGTAGGCATGACTGTCCAGCTCCACCTGTAAGAGGGATGAGTCCTGGACAGTAGGCAGGTGTCTAAGCATGTGTGACACACTTGATATACATACTCCTGAGTCCCAAACATTCTTCCCACCCGCAGCATGGGGGTGTGCCAAATACCCCAGGGACATGTGGTGAATCAGATCAGCAAGTGGACCACATATCAAAGTTACACCCAGATTACATGTCAGAACTTGGGCATTGTGTAAGCAATTGACCCACCCATGAATCCCACAACATAGTCACGGGAACAAATGCTGTCCCCCACCTTGAGCAAAGCAAAATGCAATGAGACAGTCCCCAAGTGACACAATTTCCTGACTGTAAGGGCCACACATATGCGTATCAGATGAGGAGTGGGCATGTCACAATTGAGGGACATGGGTCCTGGACCACAAGACTGATGTACTGTGGAAGTTTAACCAGGCCAGAGGAGGGCACATAGCATGTCAGACAAAGTGCACAGTGCAGTCATGGACTCACCCCCTCCTTGCTGCTGTCTGGCCTTCAGCTGCCCATCCAGGTCAGGGAAGACCACCGCCAGGATCCTGAGCAAGTGGGGGGTCAGGGTCCGGTGTCCGCCCCTCCTGCGAGGAGGCGACAGCTTCAGCTGGACCCTTGCGATCCTCCGGGTCCAGCCTCGAATGTCCTGCCACCTCTTCTGGCAGTTGCAGATCCGGCGCTTGTAGTCCCCCACGGATCTTACTGCCCGGGCGATGGTCAGCCAGATTTCCTGCTTCTGGTGGGCATCAACCTGTGAGGATGACAAAGTGAAAATGCCATTACTACACATGCAACATATGCGTGCATCACACAGTTGGATATACATGTCTCAATCACTGGGGCATATGATGTACACAGGCAGTGCAACGATGGCTATGAACAGTTTGCCAGCAGTTACTACATGGTATCATTGCATGGGAAGTAAACCTTGTTGGAATGCACTGTTACTGCACTGTACCTGTTCAGTGCATGTAACTACACACTTTGGGGGGTGAGAACTACTCAGTGAGCATGCTAGCCAGTGGTGTGCACACTGTAAGTCCTGCTAGTCAGACAACATGCAAAATTAGTAAGGCAGTGGACAGCACACTCACCTGCTCCCCTGGTTTCCCATACAGCTTGCTGTACTGTGGAAGAAGGCTGTCCAGCAGGGCCTGGTTCTCCTCAAGGCTGAAGGCTGGGGCTCTCTCCACAGTACGTGCCATTGCAGTAGCCAGAGGATGCAGAGACAGCAGCAGTGTTGGTGGCAGATGTCGTCCTGGAGCATGTAGTGCAGGCAAGTGAGCTCTCAGGGGAACAGCCAGCCTTATATGTGTGCTGCAGAGGCAGATACTGTCCCATGTGTCCAAAGTGATAGGTCCAAGTCGTTTGCATCTTTTGAATCTGACCAATCCATGGAATAGCAGCACTAATACACGCCCACAGCATCCTTCAAAACTTCAACTTCATGACACCCATGATTTTGCAACATTGTTGTGGCTGGCCAACTGAATTCACTGCATCAGACTCGTTGAAGCTTCGAAAACGCGTCCGTTGCCATGCCAGGCCCCAGCCAATGCGTGCACACCATTCGGTCCATTGCTGTACAACGCGTATGTCGGGATACAACGCGTACCCGCTCCCAACAGATGCAATGGGCCGGCCGGGCACACCGATCGGTCCATTGCTGTACAACGCGTACCCGCTCCCAACAGATGCAATGGGCCGGCCGGGCACACCGATCGGTCCATTGCTGTACAACGCGTACCCGCCCACAACAGATGCAATGGGCCGGCCGGGCACACCGATCGGTCCATTGCTGTACAACGCGTACCCGCTCCCAACAGATGCAATGGGCCGGCCGGGCACACCGATCGGTCCATTGCTGTACAACGCGTACCCGCCCACAACAGATGCAATGGGCCGGCCAGGCACACCGATCGGTCCATTGCTGTACAACGCGTCCCTGTGCAGGTCACTCGCATATGTCACCATGCTTGTCACTGGTGAACGTATGCCAGCCACATATACCTGCCAGAGACTCTGGGGCACACCTACAACACCACACCCAGTCCACACTGTTTCCTAAGGCATGTAAGGCTGCATTACCTTTTCTGTGTAAGGGGGTAAACATTTGGTTTCTGTGGTGGCACTTGTGGGCAGCCACACCCAGGCTGTGCATGTGTTCATGGGGACAGGGTCCTTTGTGTGTTGTGCACATGACCACTGTGATGTGCAACAGTTCATTTCGGAGCATGTGGCATGGTCACATTTCCAGGTTGTGTATGTGTATGACATGTCACATATCCCCAGGGTCCCATGGGGGAAGGCATGTACGTCACAGGGTGACCCATTGCCACAATAGTGATGGCCCTCCACAGTCTGTGTGCATGTTGTGTTTCCGATGTCTCTGATTCCATGTGCACGATGGGAGACAGTCTCCACATCAACGTTGTTTGTGCATGGACTTTGATGTTGTGCGTCACTGGCGTCCATGTCTGATCCTGCGGAGGCGACAGGGGCCACTACCTGTGGGAGTCATGTTTCATTTTCTGACGTGTACATGATACGCCATGTCATGCCAGTGTCCATGTGGCAAGACAGGGTCACTGGGAATCTACCTGTCAATGAGCTGTGATGCCTGTGGCGCATCTGTCCAGACATGTCACTGTGGTGTGTGTGTGAACGTGACAGCAGTAAATGGGTACTGTGACACAGCCTAATGGTTTCCCATAGCACAACCTGGAACCTGTTGTCCACACATGTTGTACTGAGAAGTTAGATGATGGCCATGTAGGTGCCAGTTATGTCCGAACAGAACGGCACACACATCAAGTACTTGTGTCTCGTAATGATGTATCATGTGAAATTGAGTATGGTGAATGGCACATATGTGGGGTGACTGACAATCTTTCTTTCTTCAACCTATGCACTGCAGGGCTCCAGCTGTCCATAGACCATTCCCTGACCTGGCAACGATGGTGGAACGTGACAGCATCCGACGGTACCGCTTCACCAGGCAGCTGATTGAGGATTTGGCAGTGCGCTTGGCACCACATTTGCAACCTGGCCGGCTGTACCCTACAGCGCTGACCCCCAAGGTGAAGGTGATGGCAGCCCTACACTTCTTTGCCACCGGTACCTTTCAACACACTGTGGCGACTGCCGGTGGGATGTCACAGACTATGTTCAGCCGTGTGCTACGCAATGTTTTGGAGGCAATGTTGAGATGCCTGAACCAGTACATCTATTTCCCTACACGTCAACAACTCACTGACGTCAAGAGTGACTTCTATGCCCTGGGGAGGATGCCACATGTCATTGGCTCCATTTATGGGACACATGTGGCTTTGGTACCACCACAGGCACATGAGCAGGCATACCGGAACCGGAAACATTACCATTCGATCAATGCTCTGGTGGTATGTCTTGCAGATATGAGCATCACACATGTGTGTGCCCGTTTCCCTGGTTCAGCACACGATGCCTACGTGATGAGGAGTAGTCGCATCCCGAGGATGATGGCACAGATGCAGAACCAGCGTGCCTGGCTTGTCGGTGTGTACTGACTTTGTACCATTGTGTGTGTTCTGCTCTGTTGTATTCCGCCCACTTTTCCAACTCAGCTAATGTGCAATTGTCTGTCCGTAGGTGACTCCGGATACCCCAACATGCCTTGGTTGCTGACACCCCTCAGGAACCCTGTGACACCAGCCCAGATGCGCTACAATGAGGCACATGGTCGGACCAGGAGAGTGATCGAGCGGACATTTGGTCTCCTGAAGAGCCGCTTCCGCTGCCTGGACAAGACAGGAGGGGCCCTCCCATATGCCCCAGCAAAGGTGTGCAAGATTGTCATCGTCTGCTGCATGCTACACAACCTGGCAGTGCGGAAGGGGTTGCCTCTCATCCTGGATGACGATGACCAACATCCGCCACCTGTGGAGGATCCTGGCCTGGACCACGATGCCAGTGATGATGATGATGATGATGATGATGGTGATGTCCGCACACAGCTCATCACCAACTTCTTCAGCTGAATGTGAGTATCCAGGGAGATGTAATGTGAATGATGTGAGTTTGCATGGTATGTGTGGGTGGTGCTCTGGTGTTTGAGTGTGGCCATGTGCTACTTGACTGGATGCGTGCAGCAATGTGTCCTTATAGGTAGTCTGTACTCCCCAACAGTGTTGACATGCTAACTTGGTTTTGTGTAGTTGTCTTGTGACATGTATTGGGCATGAGTATTGCAGTTCTGTCCTGTTCTTCAGTGGGTTTAACTGTGTGTCATGTCTGTCCTTCACAGGGTGCTTACTGAGTACTTTGGTCAACTTGGATCCCCGACACCATGATTCAGCTTTCAGGGTGGCAGCAGTCGTTTCCCTACAGGTGATGTGCCACACACCCCTGGACTTCATATCTTCTGCACTTGTTGACTGTGTGGCCACTGCCACGTGGGAATACCTTGCATTTGTAGTGGAAACAACATGTTGCAAATGTGTAATAAACCTGTGCTTCACTTTGGGATGTGCGTTGTCTGTGGTCACACATCTGACTGACATTTGCTTACTGCACCTGTGGGCTAGTTGACACAGACTCTGAATAGGTGTGGTGTCTGTGCATTCCACAGTATTTCCTGGCAACATCACTGTAGGCGATGAGTCCGATGGCCCTGGTGTCTCTGTGTTGTGTAGCCCTAGTGGTGTGTCTCCCTCATATGTGTCACGTCACCATGACTCGCATGACGGTGTTGTACTTGCTGTAGCAGTTAGCATACACAGTGTAATTTAGCAGATCATCATCCCCATAACGGTATCCACATTGGAATAACAACAGAGGCAAGTATGGTGTACTAGTGGTTTTATTTTCAAAAATGTGTGTGTGTATAGTGCACAGGATGGTGGGTGCTGTACATTGGGATTGTGATCCAAAGTTCCCAGATGAGTTGCAAGTCTTGGTAGCAGAAATGTCCTGAGTGAAGTCCACAGTCATATGATACATTAGTCCAACTTGAACTCCCCATGTCATGTGGGAGAGTTGTGTTGCATTCGACAGGGTGAACAGTTTGCACACAAAGGAGAAATTCCGGAACAGGTGTTGGCTTCCTGGGGGATGTACGTGGCCATCAACCTCTCAGTTTTCCTTCCTCGGACGACCCCTCTTCTTTGGGGGGACCCTCACGTGCAGGCTGCTGCGGTGCAGGGGAGTCTCCGCCAGAGTCCTCCTCCCTCCCTGTGGCAGTGTCAGTTGTTGCAGCACCAGATGTTGTGGGCACACAGGGAGGTGTGGCCATGTTGGTGCTAATCTGGCGGAGGCATGTCAATATGTCCCTATGCACCGCTGTGAGTTCTTGCAATGTGTCCCACTTGGACTCCATGCGAGACATGTGTGTCTCCACACGGGACATGTGGGAGTCCAAGCGGGCATGATGAGCAGCCTGCTGCTGTTGTATGTCCTTGAGGATCCCCACTACCTGTCTGACCGCTCTGGTGCTATTCTGGTGCGCATCAGCAATGCGTGCCAGTTGTGGGTCATCATGCAGTCCAGACCCCTCTGCAAACAGCGACCTATGTCTACCACCCCTCCCACCACCCCTGGTGACACGTGCAGGACCTGCGGTGGCACGCACAGGTGACCCGAGGCCCCCTTGGGGGTTGTTAGTGGTGTTGTTGTCCGTTGCTCCACGGTGGGCCTGGGGCCCTGTGCTGTTGTCATCGGTGGTCCTTGGTCTGTCCGTGTCGGCGGGGGTGGTCTGTGTGTTGGCAGTTGTTGGAGGGGTGGGTGCAGGGGGTGCAGATGTTGGTCCTGCTGGTGCTGCATGATGACTCACACCGGAGGGGCCAGGTAGGTCTTCGCCATCCGAGGAGGGCAGAGGCTGTTCCACACCAGTGAGCTCAGTGTCCCCCGGAGCCTGGGACAGGGACTCCTCCTCGCCTGCTGCTGTGTCCCCATCATCACCTGTATTTGGAAGAGACACACATTGTATGTTATGTTTCTACAGGCATCAATGGTTCACACACCTGACAGTTGTGAATGTACCTCTGGATGCGGGCCTGTACATTGCATTGTCCTAAGTTGTCACAGTAAGAGGTTGATTTGGTGTAGCACATTGTCCTGCATAGTGAATGTTGAGGTGTGTGCATGGCCAGCATTGGTTGTATTTGGTGGACATCCGGCCATCCTTCTCCACCTAGCCCAGTTATCCCACCATGAAGCATGCCACCCTTGCAGTGGGTTCAGGTTGACTCTCAGGATGTCATTCAGTGGTGTCCTGCTGTTCGTTGTTGCACAGTTCCCAGCAGGGCCTTGTGCTCCCCACAGCAGTACCCAGTGTCAGCCATCTTGTCAGTCGTTTTTCACTCCCTGCGATGTGAGCAGGGTTCAGAGTGGTGTTGATGGGCCAATTGTGAGGGTGAGCAATATCTGTGACTACAACTCCCATCATGCTATTGCCTACACCCCCCTTCCCAGCATGCCCATACTTCCTTCCTTTTGACTCTGCTTCCCTGTGGGGTAGTGTGCCTGTGCTGACAGGAAGGCTGACAGTGTTGTCCTGGCGTTTGTTTGGCTACAAGTCCCAAGAGTGTCCCTGTGCTTCACACAGCATTACCCAGGGTGGTGGTTCTTTGTGGGATCTTCATTTGGAGTGTGAGGCATTGCATTCTCCCAGGTGGGTTATGTGGAGTTTGTGTTGAGGGGGTGTGAGGAGAGCTGCTTGTAACTATGGTCAGTGCTGTCAGTCCTCCTTCCCACCCAGCCAGATATCCCACCATGCAACGTGCTTGCATTGCAGGGAGTGCAAGTTGGCTTTCAGGATGTCAGGCAGTGGTGTTCTGCTGTTTGTTGTTGCACAGTTCCCAGCAGGGCTTTGTGCTCACCACAGCAGTACCCAGTGTCAGCCATCTTGTCAGTCCTTATCCCCTCCCTGTGCTGTGAGCATGGTTCAGAGTGGTGTTGATGGGCCAATTGTGAGTGTGAGCAATATCTGTGACTACAACTCCCATCATGCTATTGCCTACACCCCCCTTCCCAGCATGCCCGTACTTCCTTCCTTTTGAGTGGACTTCACTGTGTGTGAGTGTGACAGCAATGGCAAGATGGCTGACAGTGTGGTCCTGTTTGTTGGTGCACAGTTCCCAGCAGGGCCTTGTGCTCCCCACAGCTGAGGCCAGTGTCAGACATCTTTGAGGTGGCTTTTCACTCCCTGTGAGGTGTGCATGCTTCAGTGTGAGCTTGCTGGGCCATGTGGGTGGGGGATGTTGAGCTGTGACTGCCACTCCCATCATGCTATTGCCTACACCCCCCTTCCCAGCATGCCCATACTTCCTTCCTTTTGACTCTGCTTCCCTGTGGGGTAGTGTGCCTGTGCTGACAGGAAGGCTGACAGTGTTGTCCTGGCGTTTGTTTGGCTACAAGTCCCAAGAGTGTCCCTGTGCTTCACACAGCATTACCCAGGGTGGTGGTTCTTTGTGGGATCTTCATTTGGAGTGTGAGGCATTGCATTCTCCCAGATGGGTTATGTGGAGTTTGTGTTGAGGGGGGGTCGGAGGAGAGCTGCTTGTGACTATGGTCAGTGCTGTCAGTCCTCCTTCCCACCCAGCCAGATATCCCACCATGCAACGTGCTTGCATTGCAGGGAGTGCAAGTTGGCTTTCAGGATGTCAGGCAGTGGTGTTCTGCTGTTTGTTGTTGCACAGTTCCCAGCAGGGCCTTGTGCTCCCCACAGCAGTACCCAGTGTCAGCCATCTTGTCAGTCCTTATCCACTCCCTCGGATGTGAGCATGGTTCAGAGTGGTGTTGATGGGCCAATTGTGAGGGTGAGCAATATCTGTGACTACAACTCCCATCATGCTATTGCCTACACCCCTCTTCCCAGCATGCCCATACTTCCTTCCTTTTGAGTGGACTTCACTGTGTGTGAGAGTGACAGCAATGGCAAGATGGCTGAAAGTGTGGTCCTGTTGTTTGTTGGTGCACAGTTCCCAGCAGGGCCTTGTGCTCCCCACAGCAGTACCCAGTGTCAGCCATCTTGTCAGTCCTTTTCCACTCCCTGTGTTGTGAGCATGGTTCAGAGTGGTGTTGATGGGCCAAATGTGAGGCTGCCCATTATCTGTTACTACGACTCCCATCATGCTCTTGGCTACACTGACTTCACCAGCATACACAGGATTCCTTCCTTTCAGTGAGCTTCCCTGTGAGGTGGTGTTCTAGTGGTGGCAAAATTTCTGACAGTGTTTGTTGGTTAGATTTGTGCCACTGCCTAGCTCTATTTGTTGTTGGGTTTGTACATGTCATGACACAGTTACATATCACTATGACATGGCATGTATTGTGTTTATCTGACTAACATACACATCTTGGGATGATTATCTTTTGGTTGCTGTGGATTTGCTAGGGGTGCATGGTTTGACTATCCCCTTGACAGTGATGTGTGTGTATTGTCACACAATATTGTGTATATTTGTTGTGTGCTCACCAGTCTCTGGGATGTTTGTTAGTCCATATACGCTCACTGGTGGTAGGATGGCCAGCACCTTCTCCTCCCAGGGCCTGAGGTATAGTGGTTTGGCAGGAGGGCCACTGCCGGTGTGCTGGCTCAGGATGTAATCCTTCTTCAGTAGGTCCCTGACCCTCCTGCGCACATCATACCACCTGTTCTGGATGTCTTCCTTTGTGCGCAAACATGGTGATTGTGCGGTGACCCTGTCGACGATCCTCGCCCACATCTTGGTTTTCTGCGCCATGGGGGTCTGTTGGACCAATGTGCCAAACAACTGTGGCTCTACCCTCAGGATCTCGTCTACCATGACTTCCAATTCACTATCTAGGAACTTTGGATTCTTCTTTGGGGGTATGGTGATGGGTGGTGGTGGTGATTGATGTGTGTGTGTGTGCAAGTGAGGGTGTGTGAGTGTAGGTTTTGCTGGGTGTGTGTGAGGGTGCTATTTGTTGAGGTGCTAATGGTGTGTGGCTTTTGCGTTGGATGAGCTGTGTGTGTGTCTGTGTTTGCTGTCTGATGGTGTTCTGTGCTGGCAGGTCAGTGGAATTTGCAAAGGATCATGGTAGGGATTTGTGGCCTTTATGTAGGTGGAGTTGGGGGTGTGTCCTTGTTCCATTTTTCCCCCCCCCTGTATTTATTGGCTTTGTCATTGCTTGTTTGGCCCTCTTTTTTGTATTTTTTCATTTGTAATTATTGTGCATGTAGGAGACGTTCGTCTGACCGAGTAGGACGTTGCAGTTGTCTCGTGCGCGCCTCTCCGAGTCGTTCCCTCTGTGTTTCAGCTAGGTTTCATATGCGGCGTACGCGTCGGTCGCGGAGTATTGTGTTTGTTCGGCTGGCTTTTGTATGCGTGTCGGTCGTACGGCTTGGGCTCCGTGCGAATCGGTCTGATTTTGCACCCATTGCATCGTACTGCGCGGGTCGGAGTTCGCGGGTACGTTTCGTTCGGGTTCATTCCTGGTGCGTGTTGGTCGGTTCTATTCGCGTGGTTTCCCGGCCGGATAGCTTGTTTCCGTCCGGGTCGGTCGTTCGGCTTGAGTTCCGTATGAGTCGGTCGTGATTCACATGCATTTCATCGTACTACCCGGGTCGGACGGCGCTGGTACGTGTCGGTCGGACTATATTCCCGTACCGAGTCGGTCGGTACGTTTTCCGGCCCGAATCGGAATTGGCCCCTGAGTCTCTATTATCTTTGCGCACTTTGTTATCTGCGGCGGAAATCACAAACAGCTCGTCTCTGATTACAGCCTTTAAAGTTTCCCATAGCATAAAGATATAAGTGTTGGGGGTATCGTTGATGGCTAAAAAAATCCTCCATATTTTTATTGCCTTGTTCGATGACCTCTGAGCGTTGCAATAAGGTTTCTCAGAGTCTCCAGGGTTTAAGGGGTGATCTTGCCAGGGGTACAGTCAGTGTAAGCGTAACTGCAGCATGATCGGATAGGAAACTAGGTGCTATCTTAGAGTTCAGGACTATGGATGTAATCTCAGGAGAGCCAAAAAAGTAATCTAATCTGGCATATGGTTTGAGCCCATAAGAATAAAATGTATAGTCTTACATGTGGGGGTATAAAGTATGGCAAAAGTCCCAGAGGCCTATATCTCCCAGTCATCGCTGCTCCTCCCCGGTGTGTTGTTCACCTCAAACACTGCACGTCGTAGAAAATAATTCCTGCCCGTCATTGGGTTTATAAACAGTCCCTAAGGTAAAAGAGCAGGAGCCCACTGTTATCGTATATGCGAGAAACCTGCCCTTAATTTGGGACCCACTTTCCTCCTGAAGGATTTAGATATTTAGATATTAGGATAGCTACCCCAGCCGTTTTGGTGGTGTTGGATGAGAAATATTTTTGGGGAAAGGCTCTGGAAAGAAGTTTGTGAATATCCCCAACAAGGAGGTACGTTTCCTGAAGTAAGGAGATATGGGCTCCAGAGTGCTCCAAATATGAAAGAATAGCAAATTTTTTTATTGGACTATTCAAGCCCTTAACATTAAGAGTGAGAATTGTCAAGTCATGTGTCATCAGCGAGGTAAGTAGAAGAATTCTAGATGAACGCTTCTATGAAGGACGATCAAGTACTCATAGACATGGAGTTTGGAGTGTTGTAAAAAAAAAATGTAATGGAAAGAAGTAGAGGGGGTACACAGTGGCCACTGCCTCCCAATCCCCCCCGCCCGGGCCCCCCGTCAAGCCTGCTAAAGATGAAAGAGAGGGTGGATAGCGCAGTCTGTGCTTTGACATCCCTGGACCAGCAGGGTCTCCGAAGGGGGTGCCAGTATCCCCGGCCTCACTGCGGCTGCAATCCCCGGATGGAGGTGCAGTACTTTAAAGAAGATGAAGCGTAGCCCGGCTCATGAACCATCCGAGCCGGCTGGGTCTCCAGAGATGGACCCAGCACCGCCTGTCGCTCTCTTGCTATGGTTTATAGGTCCGGGCGTGATTCCGTGGAAAAGAGCTGTGCATTACATCTTCTACGGCCCCCTTGGCTACCGCGGCCTAGCTGATCCATGCAAGGGGGTTCCCTGGCTGACTCTTTAATGTTTAACAGTTGGCAGGCCTCCTCCAGTTAGCTATGCTGGTGAAGTTTCCCAACAATTCAGAAGACTATTCGGAAAGGATGGCCCCATGAATAAGATATGCCAGCTGATCTAATGTGTGGTGATGGGGCGAAAGGCCCTTCGTTTCTGAAGTGTGGAGGCATCTAGGACCTGGTAAAGAATTGGAGCATATCCTTGATAATGAATCGGATGTTTGGCTCGAGCTTCTTTGAGAATTTGCTGTTTCAGTCGGAACTCGTGAACACATGTCAAGATGTCAGCCGGGGGCGCCGGGGCAGGCCGTCTGGGCCCAACCCTATGGGTATTTTCCAGCTTGATTTCGGCCTCGGGCTGTAATTCTAGGATAGAGTGAAATAATTCAGTCACAAATGATGTAATGTTCGACACTTCAGCCACTGATGGTGTGCCTCTAATGTGGATATTATTTCGTCTTGACCTGTTTTCCAGATCTTCAGCATTAGCTTGTAGATCTAAATGTTGGTCTCGAAGGTGAAGGCTCTCCTGTTGAAGTTGTTCAATTTCTTCATGGATTCATGGTCTTCCAGGGATGAGACCCAACGCCAAGGGAGTCTAAGTCTCAGCAAACTTCTTTGAGGTCTGTAGATAGGTCTGTAGATAGGTCCTTTTTGAGGGAGCGGGAGACCGGGGCATCAGAACCGTCGGAGTCAGGTACAAGGTCTGCTCCCAGAGTCGGGAGAGCACTCTCTGCCTGAGAGCTTGGAGTCTTCAGGAGCATTTTGTTTAGTGACTGATCCTTTTTGCCCTTACCGGTAACCATGCTGTCAATATAATTTATTTGTGGGTACGAGTAGAGCAGAGTCTTCTGTCTTACCTCCAACTTACACCCATTGATAGACCGGGGTGGTAATAGAGTCAATGCAGTAAGCTTGTATTCAGTAAGACATGGGGTCCAAGGAGAGTGCCAGCTAAGGCACCCCGGACCAGACAGACAGCAACCAGAAAGGAGCGTTAGAGATGTATAGCGCAAGCTCAAGAGCAGGCGTTCTCATGTGGCCCAGTGGAAAAGGGCCATATAAGGTGCATATAAAGTCATGGCCCCGTGGGCCACCAGCAATCCCAAGTCAAACCTCGCCACTCACGCCAGTCGCAGGAAGTCCGCTGCTGTAAATGGATCCACGTGGAGGCCAGAGTCAGCATCTCACAAGCAACCCTCACCGCAATCAGTCCAAAGCAGGAACCCCATATGCAGCACCCACAGTGGCACAAACCTCCTGGGAAGGCCCAAGAAACAGCATATGGGGTTCCTTACCACTCCAGCAGGACGATATCAGCATGTGGCCTCACCTCCCTGCTGATGGCAGGAGCCACGTGGTCACCGCTTACAGGGCAGTCTCTCCGTGTCCAGGGGTACGAGAAGGCTCTCAACACCTCTGGCCCAGGCCCGAGGCCACCACAGCCCCACTGGGATAGAGCAGGAGAACCTTCGGGGGTAAGCGCCCAGGTCACATACCTCATGGGGCCTTCCAGTCCAGGGCCACCTACCTTCTGATGGCCCTTACCCTGGGGGCCTGCAAGGGTGCTCTTAAATGTCGTCAATGAAGCGCAACTGCTCCAGCAGGCCACACAGAATGTCTGTTAAGGGTGGGCCCCTGGCCCCAGCCCTCTCTCGACAGCCCTCACTCTAGCGTAGGGTCAGGGTTCTGCTGCTGTGGTTGCAGTACGGCCAGACCGTCATCTCAGCAAGCTGAAAATCCAGTCCCACCTTGCTGGTCTGTCGGTGCGCCTCGATGAGGGAAAGTGGAGCCCATCTCGCCGGCGCCCCGGCAGGCTTTAAAGCTTGGCTGCCACCAGTGGACTGTCAGGCATCAGTAGTGAAGTGACGCCACCCAGCAAAGAATCTCATGGCAGGCACCCCAGGTGAATCTCTGGCCCGGGCCTGGACTCCCTCCCGCAACACCCTGCAGCAGCGGGGCCAAGGCTCGGCCGTCCCGAGCTCGGCACTATCAGGCGGCCATCACACTGGGCTGTGGTCTGGTCGTGTCTTGCCCCTTCCTTGCAATTGCAGCCCCGCAGGAGCAGAGGGACCCACTCCGCAGGAGCCCCGATGGTCACTGGTGCAAATCCTCTCCAAATTGGGCCAATAGACCATGGCTGAAAAGCTTCCGATGGCAGGGCCCTGCAACGGGGGGTGGAGAGACTCAGAGGCATGTCTCAGCCGCCCGCCATCTTGGCCATGCCCCCCCAACAGCTATTTTAAAGGAGCGCCCTTTGGTGCAGGGAAAACATATCATTGTTGTTTCTCCCATACCAGCGCTAGAAGCGGCCACCAAGGAAAACATTCCTATTGCTTGAGTCCTACATCCAAGCTGGGTACAGTGGGCCTCTTCTTTAAGTGCAGTGGATGTGTAGTTTCAGTATGATCCCTCTCTTCGTACACAAGCTCTTCTCCAATATGAAAAGGATGTTGCTCCAACTCCTGCAATTTTACCTTTTGAGTCTTACCAGGGCATCTTCTATACAGATGGCTCCACCCAACCTGAAGTAATAAAAAAAGACAAATACTCTGCAGCCTGTGTGAATTCATCCCACAACACACCCACACTAAACTTTTAGGTGACAGTACTACACAACTTGCAGAATTACAAGCCCTGTTACTTGCTTTGCAAAAGGCTGACTAGTCAGTTCCCACACTTTTTGTGTCAGACTCATCCCTTTGTGCGCAAGGATACAAAGTTGACTTGCAATATTGGCGGTTGAATGGATTCAACAATTCAAAGGGAATACCTATAAAGAATAAACAGCTTTGGGGGGGTGCATAGACAGAATATCGAGTACAAAATATAGAGTTGCACAAATTTCGAGTCATTAATATTGTGGGTCAGAAATATCAACAGCAAGAATATCGTGGTCAAGAATATCAACTTAAAATATAGTTGTTAAAAATATTATTTTTTATTATTGTAATGTTCTTTAGTATATATTTTATATGTATGTGATGTATTTTTTTGTATAAGAATTGTTTGTATTTTTAATATATGTGTTACATTTTTAGTAGTTATTAATTTTTTTATTGGAATTTTGTGGTTTTAGTTCCGTAGCGGGTTGTGGGTTATAGGGGAATAGGGTAGGAAGTAATTTAATTATATTACATTTATTTAATTTTTTTTATTTGAATTTTGCGTTTTTAGTACCAGTGCGGGTTGTGGGTTTAAAGGGGAATTGGGTGGGAAGTAATTTAACTATATTAAATGTATTAATTATTTTTTATTTGAATTTTGTGTTTTTAGTTCAGTAGTTTATAGGGGAATAGGGTGGGGAGTAATTTAATTATATTGAATTTATTGATTAATTTTTATTTATTAATATATGTTTAATTGAGATCAATTAATCAATCAAAATATCTTTATTCGAATATGGAATATCCATAAAAGCACAATAAAAACAATTCATACATAGCAACGTATTCACAGCAAAAAGTACAGTACATTTATAACAGTGACTAAGATAGACCATAGTTAGCGGGATATGTCATATATTAACATTCGATAGGGTGATTTTAATAACATTACAATAATATACAGTTCTAACGACCTTCATTGGACACACATGGTTCTACGTGACCGTACAGCTGACTTCAGGAATGATCCAACGCGGAGAATTAATTCATCTTCCGCCAGTTTAAGCACTACCGTGTAGGCTATCCTGAAGTCAAAAATAGCACGTTTTTTAAAAAAAGGTATCAAAAATCCTTTTGTGAATTTGGAATAAAAACTACAAGAGAATAAAAAGTGCAACATTGTTTGGTTACTGTGTGCGTTGCAAGGCCAGGGCAATGCGTCAAGATCGGAATTATAGCCCAAAGGGAAGCATAATAAATATTTCATACTACCTGCCCGTAAACGAAATAGCAACATTCTTTCCCAGTGTCCTATAGATTTTAAAAGGTATCTGGCAGGCAAATGAGAGCAGTCCTCTATGGGCATATACCTTACAACTGAGGTTTTCTTGATCTCTCTCCAGCACCTTTCATCGCTATACTTTTTATACAATGCCTCTTGTATCACTTTTTTGTTAGTTAACTCAAATTGAGTTGGATTTAAAAAGATGCGCAGGTGGTTTACGCTCTCTTTTACAGCGGCAAGCCATGGTATAGCCCCACCCCTCTCACATCTAAGGCAGTCAGTTATTATGTCTCTGGTGAGAGTTGCCGCAGTGTTATTCCAAATTGCAACCCAGAACAATGCCGGGCGGGCCCTAATATAGTCTTCAATATAGGGCAGTTTCAGTTCTTTGTGGCACACATATACAGAGGAAGAAATCGGTGCTCCCAAAAGTTTCCTACATAGTCTGTTTTCTTCACATTGAATACTACTGCATTTGGTGAAGCCCCATATTTCTGCTCCATAGGTTGCGGTAGGAGCACACTGTAATTTAAAAATGTTCTTAAGAGCTAAAACTACTTCAGACCTTTTGGGTTGGGGTAATCCCAGAAGTGTATTAATACTTCGTGACAGCTTATTTCTGCTGTGTGCCACATGATCAGACCAAGAGCCATTTGTGGCGTAAACTAACCCAAGGTAAGAAAAAGTGCAAGTGCTTTGTAAACTGTCCGAGTTAACAATAATTTTATTAATAGGACGCTTTTTAATTGAGATGTTATAGTGTTAAATGTGTAAAGTAATTTTAATTAATTAACAATTGGCTGTTAATTAATTTTAATTAATTCATTGGTAATTAATTATGGTAATTGTGTAATTAATTTTAGGTGTGTGTTGTGGTGTTTATAGGTGTAAAGGGTGGGAAGTAATTTATTTTTAATTTATGAATTAATAATTGGTTAATTTTAATTAATTAATTTTGGCAATCGTGTAATTAATTTTAGGTGTGTGTTGTGGTTTTTATAGGTGTAAAGGGTGGGAAGGGTGGGAAGTAACTTATTTTTAATTGATTAATTAATAATTGGTTGTTAATTAATGTTAATTAATTGGTAATTAATTATGGTAATTGTGTAATTAATTGTAGGTGTGTGTTGTGGTGTTTATAGGAGTAAAGGGTGGGAAGTAATTTTGTGTTTTTTTAATTAATATATAGCTGTTAATTAATGTTTACTATTTATTTTGGGTAATTTATTTTTTTGTGTGTTTCTACTTTTAAAGGGGTAAAGGGTGGGTATTAAATACATTTTAATTATTTAATTATTAGTTGTTAATGGTAATAGTTTTTAATTTTAAAATAAGTTTTAATTGTGTTTTATTATTTTATAGTTTAATTTAGGTGTCTGTTGTGGATATTATAGTGTTAATGTGTGTGTAGTCAATAAATGTTTATTAGGTTTTTTTATTAATATGTTTTAATTGATTTAAAACAGCAATGTCTTAGGCAATGCCGCCCAGCCCTTATTCGCCTACAACTATTAGAGAATGAACATGTGGCCTGGAGGGTAGCAAAGTTTTTGAAAAAGGTCCTTCAGCAAAGGAAAAGTATGACATTTGAGGTTCCGTAGGGTATTTTTAATGAGGGGAAGTGGGATATCAACTTTGTATATATTCTTTTAAACGTTGTAAAATTTTAATGTTTTGTCGACTTGCAATTTTAGTGCTGTATCAATTTCTGAATTTTATCATGAAATTTTATTGTATATTTCTGTGCTTTTATGACTGTTATTATCACGGTCTAATAAAGCTTTTTGATTGATTGATTGAATTGATTATTAATTATGTTAATTATGTAAATACATTTAATTAAAATGTTGAAGTGTTTTGTTATTGGTGTGGGGTTATAGGGTGGGAAATTGAATAAATACATTTGTTTTAATAAATGTTTTTGTTTGTAAATATTTTCTAGTTTAAAAGAATTATTTTATTGTACATTTATTATTTTATTTGATATAATATTTGTAGGTTTTTGTTATGTGTAAATATTATAATATGTATTCTTTTTATATGTTTAATATATATATATATATATATATATATATATATATATATATATATTAAATATTGTTTATTTAAAAAAAAAATATATATATATATATATATATTTTTAAGTGTTTGAGTGTGGATAGTAATTTTTTTTCCAGTCTCCAACACTTTCCCTACTGTTGCATTTACTGGAGTGGGAATAGTAATTTTTACCCCTCCGCTATCCAGCACTTTCCCTACTGTTGCACTCACTGGATTTGGAAAAGTAGTTTTTACCCCTCCGCTATCCAGCACTTTCCCTACTGTAGCACTCACCAGAGAGGGAATAGTAATTTTTATCTCTCTGCTATCCTGCACTTTCCCTACTGTTGCACTCACTGGAGTGGGAATAGTAATTTTTACCCCTCCGCTATCCAACACTTTCCCTACTATTGCGCTCACTGGAGTGGCGATACATTTTTTTACCCCTCTGCTACCCAACACTTTCTCTACTGTTGCTCTCACTGGAGTGGGAATAGTAAATTTTACCTCTCTGCTATCCAACACTTTCCCTACTATTGCACTCACTGGAGTTGGAATAGTAATTTTTACCCCTCTGTTATCCAGCACTTTCCCTTCTCTTGCACTCACTGGAGTGGGAATAGTAATTTTTATCTCTCCGCTATTCTACACTTATCCTACTGTTGCACTCAGTGGAGTGGGAATAGTAATTTTTACCCCTCTGCTATCCAACACTTTCCCTACTGTTGCTCTCACTGGATTGGGAATAGTCATTTTTACCCCTCTTCTATTCAACACTTTCCCTACTGTTGCTCTCACTGGAGTGGGAATAGTAATTTTTACCCCTCCGCTATCCAACACTTTCCCTACTGTTGCGCTCACTGGAGTTGGAATAGTAAATTACAATTATTTTGCTATCCAACACTTTTCCTACTTTTACACTGATTGTATTGGGCAATTAAATTTTACATTTTTTTTATAGTTTAATGTTTTAATGTTTTAATTATTTATATATATATATATATATATATATATATATATATATATATACTATTTTTATATAATTTTAAAATTTTTAAATAATTTAAAGATATTTCCTGAATTATTTTAAAGTAAATATATATATATATATATATGTATAAATTATTATGTTTGTATGTTTATTCTTTTCTAATTAAGTTTATTTGTGATATTTTGTAAAAATGTATATTAAATTTAATTTATTTTGTTCAAATTAATATTTAATATATTTAACATATATTATTTTTATATTATCTACTGGCGGTCGCCAGTAGATAGTTATAGTTAGGACCTATTTTCCATAGGAAATCCGCACCATTCTATTTGAAATAACTTTGGCGCCGGTTGACGAATCTTCGCGAAATTTTCCAACTTGTTGGGGCTCTCCGGTCCGCTCCTATCCTGAAAGTCTCGGGGTGATTCGGCAAGCGGGGGCCAAGAAAAAAGGGGGGTCCCAAAACGTGTTTTCCCCATGCAATTTTCCATAGGAACCTTTAGTCGCAGCTACAGCCCGAACTGCTGAACGGAATTACACCAAATTTGCCAAAAAGGTAGCCCTTGGTTCAGGGTCGTGCCTTTTGCTTAAATGGTGTAAATCCGTTCAGTAGTTCCTGAGAAATTTGAAAAAGAAAACACATATATATCTGGGCGGAGCCTAACCACACATGTCATCGTGAGATCTGATTGGCTGTCAGCACTTCATCCTGGAATTGCTGGCAGCCATCTTGGGACCAATATAAATGATAGTACCCCATTGAAATGCATTGTAGTGAATCGAAGATTTTGAGGGTTACCAAAAGGAGAACTATAAAGGGTGATAACAGACTTTAGTTACATTAGAATTCATTTGTTGATGGTTCCATACTAATTTCAGGAATTGTGGTGTGTTCTAAGGTGATTTTACCCTGTGAAAAACCTTCTGCTGGGATATCATGTTTGAGAGAACTATTTTCACATGCTTGTCCCATACAGTTTTGGAAGGTGCTCCAGAAGCTAAAATGAGAGCATATTTTCTGTAAATTCACATTATCTTTCTCAGTCATGTGAGAATGAAGTCTGACATTCTCAGTAAAACATGTACATCCAACAAGGACAGAGACTGTCAGTTGATGCCTTTGTGTTCTACTGCAGCTTCCCAGAGTGTTCTAAAGAACAACTAGAGCGCTAACAGTCTTACTTATGACAAAATTAAGGCACACCTGAAGCCATCTTGATTGGAATAAAATGGTAACACTTAAAACATTTAATTTAAAAAGGAACAAAATGAGGGGGTTCATTTTGCCATAGAAATTATGGTTAGTGCTGTAGAAAGAAAAATTAGGACATGTTTTAAGTGAGATCTCAAATATCTTCCTGTTATATTTCAACAGGAGCAGCCTGTCAGTTGATGCCTTTGTGTTCTACTGCAGCTTCCCAGAGTGTTCTAAAGAACAACTAGAGTGCTAACAGCCTTACTTATGACAAAATTATGGCACACCTGAAGCCATCTTGATTGGAATAAACTGGTAACACTTAAAACATTTAATTTAAAAAGGAACAAAATGATGGGGTTCATTTTGTCATAGAAATTATGGTTAGTGCTGTAGAAAGAAAAATTAGGACATGTTTCAAGTGTGATCTCAAATATCTTCCTGTTATATTTCAACAGGAGCAGCCTGTCAGTTGATGCCTTTGTGTTCTACTTAGGCCTGGGTGGAAAACTACGCTACGCTCGCGTAGTTTGCGAAGTTTGCGCTACTTCGCGCTACGCGAATTGCACGTAGCACAGTGCGAACACGCGTTGCGTAGCGTAGCGTAGTGCAGCGGTCATTTTTTGCTTGCTCGCGGTCCTCAACGTCAAAATGACATCCCGGCGAGACTTTTTCCTCGTTCGCGATCAGCAACATCAAGTTGCCGATCGCGAGCGTGGAAAATAAACCTCCCGGCGAGATTCTCAACGCGGGGAGGTCAGGTTTCTCATTGCGAGTGGTCGCGTATGCTCGCGACCGCTCGCGATGAGAAACTACCAGTCCGCATTGAGAAAGCTGCTGCTCGAGTAAAAATCTACTCGAGCGGCAGTAAAAGACAGCTCGCACTGTGCAAGATGCCGTTTTCAATGATTGCACAGTGCGGACAAGCATCCGGCACTGTGCAATCATTGCGAACACGCACTACGCAGTTCGCGTAGTGCTACGCGTAGCTCGCGTAGTGCGAACTGCACTTTGCGTAGCTTCGCGAAGCGTTACTTAGCGAACTACGCCCAGGGTTAGTTCTACTGCAGCTTCCCAGAGTGTTCTAAAGAACAACTAGAGCGCTAACAGTCTTACTTATGACAAAAGTATGGCACACCTGAAGCCATCTTGATTGGAATAAACTGGTAACACTTAAAACATTTAATTTAAAAAGGAACAAAATGAGGGGGTTCATTTTGCCATAGAAATTATGGTTAGTGCTGTAGAAAGAAAAATAAATGCTAAAACACTACCCCCAGCACGACACCCTACACTACCCAAACATAACTGCACTACCCTAAACCCTAAAACACTACCACCAGCACGACTCCCAACACAACCCAAACACCACTGCACTACACTAAACCCTTAATATACCCCCAGCATGACCACCCACACTACACAAACACCACTGCACTACCCTATACCCTAAAACACGACCCCCTACACTACACAAACACGACTGCACTACCCTAAACCCTAAAACACTACCCACAGCATGACCCCCTTCACTACACAAACACCACTGCACTGCCCTAAACCCTAAAACACTACCCCAGCACTACCCCTACACTACACAAACACCACTGCACTAACATAAACCCTAAAACACTACCCCCAGCACAACCCCCTACACTACACAAACACCACTGCACTACCCTAAACCCTAAAACACTACCCCCAGCACGACTCCCTACACTACCCAAACACCACTGCACTACCCTAAACCCTAAATCTACCCCCAGCACGACCCCTACACTACAGAAACACCACTGCACTACCCTAAACCCTAAAACACTACCACCAGCATGACCCCCTACACTACCCATACACCACTGCACTACCCTAAACCCTAAAACACTACCACCAGCACGACCCCCTACACTACTGCACTACCCTAAACCCTAAAACACTACCCCCAGCATGATCCCCTACACTACCCAAACACCACTGCACTACCCTAAACCCTAAAACACTACCCCCAGCATGACCCCCTACACCACCCAAACACCACTGCACTACCCTAAACCCTAGAAAAGAAACCCCCACCCCATGCCAAATCCCCCTTACCTCTCACTCCTCATGGTTCCTCTCTCCTCGTGGTTCCTGCTTGACGTCATCTGAGGGGCGGTGCACGTCGTTGTGAGGAAACAGAACAGCCTCTGTTTCCTTACAACGACATGGATCGTCTACATGTTTTAGACGCATGGTCATTTACCATACATACCTTTTCAACAAAATTCGTTGTAAAGGCATGCGTGGTAAATGACCATGCGTTCTAAAAAATGCGTAGTAATGACTTCGTGATGTACAACGCATGCGTGGTAATGCATGCGTTGTAATGGTATCGCAAAGTAAAAAGTCGTTGTAACGGCTGTTTACCGATCGAAGCTGGCCCCTGTTCTTCAGTGAGACGTTTATTTGATTAATTAGGAGGAAGGAATGTGGTTTCTTTACCGAAAAGTGCATTCCCGGCTGTTGTATTGTGAAAGTGTCCGCGTGGCCTGGTTTCACTTCCGGTGAGAGAGTGGAAGAGTCTGTTTGGATCTAAAGGAGTTCTGTTGTTGGACGGGGCCGGCGCGACATGTCATCAGAAAACATAGCTAATGGAAAGCGTCCTCCCTGAAGTGTGGAGCAGTGCCATGAGAGGTCAACGAGTGTGCGTCCCACCGCAGTATGACCGTACCGCGTGACCCATCTGCCGCCTCCAGGGTACGGGAGGCAGAAGCGGCATCGCAGGTCCTCTTGAAGACCGTTGTAGCACTAATTCTACATTTTGGTACTAGGGCATTTTAACTTCGTTGTTCCTGCCAGATACAAAGAGAAGATCCTGTGTTATTCAGTGCCCTTGTTACCTTTTTTGTGGGTTGTGGTGCTTGTCACTTCGCTGCCCCGCCGGTGCACACGACTGGGCACCCCACCTCGTGTGCCATCTGCAGGGCCTCTGCCCTCGGATCACTGGTTTCGGTTTCTGGAGTGGCAACATAAACAGTTGCTCCCAAAGGACTAGCCTGAACACGTAGGTGAATATCCCCTGCACCAGCATTCCACGGAAATTCTTTCCTAGCTCTCCCACGTCAACGAGCACGGCTCCACTCGCGACACCGTATGACGTCATCGGAGCCATAAGAGGACCTCATCGGCGTGCTGACGTCAGTTCCACCCATTTTTTCCGTGCCACCGAGGCAAACAGGGGACCGAGACATTTTCACATGTATACATAGTATAATAAATATATATATATTCACTGAAAAACCATAGGTTTCAGGCACGTTATAGTTAGAAATTAGCATTTAAAAAAACCTTAGAAATTCACTGAAAAAACCATAGGTTTCAGGCACGTTATAGTTAGAAATTAGCATTTAAAAAACCTTAGAAATTCACTGAAAAACCATAGGTTTCAGGGCGTTATAGTTAGTTGGACATTTCACTCGTACAAAACCATAGAAATTCCCCCGTTATAGTTAGTTCAGCTAACTATAACTCGTGCGCCCGCAATGCACTGCTGATGACGTCACATATTACATCACTCATGACATGGTCAGTGACATCACTCATGACATCACTGATGACATCACTGATGACATCATCCAGTGAATGTGTGTTTTTCTGAAAATTAAATATGTTTTATATATGTATATCTCAAGGTCGATGGAAGAATAAATGGGTATATAAGTGTCTAAATGGATGATTTTTTTTGTAAAATTGATTGTATAACTGACTAAGTGTATCTTAGTGAATACATGGGTTAGTGAGTAATGTTTAAATATGAAAATATCTGTATCAGTCTCTCACTTTGTGTATAAGTGGCTGCATGGGTTGGTGAGTATCTACATGAGTGTCTATATGGGTTATTAGTTGGTTTTTTGAGTATCAGTATGAGTGTCTGAGTGTCTGTATGGTTCAGTGGGGGTATTACTTAGTGCATAGATGCATGAATGAGTGACTCACTGTTTGTATGTGTTGAAGACAGCATGTGTGCAGGACTGTATAGGTGGATGAGTATGGGTGTGTTAGTGAGTGAATGACTGTCTCAATAGTGTCTTTATGAGTAACTACATATGTTTTAAACTAGTATATGTGAGTATTGGTGTATATAAGTGAGTATATGTGAGAGTGAGAGATTGGAAGAGTTCCTGTACAAATAAGTAGGTGTTTCTATAAGTGATTGTTTAAGAGAGTAAGTATGTGTAAGTTTCTGTAGAAGTAAGTGTGGTAGTGTGTGTATAACTGTATATGCAAGTAAATGGATGTTTGATACTTTGTTTGCATGTGTGACTATGTGTGTGAGTAACTCTATGGATGAGTGGCAGTGTGTAACAGGATGTATAGGTGTATGAGTACATATGATGAGTGAGTACATGTATGAGTGACTGTATAGGGACTGTTGGTGAATGAGTGGATGTGTGTGTAGATCTTGGAATTAATGAATAGGTGTGTTGTAACTGGTATTGGTATGTCCATTGTTTTGAAAATGTTAGTTTGTATTTTTGAGTGTGTGTATCAAAGGTTATATTAGGGTGAAAGGAGGTCTGCCACTCTATCACAAGGATGATGTCATCAGTGATGTCATTTGAGATGTCATCAGTGATGTCATGAGTGATGTCACTGATCATGTCATGAGTGATGTAATATGTGACGTCATCAGCAGTGCATTACGAGTGCTATGCGAGTTATAGTTAGCTGAACTAACTATAACGGGGGAATTTCTATGGTTTTGTACGAGTGAAATGTCCAACTAACTATAACGCCCCTGAAACCTATGGTTTTTTCAGTGAATATATATATATTTAAATCCATATTTTTTACATCTGTTTTTTACATCGATATTTTTGATTCGATATTTTTGTACTTACCTGTGTAGGTATGGGAGTCGATATTTTTGTAGTCTATATATTTTTTTTCGATATTTTGAACATCGATATTTTTAACATCGATATTCTATCAGTGAACCCTTTGGGGGCATGTAGCTGTCTTATGAGATAAACTTCCATTGGTCCATATGAGGCACACTTTGGGCCATCAGCATGATGACATTCACGTCAAAGGGAACTGTGCAGCTGGCCTAGCGGCAAAGGCTGCAATTTGGACTGTTAGCATAGCAGTGCTAACTAGATCTCAAACGAAGATCGACAGAGATATCCTAAGAGCCATAAATGCAAACATGCAAGGTGGAAAAACTCCTGCAGGCTTTTCTCCCAAATACTCCTACATCCTTAATTCAGATAATATCCTTGTAGCCTCAATACTAGGAGAGGGAGACAGAATAATACCTAATAGTCTGTCTAGATCAGATTTAATCAAAGGAGCGCATGCAGGAATTAGCACAACTGAAGTATTGTTAGAGCAGCGCTACTGGTGGCCTACTTTATAAGAACAGACTAGGGAATATGTTAGGCAGTGTGAAATTTGTCATCAGATTAAATCCTCCACTGCCAAAAGACCCTCTCCAACTCCCTTAATGATCTCAAATATCCCCTTCCTGGTGATTTATATGGACCACTTTTATCCCCTCTACTCAGCTAACCTATATAAATAGTAGTAGTCATCATCACCATCAAAGTCACATTATTCGGCAAATTATCACCATCAAAGGTCACAATAATACAAACGTGCAAAATTAGTTTACAAGAAGAAGATAAACTTTAGACAATAAAATGACAATAGAGATGTTGCTAAAATTACAAACACATAAAAGATGAAAATATAAAAGCCTAGTACCACATATGTTAGCTACCAAGTAGTATAAATGCAACATATTTTAAAGTGCTTTTTTCCTGATCCTCCAAATGGCCATTAAAAACCAGGAAATTGCAAAAACCACAAATTGTCTGTTGTCAGACTTATGATTCTAAAAGCTTCTCTGAAGGCTCTGACACCAAGGTTTAGGCAGAGCGCCGCAATCCACTTACTTCTAATACTATGAAACTAGGGCAAAAAAACAAGACATGTTCAATTGTTTCAGACCATTTTGCACATAAAGGACAATGAGCGTTACCAGAATTTGTCATTTGCCCTCAACTGGCTGTAAACAAGGCAAGTGGCAGGGTCCCATATCTAAATGGCAGGGATAGCTTCCTGGCAATACAAGGCTCTATTTTGTCCCAAACTGCTCTATCTGAAAACCATCTTTTAACATTAGAAAGGCCAATGTGAGGGAAAGCAAACACAAGGATATGATGGACGGAGCGCTGAAACTTTTCTGACACTCACCCCCAGTCACAGATCTGGGTTGAATCCATCATCGTTCTTTAGCTCACTTCGCCACCCGAGTTCAGACACAGCTATATGCAAATCAGGCTTGACCCTGTGCCTCATGGTAACAGTCCAGCCCAAACTGCCAAGTCATGTCTTCCCTGGACAGGAAACAAGCATCCTGGGACCGGTTTCGGGCTATCAGCCCTCATCAGCCAGGCTAGCTTGAATCCAGTGGCAAAGTGAGCAAGGGACCCACGTCTGGGCATACCCTGCCAACTTAGGGCGAACAAAGCAAACACAAGGAGATGATGGACGAAGTGCTGAAACTTTTCAGACACTCACCCCCAGTCACAGATCTGGGTTGAATCCATCATCGTTCTTTAGCTCACTTCGCCACCCCAGTTCAGACACAGCTATATGCAAATCAGGCTTGACCCTGTGCCTCATGGGAACAGTCCAGCCCGAACTGCCAAGCCATGTCTTCCCTGGACAGGAAACAAGCATCCTAGGACCGGTTTCGGGCTAACAGCCCTCATCAGCCAGGCTAGCTTGAATCCAGTGGCAAAGTGAGCAAGGGACCCACGTCTGGGCATACCTTGCCAACTTAGGGCGAACAAAGCAAACACAAGGAGATGATGGACGGAGCGCTGAAACTGTTCAGACACTCACCCCCAGTCACAGATCTGGGTTGAAACCATCATCGTTCTTTAGCTCACTTTGCCACCCCAGTTCAAACACAGCTATATGCAAATCAGGCTTGGCCCTGTGCCTCATGGGAACAGTCCAGCCCAAACTGCGAGAAATGTGAGGGAACCCATGTTGGGTTGGCAATGCAATTAGCCTATTTGGTGTTGCCAATAAACCCTCTTTATCTGCTCTTTGGAGATCGAACTTAGCTCTTCAAGGGCAGTCCAAAGGGTCCCAAACCCAATGTCCGTTAGTGCTGATCTCACATGCCTAATCCACTGAAAAACGCCTGCTCCTGGGAGACACAGAATCTTGACCAGCCCCTGCTGGTAAGGGCTCAGTTTCAGGGTTGCCCACAACCTTCTCCAGAACAAAAGGGGTCAAAGCCTAACTATATCTGTCATATTTCTAAGCCACAGATCTAACCGCAGGGTAAGCAACGATGTGCTAATCGACAAACCAATCAGTTTCTGTATAAAACGATTTTCTACGGTGGCTAGGGATGAAACATCTTCATGTCCCCAGAGTTCAGCGCCATGCAATGCAGACCCAAGTGCCTGATGCTTGTAGACCTGCAATTCCGGCGAGATGGGACGGCATTGAGAGGCCTTGGTTGTCGTCAACAATCCCCCAGTAGTTGGCTCTAAGACTAAGTTTGCTCCTGGTGATATGGGTCTGCCGGTGGAAGTGCTCGTTTAGAACAATACTCAGATATTCAACGTAGTAATTATTTTATTTTGGTTAAAAAATATATAACCATAAAAGTGTAATAAAAGATGTCACAGATAACAACACAAGCGCACACGTTAGTCTTAAAATATTAAAAGTCCAACAGTTATATACAGTGACAAGTACAGCATTCGAAAAAGAACAGAGTTCATAGTGCATGTTCACGTTGACATGGAAAAGTTGAAAATCTGCACAAACAAAGTACATTACAAGTGTAATTTACAGACTGCGATAATCATGGCTACAAAAAGGCAGAGATAATAATCAAATAATAAACCGACTCCATTGAGACAGTGCTGTAATCATAATTAACATTATAAAATGACAAGGGCAACGGCCTGGTAGTAAAACAGTGGACAATAGCCACTTCTGCTGGGCCCTGTGGTTCCCCTCTATCATAGCCTCCAGCATCAGAAGCCTGCATGGGCCATTTAAGGGCATTATAATTGGCAATTCTAGATCTTGTGTGTCAAGCCCACTTTAGGATTCTCAATAAGGCAAAAACAACTGGTTCATTTGTGTCATGATTAAGTAGACACTGCGTAACACCCAGGCAATGCAGTGGTCGTGGCTATAAAAAGGCAGAGATAATCAAATTACAGCCAAACTCCATTGGGACAATGAAATGATCATAAAACACTTTAAAGTGACGAGTGCAACGGCCTGGAAGTGACACAGTGGGAAATAGCCGCTTCTACTGGGCCCTAACAAGTACCTCTATTATGACCTCCAACGTCAGAAACCTGCATTGGCCACTTGGGGGCATTCTACTTGAGAATTCTTGGCCTTATGTGGCAAGCCCAGTTTAAGATCCTCGATGATGCAAAATACATTAATTAAATTGAATTGTATTTGAATAGACGCAGTGCCTCCACACAGTGTCTAACACCCAGACAGTGGCAAAGTGGAATAATGCGTGGCTTGTTATATCGAGGGCAAAAGAAAAAAAGTGGTCTTCTGTTTCCAGAGTGCCGAGGCAGAACGAGTATTCCGCTGCTGCACCGTCACTCCTGTTTCATTTGGCTGTGAGCACTTTTACCCCTTGCTTGCATCGGACGGCCAAAAACATTGGGGGATCCACGCAAGCAATACCTCCCTGGACTCCCCCACATGTCTAGTATTCAGATATGTGTAGTTTGGTAGGTTTCCCTAGATGGTCGCCGAGCCCGGGGCCAAAAACGCAGGTGCCCCCCTTGCAAAACCAGGTTGTTTTGTAATTGGTAATTTGGATAGCTCCACACTGCGTTTTGGGCCCTTGTCTGTCGCGGGTACTTGGCCCACCCACAAGTGAGGTATGATTTTTATAGGGACACCTGGGGGATCGATGGGTGGTGGGAAATTTGTGTCAGCCCGGTGATCCCACAACTTTCCCACGCAGAAACGTGAGAAAAATTGGATTTTTTTCAGCTAAATTTGAAGCTTACAGGGGATTCTGGGTAGGAAAATGTTGAGGGATGCACACAAGCCATACCTTCCTGGACTCCCCCGAGTGTCTAGTTTTAAGAAATGTCTGAGTTTGGTAGGTTTCCCTAGATGGCTGCCTAGCCCGGGGCAAAAAACCCAGGTGACCCCCTTGCAAAACCAGGTTGTTTTGTGATAGGTAATTTTGATGTCTCCACAATACGTTTTAGGCCCTTCACTGCTATGGGCACTTGGCCCACCCACACAAGTGAGGCACCATTTTTACCTGGAGACCTGGGGGAATGGTGGGTGGTGGGAAATTTGTGTCAGCCCGGTGATCCCACAACTTTCCCACACAGAAATGTGAGAAAAATGTGATTTTGTCAGCTAAATTTGAGGTTTGCAGGGGATTCCAGGTAGGAAGACATTGGGGGATCCACACAAGCCATACCTCCCTGAACTCCCCCGGATGTCTAGTTTTCAGAAATGTCTAGGTTTGGTAGGTTTCCCTAGATGGCCGCCGAGCCCAGGGTCAAAAACCCAGGGAACCCCCCTTGCAAAACCAGGTTGTTTTGTGATAGGTAATTTTGTTGTCTCCACAATATGTTTTGGGGCCTTCCCTGCCGCAGACACTTGACAAACCCACACAAGTGAGGTACCATTTTTATTGGGAGACTTTGGGAAATGCGGGGTGGTTGGGAGTTTGTGGATCCACACAGATTCCAGAACTTTACATCACAGAAATGTGAGGAAAATGTGCTTTTTTGACAAAGTTTGAGGTTTGCAAAGGATTCTGGGTAACAGAACCTGGTGAGAGCCACACAAGTCATCCCTTCCTGGATTCCCCTGGGTGTTTTGTTTTAAAAAATGTATAGGTTTGCTAGGTTTTCCTAGGTGCCGGCTGAGCTAGGGTTCAAAATCCACAGTTAGGCACTTTGCAAAAAAAGGGGTAGTTTTAACCGGATAAATGTGATGTGTCCACGTTGCGTTTTGGGCTGTTTCCTGTCGCAGGCACTAGGCCTACCCACACAAGTAAGGCACCATTTTTATAGGAAGACTTTGGGAAATGCGGGGAGGGTGAAAGTTTGTGGATCCACGTAGATTCCAGAACTTTCCATCACGGAAATGTGAGGAAAATCTGCTTTTTCGACAAAGTTTGAGGTTTGCAAGGGATTCTGGGTAACAGAACCTGGTGAGAGCCACACAAGTCACCCCATCCTGGATTCCCCTGTGTATCTAGTAATCAAAAATTTACAGGTTTGCTAGGTTTCCCTAGGTGCCAGCTGAGGTAGGGTTCAACATCCACAGCTAGGCACTTTGCAAAAAAGGTGTCCGTTTTCACTGTAAACATGTGGTGTATCCACGTTGCGTTTTGGGTCGTTTCCTGTCGCGGGCAATAGGCCTACCCACACAAGTGAGGTACCACTTTTATCGGGAGACTTTGGGAAATGCGGGGTGGGTGGAAGATTGTGGATCCACGCAGAATCCAGAACTTTCCATCACAGAAATGTGAGGAAAATGTTTTTTTTTTTACAAAGTTTGAGGTTTGCAAGGGATTCTTGGTTACAGAACCTGGTGAGAGCCGTGCAAGTCATCCCATCCTGGATTCCCCTGGGTGTTTTGTTTTAAAAAATGTATAGGTTTGCTATGTTTTCCTAGGTGCCGGCTGAGCTAGGGTTCAAAATCCACAATTAGGCACGTTGCAAAAAAAGGGTTAGTTTTCACCGGATAAATGTGATGTGTCCACGTTATGTTTTGGGCCGTTTCCTGTTGCAGGCACTGGGCCTACCCACACAAGTAAGGCACCATTTTTATCGGTAGACTTTGGGGAATGCGGGGTGGGTGGAAGTTTAGCCTCCACTGTGCGTCTGCGCATGCTCACCCATTAAACACTTATTTAGTGGCGGGCGCATGCGCGGCGCTCGGACACCCCGTGAGCGCATGCGCGAAGCTCAGACACTCCGTTGCTTATACGGAGAGGCTTACGGGACCTCACCCTGCACGTCTGGCTTCGTTTTACACAAAACGGATGCCAGGCAAACGCGGATTGGACAGCGGATGTCCTTTTAAGGCTCTGATAATCCGCCTTCTGTTATCCAGGCAGGTCAGGCGGCGTGTTTAATTTTTCGCACTACGCTGGCTTATGACACCGGATCTTCACTGGCTGTATTCAATTAGGCCTAATTACAAATGCCAATTAATACTAACAACCTAGCACCAGCACTATAAATAGCCAGCACTCGCTCCCCCCATTCATCACCGAGGAGGGCAGGAGTACACATGTAGGCACAAACGTGGAGGACGCACCACGGAATAGTAAGAGTATGAATGTGTGGGTGAAAGAATAGTAGTCTGTTTTAGTCCCCTCAGACTCTCACGCTCTGATAACCATAGAACCTTAAGGTTGTATTTACTTGAATTTACTTATGTTCTCAACCATTGGGTGTTGTATTTTTACTGTCTCCTCATTATTTAGCGTTTGACCAAAGGGGTCCTCTTCCCTCACCCTCCTATGGGGCACCTGATCCCATATCTAGGGTAAGCATTCTGGAGCCATTATCTCCATTTACCTATAAGTGCACAGATGATTGACACACCTACTGCACTTATAGCACCTCACAATATCTGTCCGTGCATGTGGCTGATTGTAAGGTTTTCCTAAACTGTGACCCCGGTGCTATTATGTATTGTATTTTCTTATGTCTTGTTTTTTCTTTCAGGCTTTAATACGTACAAGCCACATCTTAGTGGAGCATGATCTAGATCACCCCACACAGTGGAACCCTCTCACCATAGTCTGGTAAGAGTGGAGCCCGTTCTCATATCCTTAGGTCCTGATGAATGCCATGGACCCTACTGGGCCAACTGGCAGAAACATGTCGACCACACTGACCACAGTGGGGGGACAATAGAATCCCCAACACACCACTTATTTTAATCACCATATAGATGCCAGCTATATTAAAATTAATTTGACATCTATAATGGCCTTTTAACTCACTTTTTGTTTGTAAGGGCCCCCACTTAGTTAGTTTAGAAGTGCATCCCTGTCGTCAGGTGTATGCCCGCCCTCCATCAAACCAAGTTTTTAGAGGGCGAGGACTGGTCAACGATGAAGCATGACACCAGGTGGTGTGTGAGACCAGTCTTTCACTTTTTGTGAGATGCCTGCACTCGCAAAATAAAAAGTGTAGCACCTAGGTCACCTAACTAGGAGCGGCCCCATTTGTGCTGAACATTACATGTTGGAGGCTGCCTGCTCCTATCACCCTGTGCCTCTGGTTCCCTTCCCCATATCTTCTCTGGGGTTTTAGTGGTTACACTAGGCCTACCCACACAAGTAAGGCACCATTTTTATCGGTAGACTTTGGGAAATGCGGGGTGGGTGAAAGTTTGTGGATCCACGCAGATTCCAGAACTTTCCATCACGGAAATGTGAGGAAAATTTGTTTTTTGGACAAAGTTTGAGGTTTGCAAGGGATTCTGGGTAACAGAACCTGGTGAGAGCCCCACAAGTCACCCCATCCTGGATTCCCCTGTGTATCTAGTAATCAAAAATGTATAGGTTTGCTAGGTTTCCCTAGGTGCCGGCTGAGGTAGGGTTCAGAATCCACAGCTAGGCACTTTGCAAAAAAGGTGTCCGTTTTCACTGTAAACATGTGGTGTCCACGTTGCGTTTTGGGCCGTTTCCTGTCGCAGGCACTAGGCCTACCCACACAAGTAAGGAACCATTTTTATCAGTAGACTTTGGGGAGTATGGGGTGGATGGAAGTTTGTGGATACACGCAGATTCCAGAACTTTTCATCACAGAAACGTGAGGAAAATGTGTTTTTTTTTAATAAGGTTTGAGTTTTGCAAGGGATTCTAGGTAACAGGTCCTGGTGAGAGCCACACAAGTTACCCTATCCTGGATTTATCTCGGTGCCCAGTTTTAAAAAATGTATAGGTGTGCTAGGTTTCCTTAGGTGCCGGCTGAGCTATGTTTCAAAATCCACAGCTAGGCATTTTGCAAAAAAGGGGTCCGTTTTCACGGGAAAAATGTGGTGTGTCCACGTTGCGTTTTGGGCCATTTCCTGTAGTGGGCAATAGGCCTACCCACACAAGTGAGGTACCATTTTTATTGGAAGACCTTGGGAAATGCGGGGTGGGTGGAAGTTTGCAGATCCACGCAGAATCCAGAACTTTCCATCACAGAAATGTGAGGAAAATTGTTTTGTTTTTACAAAGTTTGAGGTTTGCAAGGGATTCTAGGTTACAGAACCTGGTGAGAGCTGCACAAGTCACCCCATCCTGGATTTCCCTGGCTGCCTAGTTCTCAAAAATGTACAGGTTGGCTAGGTTTCCCTAAGTGCCGGCTGAAGTAGGGTTCCAAATCCACAGCTAGGCACTTTGCAGAAAACGGGTCAGTTTTCAATGTAAAAGTGTGGTGTGTCCACTTTACATGTTGGGCCATTTCCTGTCGCGGGCACTAGGCCTACCCGCACAAGTGAGGTACCATTTTTATCTGTAGACTTTGGGGAATGCGGGGTGGGTGGAAGTTTGGGGATCCAAGCAGATTCAAGAATTTTGCATCACAGAAATGTGAGGAAAATGTGTTTTTTTTTTTATAAGGTATGAGTTTTGCAAGGGATTCTAGGTAACAGGTCCTGGTGAGAGCCACACATGTCACCCCATCCTAGATTCCCCTGGGTGTCTAGTTTTCAAAAATGCATAGGTTTGCTTGCTTTCACTAGGTGCCGGCTAAGCTAGGGTTCAAAATCCACAGCTAGGCATTTTGCAAAAAAGGGGTCAGTTTTCACGGGAAAAATGTGGTGTGTCCACGTTGCGTTTTGGGCCATTTCCTGTTGTGGGCAATAGGCCTACCCGCACAAGTGAGGTACCATTTTTATCGGTAGACTTTGGGGAATGCGGGGTGGGTGGAAGTTTGGGGATCCAAGCAGATTCAAGAATTTTGCATCACAGAAATGTGAGGAAAATGTGTTTTGTTTTACAAAGTTTGAGGTTTGCAAGGGATTCTGGGTAACAGAACCTGGTGAGAGCCACACATGTCACCCCATCCTAGATTCCCCTGGGTGTCTAATTTTCAAAAATGCATAGGTTTGCTTGCTTTCACTAGGTGCCGGCTAAGCTAGGGTTCAAAATCCACAGCTAGGCACATGGAAAAAAAATGTGTCTGTTTTCAGTGGAACAATGTTATGTGTCCTTGTTGTGTTTTGGGCCGTTTCCTGTTGCGGGCAATAGACCTACCCACATGATTGAGGTAGCATCTTTATCGGGAGACGTAGGGGAACACAGGATAGTATAACAAGTATTATTATCAATTGACTTTCTTTGCATTTCTGCCTTCCAAATGTAAGACAATTTGTAAAAAAGAAGTCATTTTGAAAAATGACCTCTAATTCACATGCTTGTATGGGTACCCACAATTTTGGGGATGTGCAAATAACCACTGCTTATAAACTCTATATTTTGTTCCCATTTCAGAAATATATAGGATTCCTTGGAACCTATTTTTCACTCTTTATATTTTACCAAATGAATTGCTATATACCCGGTACACAATGAAAAATCATTGCAAGACGCAGCTCAGTTATTGGCTCTGGGTTCCTCGGGTTCTTGGTGAACCTACAAGTCCTATATATCCCCACAACCAGAAGGGTCCAGCAGTTGTAGCGGTATATTGCTTTAAAAAATCTGTCATACTTAAAAGAAGTTACAGGTGAAAAGGTTGGCACAAATGGCTGTTTTTTTCAACTCAATTTTAATATCTTTTATTTTCAACTGTTAGTCTCTATAAAAAACCTCAAAGGATCTACACAATGACCCCTTGCTGAATTCACAATTTTGTCTACTTTTCAGAAATGTATAGCTTCGCAGGATCTATTCTTGCTTTCAATCCCATTTCTACCACTAACTGGAAGGCAGTTGAAAGCACAAAAAATAGCAAAAATAGACTATGTCCCAGTAAAATGCCAAAACTGTGTAGAAAATGTTGGTTTTTGAACAAAAGTCTGCCTGCTCCTAAAAACTGAGAAGATGGTGATTTCAGCACCACAAACCATTTGTTGATGCCATTTGCAGGGGAAAAAACAGGTGCTTTCTTCTACAGCACTTTGTTCCCATAAAAAAAAAAAATAGCTGTATTTTGGCTAATTTCTGGGTCACCTACAGAGGAATCCACAAACCCTGGGTACCTTTAAAATCCTCAGGATTTTGTAAGAAAAGGACAGAAATTGGGCGTGGATACCTTATGTGGACAAAAATGTTACAGGGGCCTAAGTGCGAACTACCCCAAATAGCCTAAAAACAGCTTAGCACGGGTGGGAAAGGTCTATTAGCAAAAGGGTTAAGGGTAACATACAAATTCTGAAGTGGATGTACAGGGTTCTGCCCACGGGGGGAGAAATCCTATCTATAAATATTTCGAACTTGAAAGAACATTTGTGGGAGAGGAATTTATCAACCAAGCCATCCAGTCGTGGTTCGCACCACACTTCTGAGAGAATGCAATCCCAGTAAAAGCCCTTGATCTGAATAAATGAGCTGGATCTTTCCAAAAACCCTCTATTTTTAACTTGCCAAATAGTTCTTTAACTGCCTTTAACCAGGGTGTGAGGCAGTTTTTGTCTAATGCAATTAGCTCCTCCAGGGCTATTGTATAGGGGCCCAACAGCGGCGTAGCCCAAATTCTGACCCTATAGTTCAGAATTGTTAGGCAGCAATGTGATCTATTCGTTGGATGTTCAAACCCCACCTTAATGGTAACCGGGACATGCTATGTGGAAGATTAAATAGAGATCTCAAATTGTGTTTTCAGTGCGGGTTATTTGACTACTATCCCCATAGTTCGGCTCCATACAAAGCCCCACCCAGGGCCACCGCTCTGTAGACCCCAAGGACTGGGGAGACAGTCATACTTGATGTTTTGTTGTACTTTTTCTGGGTGGCTTCTGATCTGTGCTGCAGAGTGTTTTTATGTTTTTCAAGCTGGGCCTTCCAGGATAGATTGTCAGAGAGCACCGACACCCAAGTAGTCAAAACTCTTGACCCTCTGAATTGGGTACCCCCCCCAACACCATTTTATTTTTGAATGAGCAATGGGGATTTAGGGACGTAAACCTAGATTTTTCGACATTTATTTCAAGACCCTTACTCTTGCAGAACCTGACAAACTTGTCTACTAATTCCTATTTTCCCATGGGGGTGTGTGACAACAGCAAAGTATCGTCCGCAAACAGCCGCCCTGGGGGCTGATATTTGCTAACTTTGGTAATTCATGTTTGCAGCAATTCACATATCCCAACACAAAGCAATGTGGGTGCCATTGCACCCTTCTCTCACCCCGCATTTTATAGGGATCCTGTTGGTCAACTCCTGTTGCAAAGTCATCCTGTGCCCTGGGCACCCACCAACCTTTTGCTGACTGGTACTGGTGGTAACTGACTCTGACTGACCAGGGCCAGTGCTATGCGGAAAGAGACATTTAGAAAACAGTGAAAACACCTACATACACTAGGGTATACTGTGGGCTGGGGGTACCCCTGTGATTGGCATGACCTACCCTATAAGGCCCTACTACATAATAGGGCAGGGGGATTGAAACTACCTCTCAGTCCCTAGTATATAATATGGCATGGCAGTTTAGAGGCCAGCAGCCCTTTCTGCACTTGCATGTGTGCACTGCTGAAACCTGAGGTCAGTTTAAAAGTAGCCCTGCGTTGCTGGACTGCTTTTAAAAAGTAAATTGTGTAAAAAATGTAAATGTAAGTCCGTTTTTATATAGCGCAGCTACTCACCCTTACGGGTCTCAAGGCGCTGGGGGCCGTAGTGGAAATTAAGTGAGCTATTGCCCAGAGTCACATGGTGCTGAGCTGAGCTGCCGCCGGAGCCGGGGATCGAACCGTGAACCCTGTGCTCCGAAGTCAGCTGCCCTGGCCGCTGCACCACACCTCTCCAAAGTCAACTTTGGTGTTTGGGGCACTTAAAAATGGATAACCTACAATGTTTGAGCATATTAGGTACCCCGAGGGTGTCCTCTAGGTGTCCCGGGGTGGGGGGTCAGGTATTTATAAGGCGGACCCTTATAAAATGGGTTTTATATGACCTGGGTTAAGTGAAATTGTACATTTCACTCCCCACATTGTGATAAAGTGCTGCCCAAAATCGCTAGGAGCACTGTGGAGGGAGGGTTGCAATATTCGTACATATCCAGAGCCCCTAAAGTCTCCTTTAGGTGTTCCAGGGGTGGGGGTCCTGTAGATATAGGCACAATACTTATAAAATATGTTTTTATAAGCCCTGGTGCTGGCAAAATGGCCCAAGTCATTTTTCCAATTGCAAATCCCATGCCACATAGGTTAACATGCAAAAGGAACAATTGATGGACGGAATGCTGGACAATGCAAACATTCATCCCCAGTCACAAGGATCTGGGTTAAATCCATCATTCTTTTGCTCACCACACCACCCCAGTTTGGACCCAGCCATATGCAAATCAGTCTTGAACCTGTTCCTTGTGGGAACAGTCCAGCCCGAACTGCTGAGCCAGGTCCTCCCTGGACCGGAAACAAGCATCCTGGGACCGGTTTCAGGGCATCACCCTTCATCAGCCAGGCTAGCATGAATCCAGTGGTGTAGTGAGCACGGGACCCACGTCTGGGCATACCCTTCCCACTTAGGGCGACAAATGCAAAAGAAACAATTGATGGACGGAATGCTGGACAATGCAAACATTCACCCCCAGTCACAAGGATCTTGGTTAAATCCATCATTCTTTTGCTCACCACACCACCCCAGTTTGGACCCAGCCATATGCAAATCAGTCTTGACCCTGTTCCTTGTGGGAACAGTCCAGCCCGAACTGCCAAGCCAGGTCCTCCCTGGACCGGAAACAAGCATCCTGGGACCGGTTTCAGGGCATCACCCTTCGTCAGCCAGGCTAGCTTTAATCCAGTGATGTAGTAAGCACGGGACCCACGTCTGGGCATACCCTTCCCACATAGGGCGACAAATGCAAAAGAAACAATTGATGGACGGAATGCTGGAGAATGCAATTATTCACCCCCAGTCACAAGGATCTGGGTTAAATCCATCATTCTTTTGCTCACCACACCACCCCAGTTTGGACCCAGCCATATGCAAATCAGCCTTGACCCTGTTCCTTGTGGGAACAGTCCAGCCCGAACTGCCAAGCCAGGTCCTCCCTGGACCGGAAACAAGCATCCTGGGACCGGTTTCAGGGCATCACCCTTCATCAGCCAGGCTAGCTTGAATCCAGTGGTGTAGTGAGCAAAGGACCCACGTCTGGGCATACCCTTCCCACTTAGGGCGACAAATGCAAAAGAAACAATTGATGGACGGAATGCTGGACAATGCAAACATTCATCCCCAGTCACAAGGATCTGGGTTAAATCCATCATTCTTTTGCTCACCACACCACCCCAGTTTGGACCCAGCCATATGCAAATCAGTCTTGACCCTGTTCCTTGTGGGAACAGTCCAGCCCGAACTGCCGAGCCAGGTCCTCCCTGGACCGGAAACAAGCATCCTGGGACCGGTTTCAGGGCATCACCCTTCATCAGCCAGGCTAGCATGAATCCAGTGGTGTAGTGAGCACGGGACCCACGTCTGGGCATACCCTTCCCACTTAGGGCGACAAATGCAAAAGAAACAATTGATGGACGGAATGCTGGACAATGCAAACATTCACCCCCAGTCACAAGGATCTGGGTTAAATCCATCATTCTTTTGCTCACCACACCACCCCAGTTTGGACCCAGCCATATGCAAATCAGTCTTGACCCTGTTCCTTGTGGGAACAGTCCAGCCCGAACTGCCAAGCCAGGTCCTCCCTGGACCGGAAACAAGCATCCTGGGACCGGTTTCAGGGCATTACCCTTCATCAGCCAGGCTAGCTTGAATCGAGTGGTGTAGTGAGCACGGGACCCACGTCTGGGCATACCCTTCCAACTTAAGGCGACAGATGCAAAAGAAACAATTGATGGAATGAATGCTGGACAATGCAAACATTCACCCCCAGTCACAAGGATCTGGATTAAATCCATCATTCTTTTGCTCACCACACCACCCCAGTTTGGACCCAGTGATATGCAAATCAGTCTTGACCCTGTTCCTTGTGGGAACAGTCCAGCCTGATCTGCCAAGCCAGGTCCTCCCTGGACCGGAAAAAAGCATCCTGGGACCGGTTTCAGGGCATCACCCTTCATCAGCCAGGCTAGCTTGAATCCAGTAGTGTAGTGAGCACAGGACCCACGGCTGGGCATACCCTTCCCACTTAGGGTGACAAAAGCAAATTCCCATTGGGTGCAGGGTCAACACTGATTTGCATATGGCTGGGTCCAAACTGGAATGGCATGGTGAGCAAAAAAACGATGGATTTAGGCCCAGATCTCTGTACTGGGGTGAATGTATGACATTGTTGTGCATTCTGTCCATCAATTGTTCTTTTTGCATTTGTCACCCTGAGTGGGATGGGTATGCCCAGACGTGGGTCCCATGCTCTCCATGCCACTGGAGTCAAGCTATCCTGGCTGATGAGGGCTGAAAGCCCGAAACCGGTCCTAGGATGTTTGTTTGCAGTCCAGGGAGGACCTGGCCTGGCAGTTCGGGCTGGACTGTTCCCATTGGGTGCAGGGTCAAGACTGATTTGCATATGGTTGGGTCGAAACTGGAATGGCATGGTGTGCAAAAAAACAATGGATTTAGGCCCAGATCTCTGTACTGGGGTGAATGTATGACATTGTTCTGCATTCTGTCCATCAATTGTTCTTTTTGCATTTGTCACCCCGAGTGGGACGGGTATGCCCAGACGTGGGTCCCGTGCTCTCCATGCCACTGGAGTCAAGCTATCCTGGCTGATGAGGGCTAAAAGCCCGAAACCGGTCCTAGGATGTTTGTTTCCAGTCCAGGGAGGACCTGGCCTGGCAGTTCGGGCTGGACTGTTCCCATTGGGTGCAGGGTCAAGACTGATTTGCATATGGCTGGGTCCAAACTGGAATGGCATGGTGAGCAAAAAAACGATGGATTTAGATCCCAGATCTCTGTACTGGGGTGAATGTATGACATTGTTCTGCATTCTGTCCATCAATTGTTCTTTTTACATAGGTTAACATGGCAATCAGTGATTAACTACTAACTCTTGATAGGAGAAGCCTAAAAATACCATTCAAAGACTTTCCAGAGTAGTATTAATAAACTGAACAATATGATATTGCTGAATTTCTCCTAAAATGTACAGACAAGAAGTTACAAGACTTTCTTGTTTGTAAGCGCAGATTCAGCCTTCCAGCGGTCTGTCCTGATTGGTCAGAGTTAAGTGGATTAGCCAGGCTTCTTTGAAGAGGTGATAAAGAGCCCCTGGGGTTGACCAGCTCTGCTGGGAGGGCAGTGTTCTGTTACACAGGGATTCCAGAGCAGGGGGAGGAGTCGTAAACAATCGATTTCAAGGGAAGGGGAAGACACCAGTGTCATTTACAACTCTACTCTTTTCCACCCAGCCAGATGCTAGGCTTAAGGAAGGAATGAGCAGATGCAAGGGGGAGAGACTATGGAGATTAGCCATCCTAGGGGTGTGTTTAGCCAGCTCTTCTCTCCCTGCTGGAAAATCAGCCATTATGAATTTGGAAGAATTGGTGCACTCTGGGACAAAATAGTGCCACACTCTGCAGGAAGTGGTCAGACCTTGGGGCGGTACCCTACACCCCATTGGACAGGATTAACCTCCTGCTTGACCCAGAGAACTTGTAATAAGTATCTGAGAGGGGCAGAGCCTCTCGGATCTGCTGCTTGAAATCTAAGAAAGCAAGACGGGCCATGCTGAGAAGTTTGATTTGCATTTACTAAGGCCTGAACTCTGAAGATTGCACCTTCTGCAAAATCTAGAACTACAGCCTGTGGATTACCTTGCTGTAAAAGGACTAAAGAGTGGATTCCCTGCAAGTTACAGGTTAACAGAGCTCACCTGGAACATCCCCAGCAAGAATCCTCAACCTGGAGAACTACCAGTGGATTTGTAAGGGTTTTGTCCAAGTGGATTGTGGGAACTGAAGTCCTCAACTTTCAAGGACCATCTTGGAGGTTTCAGACCCTTGGAGTGAGTTTGAGACACTTTGTGACCTTTTGTAAAACTTCAGGAAGAAGTTCCAGAAGTTTGGAGAACTTTGGAGCAACTTTTGAAAAAAGCTCCATAAAGGGACCAACTCAACCTGGCCAGCCAGGCCACCTGCCTTCAACTGCGAGTCGGCCTGCCGTCCAGGTTTGTCCCTCTGAAAAGATCCGTAGGTCCTACTTTCAGAGTTTGACCGGGAGTAGGCGAAATCCGAGGCCGGTGAACCCTCACCGGATCCGGCCTGGTGAGGAGCATCGAGGGACCCCGCAATAAAAAGCTCCGTAAAAGTTTTTAAGTCTGAACGAAGAAAAGGTAACCAGAAACAACTGGAAAAGCCAAGCCGCCTGCCTTCAACCGCGTGTCGGCCTGGATCGTCCCACTGGAATGCTCCGGAGGTCGGACTTCCATAAGTTTGACCGGGAGCTTGTCGCAAGGCAAGCCGGCAAACCCTCATCGAATCCAGGTTGGCTGAGAGCTTTGAGAGACCCCGGGAAGAGAAGCTCCAGAAAAGTTTCGAAGTCAGAAGGTAAAAACTTTGACCGAGACCTACCGTGAGGGGTAGCTGCCCAGGGCTCCATCGCGGTCGGCATGAAACTTTGACCCGGTATATCGCAACCAGATGTCCGGATAAATCGCTATAGGTTTCTATGTGCTAGATAATGCTAAATCTTTGAAAATTCATATCTCCGGCTCCCTACATTGGATTTTTGTCGTTTTGGTGTCATTTTAAAGATAAAAATATTTCCTATTATTGTAAATTGGTGCTGGATTTTTATTGTGCATTATGTCTTAATTTTTTACTGAATTGATGTTTTTAAATGCTTTACGTACCTGTCTTTGAAGTTAAGCCTGTCTGCTTGCAGCCAAGCTCGCAAGGGTTGAGCATGGGAATAATTTTCTAAGACCTATTCTGAGCCCTATACTGTGTTACTGGCTGTTAGAACTGGGGGTCTCTAGTTGGCAATGGTTTGCACCTTTGTCCAAATAGGGACCCTAGCTTCTAGTCAGGGTAAGGGGGCTACACTCCTAAAATAACCCCTGCTCAACCCTGTGGTAGCTTGGCACGAGCAGGCAGGCTTATCTCAGAGGCAGTGTGTAAAGCATTTGTGAACACATACAGTAATACAGTGAAAACACTACAGATGGACACCACACAGGTTTAGAAAAATAAGTAATCTTTATATAGACTTAACACAAGACCAACGACAAAAATCCACAATACAGTATTAAAGAAAATGACTTTTAAATGGTAGAAATAGCTTAGTTCAAAGGTGATGGTAAATGCGACACGTTTCTCACAAAGTACCTTGGATGCGTAATGCAAAACAAACAAAAGGTTCGCAGGGAGGGTGATGCGTCGGTTCCTTGCTTCGGGGGAGGCGATGCGTCTGCTCCTCAATGCTTTTGCAAAGTAGGGGATGCGTCTGTTACTTACCGGAGAGGAGGTGATGCGTCAATCTCGTACTGCGTTGCGGTTGTGATGCGACAAAATGGCGCCTCGATGCGATGCAACGATCCGGTGCGATGCGACAAGATGGCGTCTTTGATGCGATGTGACGACGTGAAGGCGATGCGTGCACGCCGATGGCCGTGCGGCGAACTTGATAACTTCTGAGCCGTGACTGGCCCTGCGACACGCTTCTCTGGTGATGCGACTGCGACCCTGCGGTGGCGACACGCTTCTCCGGTGATGCGACAGCAAACAACTGCGACGGAGGCACGCTTCTTCTCGTTGAGTCGCGCTTCCAGCTCTCAACAATACACAGGCTTTTGCAGACAGAATTCCCAGCAAGGAAATTCTGGGGGGAGCTGGTGGTGAAGTCTTGTGTCCCTGAGACTTCAGCAGGAGGCAAACACACTTCAAGCCCTTGGAGATTCTTCTTCAAGATGATGAAAGTTCATTAAAAGTTCCTTCTCCTTTCCTTGGAAGAGAGGAAACCACTGCAGGCCAACCCCAGAAAATAGCACAATGGCACAGGGGCAGTCAAATCCTTCAGCTTCCTTGGTTCTTCTCCTTGGCAAAGGTTCGTCTTGATTCCCAGAAGTGATCTAAAGTTCTGGGGTCTGGGCCCCAATATTTATCCACAAAAAGTCTTTGTTCTCTGAAGGCAGAGAGTGTCTGTACCGGGCCAAAACCAGTTCTGTCCACACTGGTGCAGCTTCCTGGCAGGAGGTGGAGACAGCATTGTTGAAAGCATACCTGGCCCAGGTAGCTGAAAGGAAATCTCCTCCCCCTACTCTCTATTCTATGAGGGCTCAGGGGAGTGAAAGGAAATCCCCGCCCCCTACTCTCTATTCAGCCACGGTCATATTCAGCCCAGCCCTGACCCATCAGACTGCTGGAGCCCAAGCCCTCCTGTCACTCACAAACTAGACAAGCAATACACAACCTAGCAGAGGTAGGCTGGATTGTTAGGCAAAAAAATACCTACTTTCTAAAAGTGGTATTTTCAAACACAGAATGTAAAAATCACCTACACTAAAAGATGTATTTTAACATTCTGAGTTCAGGCATACTAAATTCGTTTTTCTACCATGTTCCCTGGGTCAGTTAGGATTATAAGATATTATAATCAAACTGCCCATTCTGGCCTATTGGGACAGATAGCCTTGCAATAGTGAAAAACAAAATTGGCTGTAATTCACTATCAGGACATGCCACGCACACCAGGGCATGTCCTACCTTTTACTTACAATGCACCCTGCCCTTGGGCCTACCTTAGGGGTGGCTAACATGTAGAAAAGGGAAGGTTTAGGGGCTGGTAAGTGGGCGCACTTACCAAGTCGACATGGCAGTACTAGACTGCACACAGGCTCTGCAATGGCAGGCCAGAGACACACTTTACAAGCTGCTTCTGTGGGTGGCACAACCAGTGCTGCAAGCCCACCAGCGGCATTTGATCTACAGGCCCTGGGCACACATGGTGCACTCTACTAGGGTCTGACAAGTAGATCAAATAAGCCAATCATGGAGTCACTAATTCATAACAACAATTTACAAAGAGAGCATATGCACTTTAGCACTGATCAGCAGTGGTAAAGTGCCCAGTCATAAAACCAACAAAAACAGGTCAGAAACAATACAGGAGGAAGGCAAAAAGTTTAGGGATGACCCTGCAAAAAGGGCCAAGTCCAACACTGGCCTTATTGCCAGTGGCAGATATACATTTGCCACTACTAATAACCCACTTTCCAACAACTCCCCTTGACTGCTCCACCTTACAGGTGTCTGTATGCAATTTGATCAGAATATGTAAGAGATCATCTGGGATAGTGTACTGCCTGAGCACCTCTCACAGACATCCCCTAGGAACTAATCAAACGCAGCCCTCAAATCCATGAAGGCCACGTATAAGCGGTCCTTCAATAGGGTAATATAGTTCCAGCAAATAACTGAGAATCAGAATACCTGGTCAATGGTACTTATTTTCTCGCAGAACCAAGCCAGAAAGTCCGACAGGCTCTGATGATCCCTCATCCAACACTGAAGCCAGGAAAGAACTTGCATACAGAAAATAATTTGGGTGTTATCAATAAGACTGATAGGTCTGTATTTGCAGGATTGTCTTTTGCCCCCTTCTTGTGAATGGGGACAATAATGGCCCGCGCCAGTTCTCAGGAAGTTTCTCTCCACTGGCTACAGCGTTGCTAAGGGTATTAAGGGAACAAATCCAAACAGTAGGCTCTGAGAGGAAAAAGCCACCTGGTATACTGTCAGGGCCAGGATCTTTTCCCTCTTTCATCAGTAAAATAACTGACTCAATTACTTTGAGTAAGAATGTGCATGTGAGAGATTCAGGTCTGGGTGACTGCATCCCCGGCAAAGTTAAATTATACTCATTTCCAACAAATGTGCTCGATGGACAGATACCCCTTTCTTTAAAGAGACTATTACCCATTGCTCTGTTGACACAAATGAGTCGGGGTGAGATTGCTTCGATCAGCTTCCAAAAGCGATAATTCCCTAGAAATCCTATGTCTCTTTTCTTTGCAAAGTGTTCTTAGTTCAACCAGGTGAGCCTCATACCAATTTTTCCTATTTGCCCCCAAGATCCACTTGTAGGCCTTTCTAGAATGAGTTATTTGTATGAGTGAAATGTCCAACTAACTATAACGTCCTGGAAACCTGTGGTTTTTTCAGTAAATTTGTAAGATTTTTAAAATGCTAATTTTTAACTATAACGTCCCTGAAACCTGTGTTTTTTTCAGTGAATATATATATATATGTATATAAACACATAGCTATATATATATATATATATATATATATATATATATATATATATATATATATATATATATATATATATATATATATATATATATATATATATATATATATATATATATATATATATACCCATATATATATACCCATATATATTATCTACTGGCGGTCGCCAGTAGATAGTTATAGTTAGGACCTATTTTCCATAGGAAATCCGCAACATTCTATTTGAAATAACTTTGGCGCCGGTTGACGAATCTTCGCGAAATTTTCAAAACTCGTGGGGCGCTCCGGTCCGCTCCTATCCTGAAAGACTCGGGGTGATTCGTCAAGTGGGGGCCGAGAAAAAAGGGAGGTCCCAAAACGTGTTTTCCCCATGCAATTTTCCATAGGAACCTTTCATCGCAGCTACAGCCCGAACTGCTGAACGGAATTACACCAAATTTGGCAAAAAGGTAGCCCTTGGTTCAGAGTCGTGCCTTTTGGTTAAATGGTGTAAATCCGCTCAGTAGTTCCTGAGAAATTTGAAAAAGAAAACACATATATATCTGGGCGGAGCCTAACCACACATGTCATCGTGAGATCTGATTGGCTGTCAGCACTTCATCCTGGAATTGTTGGCAGCCATCTTGGGACCAATATAAATGATAGTACCCCATTGAAATGCATTGTAGTGAATCGAAGATTTTGAGGGTTACCAAAAGGAGAACTATAAAGACTTTAGTTACATTAGAATTCATTTGTTGATGGTACCATACTAATTTCAGGAGTTGTGGTGTGTTCTAAGGTGATTTTACCCTGTGAAAAACCTTCTGCTGGGATATCATGAATCATGTTTGAGAGAAAACTATTTTCACATGCTTGTCCCATACAGTTTTGGAAGGTGCTCCAGAAGCTAAAATGAGAGCATATTTTCTGTAAATTCACATTATCTTTCTCAGTCATGTGAGAATGAAGTCTGACATTCTCAGTAAAACATGTACATCCAAAAAGGGCAGAGACTGTCAGTTGATTCCTTTGTGTTCTACTGCAGCTTCCCAGAGTGTTCTAAAGAACAACTAGAGCGCTAACAGTCTTACTTATGACAAAAGTATGGCACACCTGAAGCCATCTTGATTGGAATAAACTGGTAACACTTAAAACATTTAATTTAAAAAGGAACAAAATGAGGGGATTCTTTTTGTCATAGAAATTATGGTTAGTGCTGTAGAAAGAAAAATTAGGACATGTTTTAAGTGAGATCTCAAATATCTTCCTGTTATATTTCAACAGGAGCAGCCTGTCAGCTGATGCCTTTGTGTTCTACTGCAGCTTCCCAGAGTGTTCTAAAGAACAACTAGAGCGCTAACAGTCTTACTTATGACAAAAGTATGGCACACCTGAAGCCATCTTGATTGGAATAAACTGGTAACACTTAAAACATTTAATTTAAAAAGGAACAAAATGAGGGGGTTCATTTTGCCATAGAAATTATGGTTAGTGCTGCAGAAAGAAAATTTAGGGCATGTTTTAAGTGAGATCTCAAATCCTCTTCTATTTCATTAGAAAATTCTGACATGCAGACTGAAACAATCACTTTCAATACCAGCAGTAGACTTCCAGTTAACTCCCTGGTGAGCAGTAGCTTTACTACAGTGATCTAATGAACAACTATAGTGCTAACATTCTGAATTTATGGCAAATGTGTGACACATCTGAATGCCTTCTTGATGGAATCAAAGTAAAAAACTGAAAGCATTTCCTACTGAGGAGACTGCAGTAAATGACGAAATTAGGAAACTTCATAACAAATAAGTCTCCTAAGATGGCCACCAGAGAAAAAAGAGCCCATATGTAGCACAAATATCACCCAGATGTAGCCCACATATAGCCCAATGACAGAAGTGTGCAAAACACTTTTTATTTTTAGTTTTTCTGCAGTTTTATATAGTGCAAACTGGTCAGGTATTGGAGCGTTACATCTTACTTGGACCCCTTACTGCGTATTTTGCACGAAGTACATGAGATTGATCTTGCGAAACATTGAACTTTACGATTCTGTTAACCTGAAGTTGCTCTGAACCGGGCTTTGTAACACCCGTTTTTACCTACTGGTTTTAATTAATTCTCATTGTATTGTATTAGGAAAGAGGATTTACTGTTTTTATGTACACTTTTATGATCTATGTTTCTAAATCAGATCAAATAAAGTTTAATGAATTCTATGGCAGGACGGAGGCGAGGATTATGCATATCTTTCCTCACTTTATTTGCATAGCAGTTCAAAGAAAACGTAACACAACAATCATTAAACAAAAGACTACAAAACCCATGAACCATTAGGGGGGTAGTCTCCAAGGCAACTATAGTCCAATGATATCACAGTCCATCGTATATAATATCGTGACGTCCCTTCCGCTTCCTCTTTCTTCACTGCTCGTCAGTTAAGTGCATTCCTTACATTCTTGGCTTAATCTGACGTTGTTGCTGTTTGTATAGCGGTTTCTTGTGCACGTTATTAGCATTATTGCCTTGGTATTGTTTCATATTCCCTGCGCAGCAGGCTCTTGCCCGAGCGCGTTCTCCCCCTCGCAGTTTCTCCCGCTGTGTGCTCTGCGCGAGGTGAGATCCTGTCAGGCGCGTCTGGTCCGAGCGAGGCAGCTCCGTCGAGCGCTCCCGCTGGGCTTTACGTGCGTTTGGGAATCCGGTCACTCCTTTAGTGTCCGCTTGATTCCCGACCAACCTCGCCTAATTTTGACACCGCTACGCGGTGATTTCCCCACACGGCCACGTTAGTGACCAGCGCCACCTGGTGGTGGTAATTGGTATTGCGCCTCAGTCTATTCTTATAACAGCTTCGGGGAAAGCCCAGCTGTTGGAGCACCGGCGAGGGGCTGTCTTAAGGATTTTAAGGGCATTTGTTCTGTGCTCACACCCTCTGCTATCATGTCTTCTCCAGAAGACCATTTTTACTCCTCCTACCAGGAAGTGGAGGAGGAATGGCCCCCAACTTCTCCCTCCAGCAGTGGACCAAGCCCTCTCTCTGGCTATTTCTAGGGCGCTGGCTCCTCTTAGGGATCAGGTTGATAAGCTGGCGAAAAGCATCCCTGGGGTGTTCAGTGACCCAGATCTGGTGGTGGCGGGTCCAAGTAGCTCCCAGATGGGGAATAAAAGGGCCGTTAAGCATAACGCGGGGCACTTGGAAGGATTTGATAAACTTACGGAGACCTTCCTCAAGAGTGCGCGAACACTAAAACATGCACCCTGCCGGGAGGAGGAGGGGCCCGGAGAAAATTGCGACACTGTCACCACTATTGTAGACCCCGACGGCGGGTTTCCCTTCGAGGGAGAGGGTGTATCGGAGGACGATTTCTCCTCCGATGAGGATAAGGACTCGGGGCGTCTCTGGGGTCCAGAGTCCCACTCCTCTCAGTCCCCGGTTGGGGACGGGGTCCACTCGGACATGTTCGAGCCTACCCAAATTTACCATCCTAGGTCGGCAGAGTGGACACCTGACGCCAAAGTGGCAGAGTATGTGGTGGGGAAAATCCATCAACCCCTTGAAAGGGAGGTCAGGAATAGGATGAGGGGAGAATGCCCCAGGCCCTCACTGAAGGGGAAGGTGGCACACACGCCTGAAATTGATGAGAAACTATGTACCTTTTTCTCCAAGTATATGAGGGATCCCAAGAAAGGAATTGATAGGTCTTGGACGTGGTAGGGCCCTTGACCCAAATTATTCAATTGACGGAGTGTTCCAAAGAGTCAGGATCCCCTTTGTCCACGGATATTGTGGCTGGTTGGGCGCACTACCCTAAACCCTTAAACACTACCCCCTACACTACCCAAACACCACTGCACTACACTAAACCCTAAAACACTACCCCCAGCACGACCCCCTACACTACCCAAACACCACTGCACTACCCTAAACCCTAAAACACTAACCCCAGCATGACCCCCTACACTACCCAAACACCACTGCACTACCCTATACCCTAAAACACGATCCCCTACACTACACAAACACGACTGCACTACCCTAAACCATAAAACACTACCCACAGCATGAACCCCTTCACTACACAAACACCACTGCACTGCCCTAAACCCTAAAACACTACCCCAGCACTACCCCCTACACTACCCAAACACCACTGCACTAACATAAACCCTAAAACACTACCCCCAGCACAACCCCTACAATACACAAACACCACTGCACTACCCTAAACCCTAAAACACTACCCCCAGCACGACTCCCTACACTACCCAAACACCACTGCACTACCCTAAACCCTAAATCTACCCCCAGCACGACCCCTACACTACCCAAACACCACTGCACTACCCTAAACCATAAAACACTACCCCCAGCATGACCCCCTACATTACACAAACACCACTGCACTACCCTAAACCCTAAAACACTACCCCAGCACGACCCCCTACACTACCCATACACCACTGCACTACCCTAAACCCTAAAACACTACCCCCAGCACGACCCCCTACACTACTGCACTACCCTAAACCCTAAAACACTACCCCCAGCACGACCACCTACACTACCCAAACACCACTGCACTACCCTAAACCCTAAAACACTATGCCCAGCACGACCCCCTACACCACCCAAACACCACTGCACTACCCTAAACCCTAGAAAAGAAACCCCACCCCATGCCCAATCCCCTTACCTCTCACTCCTCATGGTTCCTCTCTCCTCGTGGTTCCTGCTTCATGTCATCTCTGAGGGCGGTGCACGTCGTTGTGAGGAAACGGAACAGCCTCTGTTTCCTTACAACGACATGGATCGTCTACATGTTTTTAGAACGCATGGTCATTTACCATACATACCTTTACAACAAAATTTGTTGTAAAGGCATGCGTGGTAAATGACCATGCGTTCTAAAAATGCGTAGTAATGACTTCGTCATGTACAACGCATGCGTGGTAATGCATGCGTTGTAATGGTATCGCAAAGTAAAAACGTCATTGTAACAGCTGTTTACCGATCGAAGCTGGCCCCTGTTCTTCAGTGAGACGTTTATTTGATTAATTAGGAGGAAGGAATGTGTTTTTTTTTTACCGAAAAGTGCATTCCCGGCTGTTGTATTGTGAAAGTGTCCGCGTGGCCTGGTTTCACTTCCGGTGAGAGAGTGCAAGAGTCTGTTTGGATCTAAAGGAGTTCTGTTGTTGGACGGGGCCGGCGCGACATGTCATCAGAAAACATAGCTAATGGAAAGCGTCTTCCCTGAAGTGTGGAGCAGTGCCATGAGAGGTCAACGAGTGTGCGTCCCACCGCAGTATGACCATACCGTGTGACCCATGTGCCGCCTCCAGGGTACGGGAGGCAGAAGCGGCAACGCAGGTCCTCTTGAAGACCGTTGTAGCACTAATTCTACATTTTGGTACTAGGGCATTTTAACTTCGTTGTTCCTGCCAGATACAAAGAGAAGATCCTGTGTTATTCAGTGCCCTCGTTACCTTTTTTGTGGGTTGTGGTGCTTGTCACTTCGCTGCCCCGCTGGTGCACACGACTGGGCACCCCACTTCGTGTGCCATCTGCAGGGCCTCTGCCCTCGGATCACTGGTTTCGGTTTCTGGAGTGGCAACATAAACAGTTGCTCCCAAAGGACTAGCCTGAACACTTAGGTGAATATCCCCTGCACCAGCATTCCACGGAAATTCTTTCCTAGCTCTCCCACGTCAACGAGCACGGCTCCGCTCGCGACACCGTATGACGTCATCGGAGCCATAAGCGGACCTCGTGGGCGTGCTGACGTCAGTTCCACCCATTTTTTCCTTGCCACCGAGGCAAACAGGGGACCAAGACATTTTCACATGTATACATAGTATAATAAATATATATATATTCACTGAAAAAACCATAGGTTTCAAGCACGTTATAGTTAGAAATTAGCATTTAAAAAACCTTAGAAATTCACTGAAAAAACCATAGGTTTCAGGCACGTTATAGTTAGAAATTAGCATTTAAAAAACCTTAGAAATTCACTGGAAAAAACCATAGGTTTCAGGGGCGTTATAGTTAGTTGGACATTTCACTCGTACAAAACCATAGAAATTCCCCCGTTATAGTTAGTTCAGCTAACTATAACTCGAGCGCCCGCAATGCACTGCTGATGACGTCACATATTACATCACTCATAACATGGTCAGTGACATCACTCATGACATCATGGCCATATTGTCCCGAGGCCATATTCGGCCCCGGGGACCCCATTCCCCGGGGCATGGCCAGTGTTTATTTAAAAAATATATATATTTGGAGGGGGGCTGCGTGGCCCCCCTCCTCAGGCCATTTATGACCACGGGGACCCCATCTCCCGGGGCCGGCCTTTGCGTGATTTTTTTAATTTGTATTATTATGGGGGAAGGGGGCCGCGTGGCCCCCCTCCCAGGCCACTCCTGGCCCCGGGGACCCCATCCCCCGGGGCCTGGCTTCTTCGTTGGGGACCGTGGGTGGAGCCCCAATGCCCCCACGGTCCCGCCGGCTCCCCGCGTCTTGCGGGAGCCGGCATTGCTTTTCCACATGGGGAGCTGCTGACATGCAGCTCCCCGTGTGGAAAAGCAATCAGCTTTGGATTTTGGAAGCGAGAGCAGGTTTCCCTGCTCTCGCTTCCAAAATCCAAAGCAAGTTTGCTATGACAGGGCGGGAGCCGCGAGGCTCCCGCCCTGCCATAGCAAACAGCAGTACCCCGGGACACTGCAGGAGCCGGCCCTGGGGGGTGGGTGTCCCCAGGGTCATCACGGGCTCCAGGAGGGGGGCCGCGCGGCCCCCCTCCCTTCAATTACAAAGCCCCGGGGAGGTGTTGGTCCCCGGGGCTCGGGGGTCCATAACGGACCCCCAAATTTGCATTTTAGTGCCCCAGGGAGATGGCGGTCCCCGGGGCGTGTGGGGGGGCCTTGGAGGCCCCCCCACACATTTAAAAATTAGCCCCGGGGGTGGCGGTCCCCGGGGCTGTGGGAGGCTGCATGCCCCCCGCAACTCATAAATCAAGCCCCGGGGAGGTGGCGGTCCCGGGGCAGTGTGGGAGTATTGGGGCCCCCACACATTTTTCAGTGCCCCGGGACCTGTCCCACCCGGGGGCTTCAATACAACAAAGCAAGGGACCCCGCGCTTCTTTTTTTTTTTTTTTTTTTTTTTTTAAATGCTTTTTTGGGCTTTTTTGGGCCCTGGGGGTCCTTGTGGGACCCCCTGAGCAGGCCTAGGGGGTCAGGGTGTTTCTACCCTGCCCCCTTTTCTTGTTTTTCGTGTTTGTTTTTCTCTTTTCTTGTGACTCGGTTCTACAAGATGGCTGCCAACACTTCCTGGTTTGGAGTGTTGACAGCCAATTAGAATAAAGCTCGTGGTCGGGAGGGTCCGCGGATCCTCCGTGCCTCTAAATATCGAAACTTTTATTTTTTGATTTTCTCAGCAACTACTGAACGGATTTACACCAAATTTGGCAAAAAGGTAGGTCTTGGTCTAGAAAGCGCGTTTTTAAAATGGTGTTAATCCGTTCAGTAGTTCCTGAGAAATTAAAAAAATAAAAATATCGATATCTGAGCACCGAGGAGGATTCGCGAACCCTCCCGGGCACGAGCTTCACTCTGATCGGCTGTTAACACTCCAAACCAGGAAGTGTTGGCAGCCATCTTGTGACTCCGTAACCGAGTCACAAGAAAAAGGGAAAAAAAAGTAAAAAATGAAAAGGGGGCAGGGTAGAAACACCCTGACCCCCTAGGCCTGCTCATGGGGTCCCACAAGGACCCCCAGGCCCCAAAAAAGCATTAAAAAAATAAAAATCGGCAGAATTTGCGCTGGGTGCGCGAATCCAGCCAATAAAATTTTTAAAAAATGAAGCGCGGGCTCCCGTCCTTCGTTATCTGCAAGCCCCCGGGTGGGCCAGGTCCCGGGGGCAATGCCAAAATCATATAGCGGGGGCCCACGGGGTCCCCCGCAGCCCTGGGGACTGCCACCTCCCCGGGACTATGCTAATTATATGCGGGGGCACGCGCCCCCCCCCCGCAGCCCGGGGACCGCCATCTCCCTGGGGCTTGTTTAATAAGATGTGGGGGGGGACTCCCAGCCCCCCCAAGCCCCGGGGACTGCCACCTCCCCGGGGCTTAAATTTAAAAAATGAAGTAAGTGTGGGGGGGCTCCTGCCCCCCCACACTGCCCCGGGACCACCACCTCCCCGGGGCTTTGAATACGTTGGGAGGGGGCCCCTCCTGGAGCCCTTGATGGCCCTGGGGACCGCCACCCCCCAGGGCCGGCTCCTGCAATGTCCCGGGGTGCCCACCCCCAGGACATTGCCGTTTGCTATGGCAGGGCGGGAGCACGGCTCCCACCCTGTCATAGCAAACTCTGCTTTGCTTTTTGAAAGCGAGAGCAGGAAACCTGCTCTCGCTTCCAAAAAGCAAAGCAGAATTGCTTTTGGGCAAGGGGAGCTGCATGTCAGCAGCTTCCCTTGCCCAAAAGCAATGCTGGCTCCCGCAGGAGGCAGGGAGCCGGCAGGGACCGTGGGGGCATTGGGGCTCCCCCTACGGTCCCCAACGCTAAGGGCCGGCCCTGGGAGATGGGGTCCCCGGGGCCAGAAGTGGCCCGGGAGAAGGTCCACGCGGCCCCCTACCTTTATTTTTTTTTTTTTAAATGGCCGGGCCCCAGGGGATGGGTTCTCCGGGGCCGAAATCGGCGTGGAAAGGGGGGCCGCACGGCCTCACTCCTTAAAAAAAAAAAAAAAAAAAATGGCCAAGCCCCGGGGGATGTGGTCCCCGGGGCCAATAGTGGTACCTCCAGTAAGCGCCACACAGCTGGATTGCAGAGAGGTGGTCCGAGGCCACGCCCCTTTTTACACCACTCTGCAAATACACCTCTTGGCGCACTGCTGGTTGGGCGATGAGGTCCTCTTGTGTCCTGAGGACCTCAGGACACAAGTGGACTTCATCCCCCAAGCAGCAGTGCGCCAGGAGCCGCGTTTGCAGAGTGGTGTAAAAAGGGGGGTGGCCTCGGACCACTCTCAGCAATCCAGGTGTGTGGCGCTTACTGGAGGTACCTGGTGGGCTAGTTGGCCCCCAGGGACCCTCAGGAATGAAGGGGACTTAATACCCCAACTTAGAACGCACCATGAGGCGCGTTTGCAGAGTGGTGGGGAAAGGGGGTGTGGCCTTTGTCCACCTCTCAACAAACCCACAGTGTAGGGCTTACTGGAGGTAAGAGGTAGGCTAGTTGGCCCCTAAAGGACCCCCAGCAGCGAAGGGGACTTCAATCCCCATCCAAGAGCGCATCAGGGAGCGCGTTTGCAGAGTGGTGGGCAAAGGAGGCGTGGCCTGCTATGAGAACTTAGCAATCCTGCTGTGTGGGATTTACTGGAGGTAATAGGAGGGGTAGTTGGCCCCCAATGATGTCCTTGGGGGCCAACTACCCCTCTTGTTACCGCCAGTAAGTCCCACACAGTGGGATTGCTAAGACATCTTCGGAGGCCATGCCCCCCTTTCTCCACCACTCTGCAAACGTGCCTCCTGGCAGATTACGGGATGGGGGATGAAGTCCAATTTACTCCTGAGGGACTTTGGGGGCCAAGAAGCCCTCCTGGTACCTCCTGTAAGTCCTACGCAGCGGAATTCCTGAGCGCTGGTCGGAGGCCCAGCACCCTTTCTCCACCACTCTGTTTTGCAATGTAATAGGTTTGTAGTAGGTTTCGCATTTGCGAGAATTAGAGCTAATGGTGTTGTAAATGTAAAAGTTTTTTACTAATGTTTTTTGGAGTGGAGTGGATGTACGTTGTGTGTAGTGGAATTATGTGGTATGTTGTGCAGTGAATTTATGTGGATAGAAAGTATGTGGTATTTAGTGTATAGGAATTATGTAGAGTGGGATTATGTGTTATGGAGAGTAATTATGTGGTATGGTAGTCTGTGTTGTGGAGTGGTAACGTCAGGTTTAGTCTTCCTCGTTTCCATAGAAGCTCAACTATGAACTCAGTGAGACAAAAAAGAAGGAATCACTGAGGAGCACTTGTGGACCTAGTCAGAGGTATGAGCAGGGCCACTGGAATTATGCAACTCTTTGGCTGCACCGATTTTCGCACAATTATGCATTTTCTGCTTCAGCCACATAATTCATCATCTTCTCCCTAATCTGCAGATTTGAACAAAAAAGCCTTGTTTCTAGCTCAAACGTTATAAAAAATGCAGCGACAAGTGTTCCAGCGTGGTGGAAGGACCTTTGCAAACCTAGAATGGTCACCTATTATTGCTAAATGTAGGTGTTAAATTGGTACTAATGGTGTGCAAGCCACTCTTGCTTCCTTCTGCGCCTCTCTTGCCTCTTTCTGCATTTCTGTTGCTTCTTTCTGCACATTTCTTTCTTTTTCTGCACTTCTCGCCTATTTCTGCAAATCTCTTCTACTTTCTGCACCTCTCTCCCCTCTTTCTGCATGTCTGTTGCCTCTTTCTGCACCTCATTTGCTTCTTTCTGTACCCTTCTTCCCTCTTTCTGCACCTCTATTGCCTTTTTCTGTACCCCTCTTACGTCTTTCTGCACACTTTTAGCCTTTCTGCACCTCTGTTCCTTCTTTCAGCACTTCTTTTGTTTCTTTCTGCACCTGTCTTGCTTCATTCTGCACCCCTCTTGCCTCTCTCACCACCCCTCTTCCCTCTTTCTGCACTTCTGTTGCTTCTTTCTGCACTTCTGTTGCTTCTTTCTGTACCTCACTTGCCTCTTTCTGCACCTCTATTGCCTCTTTCTGCACCTCTATTGCCTCTTTCTGCAGTTCTCTTGCCTCTTTCTGTAACTCGCTTGCTTCTTTCTGCACCTCTCTTCCCTCTTACTGCACCTCACTTGCTTCTTTCTGCACCCCTTTTGCCTGTTTCTGCACCCCTCTTCCCTCTTTGTGCAACTCTCCTGCCTCTTTCTACACCTCTTTCCTCTTTCTATACCACTCTTGCCTCTTTCTGAACCTCTGTTCCTTCTTTCTTCACCTGTCTTGTCTCTTTCTGCACCCTTCGTGCCTCTTTCAGCAACTCTGTTGCTTCTTTCTGCACTTCTCTTCCTCTTTCTGCACTCCTCCTACCTCTTTCTGTACCCCACTTGCCTCTTTGTGCACCTCTCCTATCCCTTTCTGCACCCCTCTTGCCTCTTTATCCACCTCTGTTGGTTCTTTCTGCACCTCTTTTGCTTCGTTATGCACTTCACTTGCCTCTTTCTGTACCCCTCTTGCCTCTTTCTGCACCTCTGTTGGTTCTTTCTGCACTGCTCTGGCTTCTTCCTGTACCTCTGTTCCAAATTTCTGCATCCCTCTTGCCTTTTTCTGCACCCCTCTTCCCTCTTTCTGCACCTCTCTTGCCTCAGTCTGCCCACCTGTCTTGCTTCTTTCTGCACCCCTGTTGTCTCTTTCTGCACTCGTCTTCCCTCTTTCTGTACCTTTCTTGCCTGTTTCTGCATCTCACGTGCCTCTTTCTGCACTTTTCTTGCTTCTTTCTATACCTCTGTTGCTTCTTTTAGCAATTCTCTTGCCTCTTTCTGCACTTCTCTTGCCTGTTTCTGCACCTCTCTTGCCTCTTTCTGCACCTCACTTGCTTCTTTCTGCACCCCTCCTGCCTCTTTCTGTACCACTCTTGCCTCTTTCTGCACCTCTCCTACCTCTTTCTGCACCCCTGTTTCCTCCTTTTGCACCTCTGTTGGTTCTTTCTGCACTGCTCTTGCCTCTTTCTGCACCTCACTTGCCTCTTTTTGCACTTCTTTTGGTTCTTTCTAAACCTCTGTTGCTTCTTTCAGCAATTCTCTTGCCTCTTCTGCACCTCTCTTGCTTATTTCTGCACCTCTGTTGCCTCTTTCTGCACTTCACTTGCTTCTTTCTGCACCTCTCTTGCCTCTTTCGGCACCTCTGTTGCTTCTTTCTGCACCTCTCCTGCCTCTTTGTGCACCCCTCTTCCCTCTTTGTGCAACTCTCTTGCCTCTTTCTACACCTCTCTTCCCTCTTTCTGCACCACTCTTGCCTCTTTCTGTACATCTTTTGCTTCTTTCTGCACTTATCTTGCCTCTTTCAGCACCTCTGAGTTAGAGGTAGTTTTAATCCCCCTGCCCTATTATGTACTAGGGCCTTACAGGGGAGGTCATGCCAATCGCAGGGGTACCCCAACCCATAGTGTACCCTAGAGTATGAAGGTGTTTTCACTGTATTTTAAGTGTCTTTTAGCTTAGCACTGGCTCTAGGCCTGGTTAGTCAGACTAAGTTACCACCAGTACTCGTCAGCAAAAAGTTGGGGGCACAGAATGACTTTGCAACAAGGCCTCTTTTTGCCCCTCTGTTGGTTCTTTCTGCATATCTCTTGCTTCTTTCTGCACTTTTCTTTGTCTTTCTGGTCTTCTGTTGCCTCTTTCTGCATTTCTCTTGCTTCTTTCTGCGCCTTTCTTCCTCTTTCTGCACGTCCTACCTGTGTAGGCATAGCTGGAAATTAGCATTTTAAAAACCTTTGAAATTCACTGAAAAAACAATAGGTTTCAGGGACGTTATAGTTAGAAATTAGCATTTAAAAAACCTTTGAAATTCCCTGAAAAAACCACAGGTTTCAGGGACGTTATAGTTAGTTGGACATTTCACTCGTACAAAACCAGAGAAATTCGGCCGTTAGTTGAGCTAACTATAACTCGCGCCCCCGCAATGCACTGCTGATGACGTCACATGTTACATCATTCATGACATGGTCAGTGACATCACTGATGACATCAGTGATGACATCTCAAATGACATCAGTGATGACATCATCCACGTGATAATCTGATGCACCTCCTCATACCCTAATATAACCTTTGATACACCCACTCTAAAATACAGACTACCATTTTCAAAACCATAGACACCCCAATACCAGTTTCTACATACCCATTCACTGATTCCTAGTTCTACATACACATCCACTCATTCACCCATAGTCACTCATACATGCAGTCACTCATCAATACAGCACTATCATATACACTCCTACACCTATACAGACACTCTCACACTGCCACTCATCCATAGAGTTACTCACACACCTAGTCAGTCATGCAAAGAATCAATCACACTCCCATTTACTCACCTATACAGTTATACACACACCACCTCACTTATTCATACAGATACTAACACATACTTACTCTCTTATACAATCACTGCTACAAGCACACACTCATCCGTACAGCCACTCTCACAATCACTCACTGTTAGACTTGGCATCTTTTGGCGTGTTTCCCCTGACTTTTTGCTTTCTGACCTCCTGGTTTTGACTCTGTTTTTGCTTGTGTAATGATTCTGCGCACTTTCCTCACTGCTGTCCAGTGGGAAAGTGCAAGTGCTCCTGTAGAAAATGTGTTATGGATTGGTGTTTCTATGATTGGCCTATTTGATTTATGTGTCAGTCCCTAGTAAAGTGCACTGTGAGTGCCAGGGCCTATAAATCAAATGCTGTTGGTGGGCTGCAGCACTGGATTGTGCCACCCACGCAAACAGCCCGTAAAGTGTAACTCTGGCCTGCCATTGCAGAGCCTGTGCGCAGCCTGGGCCTGCCATGTCAACTTGGCAAGTGCACACACTTGCCAGTCCCTAAACCTTCCCTTTTCTACATGTTAGTCACCCCTAAGGTAGGCCCAAGGTACCCCTGTGGGCAGGGTGCATTGTATGTGAAAGGTAGGACATGCCCTGGTGTGTGTGGCATGTCCTGATAGTGAAATACAGCCTACTTTGTTTTTCACTATTGCAAGGCTACCTGTTCCCCATAGGCCATAATGGGCAGTTTTGATTATTACATCCTATGATCCTAACTGACCCATGGAACATGGTAGAAATTCGAGTTTAGTATGCCTGAACTCAGAATGATAAAATGCATCTTTTAGTGAAGTTGGTTTTAACATTCTGTGTTTGAAAATACCACTTTTAGAAAGTAGGTATTTTCTTGTCTAACCATCCAAGCCTGCCTCTGCTAGGTTGTGTATTCCTTCTCTGGAGTGTGAGTGACAGTGGCTGGGGGACTCCAGGAGACAGGGTGAGTCAGCACAGGGCTGAATAGCAGGATCTACATGTAGATGGGTGGGAGGAGTTGCACCTGGGACCTGAATAGGGCTGTGCCTTCCCTCCACAATGCTGGCTCCACCTCCTGTGGTGTGTCTGATGTCCCTGGCCTACACTGCAAAAGGAAAGAAGGAGTCTTGTCAACAAAGTGCTCCAGGACCGACCAGAACTGGTTTGGACTAGGCAAAGGCCTCTCTGCCTTCAGAGAACAAAGAGAAATTGAGGATAAAAAGGGGGACCCAAACCCCAGAACTTTAGAACTCTTTTGGATCAAGAAGACTGCCAAGAAGAAGAGCTGGAGAAGCTGTGAGGAGGAACTACCACTTGGCTGTGTGCTTTGCTGTGTTGGCCTGCAGTGGTTGCTTCTGTCTTGGGCAGTGAAAGGACTGGACTGAACTTTCTGCAATCTACTTTGTGAGTTTCTCCAAGGGCTTGAGGTAGAGCTTGCCCCCTGTTCAAGAAGTCTCAGGAACAGCAAAGACTACAAGCCCGACGCCGTCTACGACGCCGCTGCCGACTCCGTGTCCTGAAGGCACCGCTGCAACGCCGCACCGCGACCCTGGTCTCACCGACGCCGCCTGCTGACGCTGCCACCGAGCCGCTGCTCGCACCGCGACCTGTGGGCACCGCACTCCGCACCGCCTCGCTTCACGACGAAGCCTTGGTATCCCCGACGACGCCGCTCCACGCCGGACTCGATGCCGCTGCTTGCACCGTGGTTCGAGGGCACCGCTCGTACAGTTACACGACGCACCGCCCTCATCCCGCACCGCAGCCTTGGCCTACCGACGCCGGTGCCATCGACTCCAGTTCGTCAGCCGACGACAGCGCTTCAACGACGACGCTGCTGCTGCACCGTGACCTGCCAGCACCGTGACGAGCACCGCCTTCATCTCACACCGCGACCCTGGTCTCACCGGCGACGCCATCTGACGATGCCGCCACCGAGCCGCTGCTCGCACCGCGACCTGAGGGCACCGCAAGCCGCACCGCTGCACTTCGCACTGCAGCACCCGACGCCTGCCGACGCCAGCGCTCCTGACTTCAACAGGGAGGAGATCGATCTGCAACGCGTGTGACTTCGAGGGCCCCGACGACGCCTGCACCGACCTCTGGAACCGACACCTGCGGACACGTGTTTTCGGAAGCTCACCGCGAGGTCATCGACGCCCTGCATTTCTGAAAGGTACTGTTTGCGGGTCTTCCCGAAACCGTAGCTGACCTTCGACGCCGCGGTCAGCCAGAACTGTTTGGATTTGTTTGTTCACGACGCCGTGATAGCCCCGGACGGAGCTATCGACATCAAGGAACTGTTTTTAAGGACACTGTGATAACTGAAGATTTTTAAAGTACTGTACTGTGGATTTTTATCGTTTTGGTCTTGTTTTAAGTATATAAAAATATTGGATATTTTTCTGAACTGGTGTGGTGTCAGTTTGTAGTGCTTACACTGTATTACTGTTGGTTATGTGCAAATGCTTTACACACTGCCTCTAAGATAAGCCTGACTGCTCGTGCCAAGCTACCAAGGGGGTGAGCAGGGGTTATTTTAGGAGTGTAACTCCCTTATCCTGACTAGGAAGAAGTGTCCCTACTTGGACAAAGGTGCAAGCCCTTGCCAACTAGAGACCCCCATTTCTAACATTGGTTGTCAGCGGTGAGGATAGGACTTGTGTTTGCACTTGACTTACAGTGATTGGTGTGCACTACTACCATATCGCAGACCACATACAGGTTCTTTTTCTTTTTGGCCTATTTTTGATCTTGCCAATTTGAACTTGCTACTTCAACATGCCTGAATCTATAGTATCATCAATTGCATCAGTAGAAATTGCCTTTGAGGAGGATCGATTGGAAGCCTACAATGTCAAGGAGTTAAAATCGATTTGCAAGAACCTGAAAGTCCAGGTCAGAGGCCTCACCAGGAAGGATGAGCTACAAAAGGCGCTGAGGGCCTGGGTAGCAGCCAGACATGCCAGTGGGCAATCTGGTGATCTCAGTGGAGAGGTGGAGGAGCCTGTTCCTAGGGTGGATGTTCTTTTGGGAGGGTGGGAGCCCTCCAGGCCAGGCAGCATTAGCTTGTCCCCAGAGGAGCTGGAGGACAGGCGGGAAGCAAGGAGGTTTGAATTGGAGAAACTCAGAATAGAAAGTGAGAGGGAAGACAAGAGAATAGCCATGGAGGAAAGGAAAATGATGTTAGATCATGAGAGAATTATCAAGGAGCTGGAGCTAAAGAGTAGAACCGGCTCAGATGGTGGCAGCAACGCTTCAGCACACACAGACAGGATTGTACACATCCCCAAGAATTTAGGTAAAGAGTACAAAAAGGGTGATGACATACAAAGGTGGTTTCAAGGGTACGAGTCGTCTATTCATATGAATGGGGTCCCTGAAAGGAACTGGGGGGCAGGGTTGTGACCTCTCTTTCCAGAAGAAGCTAGGGATACCCTGATAGCTTTGGGTAAGGGGCAGGACCTCACTTATGTTGACATGAAAGACGCTCTCCTCACTAGATATGGACTCACTCCTGAGAAGTACAGGGATCAGTTTAGGTCCAGTAAAAAGTCTGAGGCCAACACTTGGTTGGAATGTGTGGATATGTTCTGTAGGTCGCTGGATGGTTGGGTGAAGGGCAGTAATGTGACAGATTTTCAGGGGCTCTACAATTTGATTGCATGGGAGCACTTGTCTAGTCTATGTTTTGCAGATCTGCGCCAGCACCTAGTTGATAGTAAGCTAACTGACCCCAGGAAGCTTGCTATGGTGGCGGACCGCTGGGTGAGTACCAGGGTCCACAAGAAAGCGTTTGGGGGAGACTCAGCCAAAGGTGGGCAGGGTCCCCAGCAGAAAAGTGGGGGGGACAAGGGTAAAGCACAGGAGTTCTCTAAAGGGCCCCAAACTAGTACCCAGGGTAAAGGTTCCCAGCCCCCAGGTGATAAGAAGAAAGGGGTCCCTACAGGGAAGCCTGTTGAGACCGGCCCCTGCAAGTGTTATGCATGTGACCAGGTGGGTCACTTGAAGGGGGACCCCAAGTGCCCAAAGGGGACACAGCCACCCACCGATGGACAGTCCAAAGTGTTGGCTAGTGTAGCGCTTGGGGAAGAGGGGTGCCCACAGGAGGGTGGGGATCCCGCAGAAATGACCCTTGTCTCACTAGGGGACAGTGAGATGGTCCCAGGAAACCAGGTGCCCCCTAACACAAAGAAATATAGCACCTGGGTGACCATCAATGGGAACAGGGTAGAGGCTCTCAGAGATACTGGAGCCAGTGTGACCTCAGTCCGGTGTCACCTGGTCTCTGAGAAGCAGGTAGTCCCCGGGGCATTCCACCAAGTAGTTGCAGTAGACAACTCTGAGCGCCAGTGTATGGTGGCACAGGTTCCCTTTGAATGGGGGGGGTCTCAGGTCCCTTGAGGGTGGTTGTGAGCCTTACCATGCCTGTAGATTGTCTGCTAGGTAACGACCTGGAGCAGTCCTTATGGAAGGATGTTGAGCTCAGGTCTCACTTGGAGATGCTTGGGTTGCCAGAGTGGGCATGCGTGTCTACTCGGTCAATGGCAGCCAGAAAGGGTGATCAAGAGGACTTGGAGCCTGGAACAATGGCCCAAGTCCCTGCCAAGAGGAAGGGCAGGGGGCACGGGTAACCGGCCCCCGAAGTTCCCACGGACCGGGAGGAGGCAGACCTCGAGGGGGACGCCCCGGTGCCTACAGGGGAGCAGGTAGCCAAACTGGGAGACATCTCTGAGCTGACCCATTGGCAGCAAGAAGGGGGTCCCACCAGGGAGGAGTTCTGCAGGGAGCAGAACGAGTGCCCTACTCTGGAGGGTCTGCGGCGGCAGGCTGCAGACCAGGCAGCTGGTAATCAGTCCGGGTCACATCTGATCTACTGGGAGAATGGTCTCCTATACAGTGAGCCTAAGGTTGCTGAGCCTGGGTCAGCCCGTGTGCTGGTGGTACCCCAGCGCTTCAGGACCTTCCTACTGGGTCTGGCTCATGACGTGCCTTTGGCAGGACATTTGGGGCAGGACAAGACCTTTGACAGGGTGGTCACCCACTTCTTTTGGCCCCAAATGCGAAGGCAGTCAGATGCACACTGTAGGTCTTGCCAAACTTGCCAGGCAAGTGCTAAGCGTGGGAGGAAGGTCAAAGCTCCTCTCCAACCTTTTCCTGTTGTTGGAACACCCTTTGAAAGGGTAGGGATGGATATTGTGGGGCCACTGGATCCCAAGACAGCCATGGGCAACAGGTATATCCTGGTCTTGGTGGACCATGCCACCCGGTACCCGGAGGCAATCCCTCTCAGGACAACGACGGCGCCAGTGGTGGGCCGGGCGTTAATGGGGATCTTTTCCCGTGTTGGCTTCCCCAGAGAGGTGGTTTCTGACAGGGGGACCAATTTCATATCCAAGTATATGACATCCCTGTGGAAGGAGTGTGGTGTAACCTACAAGTTCACCACTCCTTACCACCCACAAGGAAACGGTCTGGTGGAGAGATTCAACCAGACCTTGAAAGGCATGATCAAGGGTCTAACAGAACCCATGAGGCGTAAGTGGGACGTCCTCTTGCCATGCCTACTCTTTGCATACAGGGAGGTGCCTTAGAAGTCTCTTGGGTATAGCCCCTTTGAGCTCCTGTATGGCCACCCTGTCAGAGGACCTCTGAGTTTGGTTAAGGAAAGCTGGGAGGCAGCTCCCAGGAAAACTCCCCAGGATGTGTTTAGTTACATGCTGGACTTTAGAAACCAAACTGCCCGCTTCAGGAAACTCGCTCAGGCGAACCTAGAAGCAAGCCAGGAAGAAATGAAGAGGTGGTATGACCAGAATGCCACTCTGGTCGAATTTCAACCTGGGCAAAAAGTGAGGGTCATGGCCCCAGTGGAACCTTGTGCCTTGCAGGACAAGTGGACTGGGCCATATGAGGTGGTGGAGCGCAAAAGTAACGTCACCTAACTGGTGGATTTGCAGACTCCAAGGAACCCTTTGAGGGTCCTTCACGTGATCCGCCTCAAGCCCCACTTCGAGAGGTCCGAAGTGAGTATGCTCTTGGCGACAGATGATGGGGTGGAAGAGGAGAGTGAGCCTCTCCCTGACCTCCTGCCTACCAAGGAGCATGATGGGTCAGTGGAGGGTGTGATCCTCTCCCCTACATTGACTCAAGAGCAGCAGGGGGACTGTCGCCAGTTGTTGGGACAGTTCGCCTCACTGTTCTCTCTGACCCCCGGTGTTACTCACTGGTGTACCCATGTCATGGACACTGGTGACAGCCCTCCTGTAAAGCACAAAATTTACAGGTTGACTGACCGGGTCAGGGCCAGCATCAAGGAGGAGGTCTCTAAGATGTTGGCGTTAGGGGTGATTGAGCCCTCCAACAGTCCTTGGGCCAGCCCAGTGGTCTTGGTCCCAAAGGCTGCTGCACCCGGTGCCACTCCAGAACTCCGGTTTTGTGTGGACTACCGTGGGCTCAATGCCATCACCAGGACTGACGCGCACCCCATCCCCAGAGCTGATGAGCTTATTGATCGGTTGGGAGCTGCCCGGTTCCTCAGCACGTTTGATTTAACGTCTGGGTACTGGCAGATTGCCTTAACCGATGGGGCCAAGGAGAGGTCAGCGTTCTCAACCCCAGAAGGTCATTACCAATTTCGGGTGATGCCCTTTGGGTTGAAGAATGCCCCTGCCACCTTTCAGAGGTTGGTCAATCAGGTGTTGGCTGGACTGGAGGATTTCAGTGCCGCCTACCTGGATGACATTGCTGTGTTCAGTTCCAGCTGGGAAGAACATTTACAGCACCTTGAGAAAGTGTTGAGGGCTCTGCAAGGTGCAGGCCTCAAGATCAAGGCCAGTAAGTGCCAGATCGGGCAGGGTTCTGTGGTGTACTTGGGACACCAGGTAGGAAGCGGCCAGGTGGCGCCCCTACAACCCAAGATTGACACCATTCTGGCTTGGGAGCCCCCCAAGACCCAGACAGAGGTGAGAGCCTTCTTAGGTCTCACAGGCTACTATAGGAGATTTGTTAAGGGCTACGGCACCATTGTTGCCCCCTTAACAGAGCTGACTTCGAAGAAGCAGCCCAGGAAGGTGATCTGGACTGAGTCCTGCCAGAAAGCTTTTGATGCCCTGAAGGCAGCCATGTGCACGGCGCCCGTGCTCAAGGCACCTGACTTCTCCAAAGAATTCGTCGTGCAGACTGACGCTTCAGAGCATGGTGTGGGAGCGGTGCTCTCACAACTGAACGAAGAGGGCCTGGATCAGCCTGTAGTCTTCCTTAGCAGGAGACTACTCCCCAGGGAACAGAGGTGGAGTGCCATAGAAAGGGAAGCTTTTGCTGTGGTCTGGGCACTGAAGAAGCTGAGACCATACCTGTTTGGGACTCACTTCTGGGTTCAGACAGACCACAGGCCCCTCAGATGGTTGATGCAAATGAGGGGTGAGAATCCAAAACTGCTGAGGTGGTCCATCTCCCTACAGGGAATGGACTTTACGGTGGAACACCGCCCTGGCACAGAACACGCCAACGCAGATGGTCTGTCCAGGTTCTTCCGCCTTAGTGAAGAGAACTCCCGGGAGGTTGAGTAGTTCTCCCTACTTTCAGCTGGAGGGGACATGTGTTAGACTTGGCATCTTTTGGCATGTTTCCCCTGACTTTTTGCTTTCTGACCTCCTGGTTTTGACTCTGTTTTTGCTGGTGTAATGATTCTGCGCACTTTCCTCACTGCTGTCCAGTGGGAAAGTGCAAGTGCTCCTGTAGAAAATGTGTTATGGATTGGTGTTTCCATGATTGGCCTATTTGATTTATGTGTCAGTCCCTATTAAAGTGCGAGTGCCAGGGCCTATAAATCAAATTCTGTTGGTGAGCTGCAGCACTGGATTGTGCCACCCACGCAAACAGCCCGTAAAGTGTAACTCTGGCCTGCCATTGAAGAGCCTGTGCGCAGCCTGGGGCTGCCATGTCGACTTGGCAAGTGCACACCCTTGCCAGTCCCTAAACCTTCCCTTTTCTACATGTTAGTCACCCCTAAGGTAGGCCCAAGGTACCCCTGTGGGCAGGGTGCATTGTATGTGAAAGGTAGGACATGCCCTGGTGTGTGTGGCATGTCCTGATAGTGAAATACAGCCTATTTCGTTTTTCACTATTGCAAGGCTACCTGTTCCCCATAGGCCAGAATGGGCAGTTTTGATTATTACATCCTATGATCCTAACTGACCCAGGGAACATGGTAGAAATTCGAGTTTAGTATGCCTGAACTTAGAATGATAAAATGCATCTTTTAGTGAAGTTGGTTTTAACATTCTGTGTTTGAAAATACCACTTTTAGAAAGTAGGTATTTTCTTGTCTAACCATCCAAGCCTGCCTCTGCTAGGTTGTGTATTCCTTGTCTGGAGTGTGAGTGACAGGGGCTGGGGGACTCCAGGAGACAGGGTGAGTCAGCACAGGGCTGAATAGCAGGATCTACATGTAGATGGGTGGGAGGAGTTGCACCTGGGACCTGAATAGGGCTGTGCCTTCCCTCCACAATGCTGGCTCCACCTCCTGTGGTGTGTCTGATGTCCCTGGCCTACACTGCAAAAGGAAAGAAGGAGTCTTGTCAACAAAGTGCTCCAGGACTGACCAGAACTGGTTTGGACTAGGCAAAGGCCTCTCTGCCTTCAGAGAACAAAGAGAAATTGAGGATAAAAAGGGGGACCCAAACCCCAGAACTTTAGAACTCTTTTGGATCAAGAAGACTGCCAAGAAGAAGAGCTGGAGAAGCTGTGAGGAGGAACTACCACTTGGCTGTGTGCTTTGCTGTGTTGGCCTGCAGTGGCTGCTTCTGTCTTGGGCAGTGAAAGGACTGGACTGAACTTTCTGCAATCTACTTTGTGAGTTTCTCCAAGGGCTTGAGGTAGAGCTTGCCCCCTGTTCAAGAAGTCTCAGGAACAGCAAAGACTTCAAGCCCGACGCCGTCTACGATGCCGCTGCCGACTCCGTGTCCTGAAGGCAACGCAGAGGGCACCGCCGCAACGCTGCACCGCGACCCTGGTCTCACCGACAACGCCTGCTGACGCCGCCACCGAGCCGCTGCTCGCACCGCGACCTGTGGGCACCGCACTCCGCACCGCCTCGCTTCACGACGAAGCCTTGGTATCCCTGACGACGACGCTCCACGCCGGACTTGACGCCGCTGCTTGCACCGTTGTTCGAGAGCACCGCTCGTACAGTTACACGATGCACCGCCCTCATCCCTCACCGTAGCCTTGGCCTACCGACGCCGGTGCCATCGACTCCAGTTCGTCAGCAGACGACAGCGCTTCAGCAACGACGACGCCGCTGCTGCACCGTGACCTGCCAGCACCGTGACGAGCACCGCCTTCAACTCACACCGCAACCCTGGTCTCACCGACGATGCCATCTGACGACGCCGCCACCGAGCCGCTGCTCGCACCGCGACCTGAGGGCACCGCACGCCGCACCGCTGCACTTCGCACCGCAGCACCCGACGCCTGCCGACGCCAGCGCTCCTGACTTCAACAGGGAGATCGATCTGCAACGCGTGCGACTTCGAGGGCCCCGACGACGCCTGCACTGACCTCCGGAACCGACGCCTGCGGACGCTGTGATTTCGGAAGCTTACCGCGAGGTCATCAACGCCCTGCATTTCTGAAAGGTACTGTTTGCGGGTCTTCCCGACACCGTAGCTGACCCGCGATGCCGCGGTCAGCCAGAACTGTTTGGATTTGTTTGTTCACGACGCCGTGATAGCCCCGGACGGAGCTATCGACATCAAGGAACTGTTTTTAAGGACACTGTGATAACTGAAGATTTTTAAAGTACTGTACTGTGGATTTTTATCGTATTGGTCTTGTTTTAAGTATATAAAAATATTGGATATTTTTCTAAACTGGTGTGGTGTCCGTTTGTAGTGCTTACACTGTATTACTGTTGGTTATGTGCAAATGCTTTACACACTGCCTCTAAGATAAGCCTGACTGCTCGTGCCAAGCTACCAAGGGGGTGAGCAGGGGTTATTTTAGGAGTGTAAGTCCCTTATCCTGACTAGGAAGAAGGGTCCCTACTTGGACAAAGGTGCAAGCCCTTGCCAACTAGAGACCCCCATTTCTAACACTCACTCTCACATATAGTCATTTATATACTCCACAACTGACACACACTGCCTTTCACATATGTAGTTACTCACACATGTACCACTGAGACATCCATTCACTCACCAACACACCCATACACACACTCACCCACCCATACAGCCCTTCACACATGCAGTCTTGAACCCATACACCCAGTGAATGACCCACTCACACATCTATGCAGAAAGTCACACACCCCCCACCCACCCGCACAGACACTCAGGCACCCATACAGATACTCTAACAACCAATCAATAACCCATATTGACACTCATGTAGCTGCTCACCAACCCATGCAGCCGCTTGCACACCAACTGACAGTCTGATGCAGACATTCACACAGTTTAGTCACTAACCTATGCATTCAGTAAGGCACGTTTAATCACTCACTTATACAGTCAGTCACGCACCTACTAAATCATCCATTCAGACACTCATACACCCACTCATTCTTCAATACACCATGGCATTTATATAAATAAAACATATTTGAACTTTACAGAAACACAGTCACTGGATGATGTCATCAGTGATGTCATCAGTGATGTCACTGACCATGTCATGAATGATGTAATATGTGACGTCAGCAGTGCATTGCGAGGGCGCAAGTTATAGTTAGCTCAACTAACTATAACGGCCGAATTTCTCTGGTTTTGTACGAGTGAAATGTCCAACTAATTATAACGTCCCTGAAACCTGTGGTTTTTTCAGTGAATTTCTAAGGTTTTTTAAATGCTAATTTCTAACTATAACGTCCCTGAAACCTATGGTTTTTTCAGTGAATTTCAAAGGTTTTTTAAATGCTAATTTCTAACTATAACGTCCCTGAAATCTATGGTTTTTTCAGTGAATATATATATATATATATATATATATATATACACGCGCCACTGGGTAGGTATAGTTAGGAACACGTTGCCGTAGGAAAATAGTTAGGACCATATTTCTGTAGGGAAATAATTATTTGGTTTGATAATAACTTTACCACCACTTGATGAATCTTCATGAAACTTTTTTTAAAAAAATGTTCCTGGAGCATTTTAGGGTGATCCATCAAGCGGGGACCGAAAAAGGGGGAGGGGGGGCAAAACACATTTTTGCCCTATTTCCCATAGGAAAATTAGACACAGCTACAACAAAATTGGCTAAACTGAATTACACCAAATGTGGCAGAAAGCTAGATCTTGGTCCTAAAAGCGTAATTTTTGCAATTTGGTGTAAATCCTTTCAGTAGTTTTAGAGAAATTTAGGTTAAAAATGTATGTATTTGTTTGACTTCAATAAACAGAATTTCAACTCAAAATGTATGTATATATCACACAGCGAAGGATCCATGAAGTCAACAGATCTAAAGATAAGATCTGATTGGCCACCACCACAACAAAAAAGTATTGGTGGCAGCCATTGTTTGACTCAGGGACTCAGCCCCTTGTGTTAGAAAAAGAATTAAAAAACCATATAGGGGGCAGGGTTCGGTAGGGGGCTAAAACATTTTCTTTCTTTAATGAACAATCCACGGCGTCAGTAAAAAATAAATAAAAGGCTCCCGTCCTTTTCAACAATAAGCCCCCCCCCCAGGTAGGCCAGGGCCCAGGGGTTGGCGCAATGTTTAATTATTAATGAGGAGGGAATATGCAGTCGACCAGCCAAGCCTCTTGAGCCCCTGGGAGCTCCATCCTTGGGCCTGGTATAATTATTAATGGGGAGGGGTGGGCGGCCCCCTACCCCAAGCCTCCTGATTGTCCATGACCCGCATCACACAGGGTTGCTAAAATTAATAATGGGGAGAGGCTGCATGGCCCCATCCCGAGCCTGCCCAGGGAAATATCCCTGGGAACGATACCTCCCTGGGCTGATATAAATATTAATGGGGAGAGAGCCTATAAATTTCATTCCCTCACCGCATTCTTCTTTACAGGGAAAACAAATTTGCTCCTGCCTAGGCTATAGCAAAGGAATAAGCTGCTCCTGCCTAGGAGGGAGCAAATTAATGGAGCCGGATCCTGCCACCAACCAGGGCCTTGGGGCTCCCCTCGTATGTTACCGAATCTCAATTTGTGTTTAGTGATTCGGTATTTGGAAGGGGGCCTGTTTAGGGTGTCCCTCCCAAATAGAAAATAACAGTGGTATGTATAAATGTTTTACAACCAAATTACGGTTGCAAAAAATTAATTTTTAAGCAACACTTCAAAGGAGGGGGTAACCATTGGCTAATGGGTAGGAGTCCCCAAGGGACCCTTTCCCCTTTGTGAATTCTGAAGCAAATATTTTTTAAGAGCAGGCAGTGGTCCGTACTCTTTAAAAATATGTCAACGTTTTGGTTTATTTTTTGAAAAGCATCCCCTTTTCCTTTAAGGAAAACGGGCTGCGTTTAAAAAGCAAAAAAAAAGATTGCTTTATTAAAAAGCAATCCCAGACATGATGGTCTGCTGAGCCCAGCAGACCAAAGGTATCAAGAAGAACTAGCTTACACTCTAGAAGCTAGATGTTCATGTTTGGAAAAAACATTTGTTTTTTATGAAAACCCTCACCCACCAACCTAGTTGGTGGCATGCTTCATCATTGGGTCCCACCCAAGGTGCCGAGTGCACCTCGGGTGTGCTTCGACGCCTGCTCTACAGCGGAGCTGGTTTTAAGTGTGGTGAATGCGCAGTGACGCTACTAAAGTGAGTTAAAAACTGTCCAAAGGGTCCCTTTGAATAAAGGTCAGTATTTAATGGTGGGCCCTCTGGCAGTGCTTAAAAGCAGAGGCGGATATGTGTAGAGGTTAAATTATGTCTCTAATATCCAATCAGGTCAGGTCTACATGTTTCAGCCAGACTGCGACGTATGCTGGCTTTCGTCAGGACCTATGTGTTGGTATATAAGTGCAGGCGTGATGGTCAGAGGTAGTTGTGGTGACCAGAAGTGTCGCACTCGCTAAGGTGCGTTTAAACGGTGGTGATTTCCTCCCGTCGTTGCTTAAAATCTGTAAAGGAAGCAGACAAACAGTACGTACAGACACATGCACATATATAAAAAGAAGCTTCTCATCAGCGCACATGGTGATTGTGACTTGTTTGGCGTATTAATCCGGTCGTTATGCGGAAGAAAAAATATAGCCCGAAATGGGATGTAGCGCTTGTGCGTGACCGTTTCATAGTACTGAGTATTATGCGCTATTGTGAGTATGCTCGGTGCTACGGCGGTTACCATAAGAAAAGGAAGGTTAATGCTTACGATGAGATTTCCATCAATAGCAACATGAATCCCGCGGGGGGCAGGACCTATAGTCACACTCTGTGGGTGTGACGGGGGAAAGAAAAAACAGAAGAAGAAAGAGAAAAAAGATTCAAGGGAAACGTTCCCTGTTACAGAGGGGGTGCTCGATACCTTGGTGTCCAGCGGGATCGAGTCAGAACTCCGGCATTCACTTACTTCGTCAAAGTCGTCTGCCCGCTTCCCGTACCTACTGTGGCCGCTGCTCGGGATTCCGAAGGTGTGGCTGTAATCAGGAAGCCGGCATTTGTGTGTAGTTTCCCGCCCGGTGTCAGCCGTAATTGCTAGGACACGCGTCACGGCGCCTAGCGTCGTGATGTGGTGCGGGGGTGGTTAACTCTGTTGTGGTGCACGGAGTTAGACAACAGAGTAAAAAGACTCACTCGAGGTAGTCTATTGTAGTCACATGAGTGGTATGGACTTGGATTAGGGCGTAATGCGAGGGGACTTCTGTGTGTCCCTGTAGGATGTAAAAGCATGGTGACATGGTACAGGGGAGTGGTTAACTCGGTTGTAGTGCACGGAGTTAAGCAACAGCGTAAAAAGACTTACTCGTGATAGCCCGTTTTAATCAATTGTGTGGTATGGGCTTTAATTAGGACGTAATGTCGGGGGACTTCTGTGTGTCCCTGTAGGATGTGATATGCCATTGGAGCCTTATTGGGACGTCACTGTGCAGTGCTCATGTACTCAGAGGTCTGAGCCCCATCAGTCTGGGGAAACCCAGTCTGGCTCCCATTGGGGTCTATGGGAAGTAGTCCGTAGTTGTACCGGTGCAAAAGCGGTACCCCAAACTGGATACTGGATACCGGTGGGGGGCTATGGTCCAGTAGTCAATGTCTGCCCCGCTGCACATGGAATCAGTATTGAGTCGTGAGGTGCGCAGCGCTACATATCACCTAGGGTCTACCGGTTGTTCAGTGCATTCCAGGGAATATTATCGTTCAATCCAGTTTTGTTGGTTGACAGGCGGTAAACCCACCGTTGTTCTTTTTGTAGTAGGATGCCCTCATTACTAGCACCAGTGGTTGTGATTTGTTCAATTACTACCCATTTGAGATCATTGGGGGTGTGTCCCTTCTGGATGAAATGGTTCGTCAGTCTAGTGGTGTTCTTTTTACAGCGTATATTGCTGCGATGTTCTCCGATCCTGGTCTTTAGCTTTCTGCTGGTCATGCCTATATAGCGAAGGCCGCAAGGACATTCAATGAGGTAGAAGACGTGTGTGGAGTTACAGTATGTATGTCTCCTAAGATACCAAGTTTTCCCCTCCTCCAGTGCCAGCGATTTGGTGGACATGGTGAGGGGGCAGACACAGCAGTTCCCACAGGGGTAGTGGCCTGTTATGTTGGGCAGGCCCAATGCGTTGAGGACGGTGTTGTTCCACGGTCACTGGAGGGCTCCGCTGGGCTCCTGTTGCTGCTTCTCTAACCGGGCTCCCGCAAGGTCCAGGAGGACAACAACTACCATAGACCTTAGCGCGCGGACGCGCTTCAAAAGAAGGATGCGGCCCGCGACGCGGGACGAGTGTGGGGCCGCGCCCGGGCAAAGCTTGGGCCAAGGGCGGGCCCATCCACGCCCGTCGGTGGCGGCCGGGCTGGGCCTACCCTCTTTCATCTGCATCCGACTAAGGTACTGTTTGTATAGTAGCAAGTATGGCGAGAAGAAGGGGCCCAAAGGAGAAGATTGGTGGGGGTTGGGAGCTACCCTGGACTCGTTCTTGGTAAGAGCGGCCAGTGTTCTCTCGCACGAGATTGAGCTGACCGAAAGACGCCTATCTTTAGAGCTGGCACCCTCAACATCGAGATTGTCTACAGGGTCTGCTATCGATCCCCTTCTGGATATGCAGTCATCATTACCCATAATTCCCCCAGACTCTGCACAGGACCAGGGCAGTGCCTCTCCTCCCAACCTGAACACAGAGACCTCACCAAGGAGGGGTATAACTCATTCACCCTTGAACGTATCATCACTGGACACTTCGCCGCTACCTCCGGCTAAGCGTACCAGAGCAGGGGGCGTCGTTAGTGGTGCTAAATCAAAACATCTAAAAAATAATTGTGCCGCTAAATCTAAAGGCCCCCAAAAAGAGACGCACATAATGAACCGTAAAATATCTGCACCATCTGTGACTCCTAATATTCCATCTCTCCAAGTTCTGCAAGATGATACCATTTGGTCAGAAGTCATGACAAGGCTAAATAATATAATGGTTCCTATCTTAGCCAAAATGTCCCAAATTGAACTTCGGCTGGCAGAGTTAGAGTCCCAGACTCGTTCATTACTTGTTCAAGTGTCTCAGTTAAATGCTCCTTCTTTGGTAGCATCCACAAGTACAGACCCAGTACAATCAATGGAAGCAAGAGGCCCACTAGTATCTTTGATAAGGACATCATTAACACCAACACCTCTGGTCGACCCCATTAATGTCTCAGCACAGCCCCTAAACGTGATCTCCAACACTAACGCAACATGTGGCAACCAGATTCCCCAAGGGTTGAGCAAAGGGGGACCATCGTCTCAGCCCTTAACAGCCCAGAAAGAAACAAGAAGGGCTATTCAGTCAGTAGGTCTACTTGAGAACTCTACGAGACGATGTGAGAGTCTCCCGCAACAAACTCTCCATCTTCCACCTGCTGCTGCCCCATTGGTGCTGGTCCTGGCAAATGTCCCCCCTCGAGAAGATCAAATTGAATCTACAGGACAATTAATGGACAAATGTCGTCATTGGTTATCAAATAATGTTAAAGTAACAGAGAGGGGAAGGAAGCAATTGGCTAACGAAATTATCATGGCCAGGAGAGTGGGATGGGTGGGCGGTCTAAGAAAATCCCTAGCCGGTGACTGAGTGGTTATCAATTTCAATAATGTTCACACAGCCCCTAATTTCCTAGCCTTTCCCTAAGGAGTACACAGATAATACCCTTATCACTAGAGTATTTCTACACTGGCTACGGTACAATAGCAGAAAGGGATTATAGGGGTAGAAAAACGTCAACAGTCCCCGGTGTGAGAGGGAAAGAGGATTCCACCTCAAATCACGGGATCAGACTACACAATAGATTTGAAGCCCTGTCGAACCTGGAGGACTGTGATTGACTAACTCCTTCACCCTATCTTTTATCAGCCAAGGCAATTACCCTGGCCCTAGCAGAGTATAGTCTATTGGAGACCCCATTCACCATACCACCTTTAGAGAAAGCTCCTGCAGTTGTAACTCCTATATCTAGTAATCTGGAGCACTTGCAGACCCCCCCTACCCTTCATGATTGATAGCGAGGGTCCCAAGCCTAATATGATAACATGGAACGTGGCAGGCATAGCCTCTAAAATAGGAAACCACCAGTGGATAAATAAGTGGCAAACCATGGAGTTAGTATTCTTCCAGGAGACTTGGGCTAAAGACCCAGTCTTTTTCCATGGGTTTCGTACCTTCCACTCTCCGGCAATTCCATCATCCTCTGGGAGGGCGAAGGGGGGTCTACTAACTTTAATTCCAAACACTATACCTCTTCAAGTCAGGCAGGTTGGCCCCATACATAACCACTTCCAGATCTTCCAGTTGGGTTACAGGAACCAAGATATCTGGACAATTGTCAATTTCTATAACAACGAAACCGGGAGAAATATGAAGGTTGTGGTGGACGCCCTAGCAAAGGAGATTGAGAAATTGAATATGGCAAAAAATGGGGGTAGCGCAAACCTCATTTGGGCGGGGGACTTTAATATTCATCTTTGTAAGTTTAATGGGACTAGAGTATGCGGAGTAGAAGACTCCCATGGTAACCCACTCTCACACTTTATCCATAATGAGTACTGTGAAACCCTAAATACCTTATTACATAAGTGGTATCTGGGTATAATTAACGAAGTGAAAGAGGGAGGGCAAGTGTCAACATTTAGACGGGGCATTCAAGAGTCTATTATAGACTTTATTTTAGCTCCGGCACACTTAACTGGGAAAGTGGTGCATATGAATACTTGATTTACTTCCCATAGTGACCACGCCATTCTATCTATACACTTAAGCATTCTGTCTAAAGATAAAGTTCATAATGAGGTAGCTGAAGACGTGATTTTGACCAGGAAAAATGGTTACCAATTGAAATGGTCACAGGCCCATAAGCTAAATCTAGTTCCTGAAATTTTAATCCAAGTTAAGGAGGAAAATTATCATGTCTGGGAGAGAACGCATCCCCTTCATTCCTGTTTACCCAGTTCTGCGCCCTTTTGGCAAAAATAAAAGTTGCACTTACCCGGTTTAAGTCGCCAAATGCTACTGCTAATATTGGGTGGTTTGACACAGCCTGCTCTAAAGCTAAAAAAGCCCTTGTAAATGCCCTAAAAACTAATCCTTGAGATCCCACCAAGATTCGTGCATTACGTAATGATTATAAAATAGCTAGGAGGGTTAGAGAGAAGGATCTCAGGGTGCAGGCTTGGGAAGACCTTGAGCAAGCTGCCATTTTTGGCAGCAGTAGAGACTTCTGGAAAATAGTGAACGCCCTGCATTTCAAAGAGCCTAGTGACCCTACGTTAGACGTATATGTAGATGAAGAGGCATGGGTGAGATATATTGAAAATATCTTTGGTATATCAACTCCCTCTAACCCATTGCTGCTTAGCTCAGCACTTCTACCTCAGGGGGGGCTAACTTTCTCTGTATTAGAGGTTAAAAAGGCACTAGAAGCCTGCACTCCCAGCAAGGCACCAGGGCCCGATGGGATCCCAATTGACCTCTTCCAGGATAATTATGATTTGTGGGTCCCTCTTTTAACAAATATTTTTAATAGTATCCAGATAGTAGGTCCCCCTTTATCCTGGAATCAGAGTGTAATTGTACCTATTTACAAAAAAGGGGAGAGGGGGTCACCAAAGAACTATCGCCCTATATCCCTCCTCGATACCACCGCCAAACTTATGGGTCGGGTCCTCTTGGCCAGACTGGAGGTGTGGGCTGAAACCCATAATATCTTTATGAAGGCACAATATGGATTCTGCAGGGGAATGGGGATGGTGGATCAATGCCTAACCTCTCCTTATTAATAGGGAAATATACTAAGGCAAAAGGCGGGAAGATCTATATGGCCTTTATGGATCTGACCGCAGCCTTTGACTGTGTTTCCCATCTGAGGCTGTGGTCTATGATGGAGGGGATGGGCATTGATCCACCGATAATTGGTTTTATATGTCAGCTGTACGCCAATGCCACCGCTTGTGTTCGGTCCGGCAGGAAGGGGGAGTGCACACGTCACTTTAAAATCGAAAAGGGAGTAAGACAGGGGTGTGTTCTCGCCCCGTTTCTTTTCTCCATCTACACAAACGGGGTAGAGTCCTCCCTGTCTGCTTTACCCGTGGACGTACCTAAATTCGATCATGCCCCTCTTCCAATCTTGGCATACGCTGATGATGCAGTATTGATGGCCAGATCGGGGTTAGCCCTGCAATCGTTAATTTCGGCTTACTCCACCTTTATGGCCTCCCTTGACCTAAAAGTAAACAAATCCAAATCTTTTATAATCGTGGCAGGAGCTGCCAGAGGAGAGAAATACCCCCACTTCCAGCTGGCAGGAAAGAAAATTGAGGTGGTCGATTCCTTCTCATATCTGGGAGTCCTTATCGATAAGGATCACTCATGGTCCAATTTAGTGGTGGCAAGAGCCCAGGGTATGCAAAGGAGCCTCAATGCTGTCAAAAGATTTGCAAAGAAGCTGGGAGGTAGTCCCCTGGACACAATAAAGAATATCTACCTCGCAAAAACAAAGTCCGCTGCAATTTATGGGGCAGGAGTGTGGGGATGGCTAATGTCGAACAGTTACAGCAAGTGGAAGACAGCTTCTTTAAAAACTGAGTGTCCTTACCGCAATCAGCCCCAAACTATATTTTACATCTCAAATTGGGTCTTCCTTATCTCAGTGATTGCATAAGATTGGCTCCAGTCCTGCTGTGGCTTTCTATATGGCGGAGGTCTACGGTGGATCTGACACAAACTATTATCAGGGACTGCTGTAAGTTGGATTATTACAAGAGGATTGGGTGGTTAAATTATGTAGTGGTCCAACTGATAGCCCTAGGGCTGGGAGAACTATTTAAAGACCCTGACACCTGTAAAAGGATCTCAAAGAAAAGGTTAACAGACTTATTCATTCAGAGAGCAAACTATGTTTGAAGGGGACAGAAATGTTCTCAATATTCATCTATTGCCTATGATCTGGTTCCACCAAGACCAGGGGAGGGTTTCTACTATCTCTCTCTCTCGTATCAATAATGCGCAGCACAGATTTATCCTACTGCGCTTTCGATTGAATATGATTCCGTTACTCCTGGGGTACCCGGGAAAGAGATACAAATTGGCAGATTTGTCACCTTGTCCCTGTAATAACTACGCCGTGCAGTCAGACCCACATATATTATTATTTTGCAAAAACTATTCAGAGGAAAGAAAAACATTTATCCTCCCAATCCTGAGAAACAGTATCGGGTGACTATGTATTTTTTAAAGGCCCTATCGGATCCATTTGTATGTTTTTCGGTAGCCTCATTCCTGTGGGCATGTTTTAGAAAGAGGAAAATGGTGGGACGATCCCTTAACAATAGTGATTGATATTAATTTTAACTGATTTTAAAAGTTTTATGTGAATTGATTATCTTGTTCACGGCAAAACTGTTTAATTCTCTTTTAACACTGTATATAAGTTTATATATTTGACGTGCAGATTTTATGATATTTGTGCTTTTATGGTCTGTTTTTACAAAGATCGAATAAAGCTGTGTGACTTGATTTGACTTGAGTAGTGAATTCCTCGCTGTAGGTTTATAAAAGGTCGTGGTCTGCAGGGTACCTTCCTTGGCTTCGTCATCTGCTGTGCTGGTAAATCTCAGGCTGTTGAGCCAGGTCAAGAATGTTGCAGGGGAGTCCTCCTTCCCTGTCCCGATCATGAGGATGTCGTCAATGTAACGACGCCAGAACTAGATGTCATGCGTGAAAGGATTTTCTGGTGGTAGAATATGCGTTGTCTCAAAGTGGTACACATACATGCCTGCCACACTAGGGGCAAAAGTGCTACCCATTGAAGTGCTGTTGGTCTGTAGGAAGAAGTCTCCCTCAAATTCAAAATAGTTCTCCTTCAGGGCCAGGGTGGCGCACTGTAAGATGAATTCCCTTGGAGTGTTGAACTCCCATGTTGCTCCTTGTAATGTACGTTCGATTACCTGTAGGGTCTCATCCTGATGGAGACTAGAATACAGGCTCTCTATGTTGAGGCCCACTAGGAGTTGTGTGTGTGGGTCAAATTGTGCACCTTTAATGAGATTAAGAAGGTGTTTGGTATCCTTGAGGTACGTGGTGGACAGTTGTACTAGTGGGTTGAGAAAAAAGTCACAGAACTGTAACAGTGGCTCCAGCAGTGAGCCTATTCCCGAGACAATGGGGCGTCCAGGTGGTGGTCTAGTCTCCTTATGAATTTTGGGTACTGTATAAAAGCATGGTGTCCTGGTTTTTTTGGGGCACAGGTAGTAAGCCTCCTGCTTGGAGATATGGTTCCTGGCTTGTGCTGTTTCCACTATTGAAATAATAGTGTTTCTTAGGGTCTCTGTAGGATCCTCTCTGTCGTTTGTAGTTCCAGTTATCATTGAGGAGGCGTCTGCATTCTCTTGTGTAGTCTATTTTGTCTTGTACGACTATGCCTCCCCCCTTGTCGGCAGGTTTGATGACGATATTGTTGTTGTTTTGCAAGTTACGCAGGGCTTCCCGTTTCTTTGTGGTCAAGTTGTTAAAGGTTTCGTTCTCAGTGGTCTCCTCTAGCTCCTTGTAGACTGCCTGCTCAAAAGCGGCGATTTCTACTGGTAGGGTGGATGGAGGAGGGCAAAAGGTGGATTTCAGTCTTAAGCCAGTGTCGTTGGTGTTGGGGGCCTGGTCCTTAGGTGCTTGGTGTTCAAAAAAGGCCTTCAGTTTCAGTTTGCGGAAAAATTCAGCAAGCTCGCGGTGGAGCAGAAATTTGTCGAGGCGGGCAGTGGGCACAAAGGTGAGTCCTTTGTTTAGGACTTGTTCCTCCGTGGTCGTCAGTGTGGTGGAGGATAGGTTGAATATGAGGTCAGGTTCCTTGTGTGTATCATTCACCTAAGACTATTATTTCAATAGTGGAAACAGCAGAAGCCAGGAACCATATCTCCAAGCAGGAGTCTGACTACCTGTGCCCCCGAACAACCAGGACACCATACTTTTATACAGTACCCAAAATTCATAAGGAGACTAGACCACCACCTGGACGCCCCATTGTCTCGGGAATCGGCTCACTGCTGGAGCCACTGTCACGGTTCTGTGGCTTTTTTCTCAACCCACTAGTACAACGGTCCACCACGTACCTCAAGGATACCAAACACCTTCTTAATATCATTAAAGGTATACAATTTGACCCACACACACAACTCCTAGTGGGCCTCGACATAGAGAGCCTGTATACTAGTCTCCCTCAGGATGAGACCCTACAGGTAATCAAACGTACATTAGAAGGAGCAACATGGGAGTTCAACACTCCGAGGGAATTCATCTTACAGTGCGCCACCCTGGCCCTGAAGGAGAACTATTTCGAATTTGAGGGAGACTTCTTCCTACAGACCAACGGCACTTCAATGGACAGCACTTTCGCCCCTAGTGTGGCAGGCATGTATGTGTACCACTTTGAGACAACGCATATTCTACCACCAGAAAATCCTTTCACGCATAACATCAAGTTCTGGCGTCGTTACATTGACGACATCCTCATGATCTGGACAGGGAAGGAGGACTCCCTTGCAACATTCTTGACCTGGCTCAACCGCCGGGACCCATACCTGAGATTTACCAGCACAGCAGATAACATAACATGTGTATTTGTAAAGCGCACGTTCACCCCTAACGGGGCATCTTGGCGCTGAATAACAGATGTTTATTGTTACCCAACTCAATGGTACTCATTTTATCGACCTCAGTTGGATGAAAGGCTGAGTGGACCCGCCGGGATTTGAACCTGTGACCATGAGGTCGAACACAGGCCCCTGCAGTGGATGCTTTAGTCCACTGAGCTACCATGACACTAAATTGGCATTTCTGGACCTCACGATAGAAGCCAAGGAAGGTACCCTGCAGACCACGACCTTTTATAAACCTACAGAGAGGAATTCGGTACTCAAATTCGACAGCTTCCATCCGCGCTCCCTGAGAGAGAATCTACCTTATGGTCAATTCCTCCGGATCAGGAGGAACTGCAGCAAGATCGAGGACTTCAAAAGACAGTCTACCGACCTGGCTGCAAAACTCAGCCAACGAGGATACCCGGACAAGATCATACACTCCACTCAAAAGAGAGCGGGGAACCAGAACAGGGAGGCCCTACTTGATAATGCACCTAGAGTGGACAACACCATCCCCCTCACGTGCGTTACCACATTCAACACGGCTTCCAACAGAGTGACGAAAATCATCCGCAAAAACTGGCGGATCCTCAATACAGGCAAGCTCAAATCGGAACAACCTCTCTTTTCCTACAAGAGAGCAGGCAGTCTGAAGGACCGACTGGTCTACACACGCCCAAAACCACCACCCACCGCACGGGACAACACCATCCTCAACGCATGGGGCCTGCTCAACATAACAGGCCACTACCCCTGTGGGAACTGCTGTGTCTGCCACCTCACCATGTCCACCAAATCGCTGGCACTGGAGGAAGGGAAAACTTGGTATCTTAGGAGACATACCAACTGTAACTCCACACACGTCATCTACCTCATTGAATGTCCTTGCGGCCTTCGCTATATAGGCATGACCAGCAAAAAGATAAAGACTAGGATCGGAGAACATCGCAGCAATATACGCTGTAAAAAGAACACCACTAGTCTGACGGACCATTTCATCCAGAAGGAACACACCCCCAATGATCTAAAATGGGAAGTAATTGAACAAATCACAACCACCGGTGCTAGTAATGAGGGCATCCTACTACAAAAAGAACAGTGGGTTTACCGCCTGTCAACCCACAAAACTGGATTGAACGATAATATTCCCTGGAATGCACTGAACAACTGGTAGACCCTAGGTGATATGTAGCACTGCGCACCTCACTACTCAATACTGATTCCATGTGCAGCGGGGCAGACATTGACTACTGGACCATAGCCCCCCACCCGTATCCAGTTCGGGGTACCGCTTTTGCACCGGTACAACTACTGACTACTTCCCATAGACCCCAATGGGAGCCAAACTGGGTTTCCCCAGACTGATGGTGCTCGGACCTCTGAGTACATGAGCACTGCACAGTGACGTCCCAATAAGGCTCCAATGGCATATCACATCCTACAGGGACACACAGAAGTCCCCCGACATTACGTCCTAATTAAAGCCCATACCACACAATTGACTAAAACGGGCTATCACGAGTAAGTCTTTTTACGCTGTTGCTTAACTCTGTGCACTACAACCGAGTTAACCACTCCCCTGTACCATGTCACCACGCTATTACATCCTACAGGGACACACAGAAGTCCCCTCGCATTACGCTCTAATCCAAGTCCATACCACTCATGTGACTACAATAGGCTACCTCGAGTGAGTCTTTTTACTCTGTTGTCTAACTCCGTGCACCACAACAGAGTTAACCGCCCCACGTCACGACGCTAGGCGCCGTGACGCGAGCCCTAGCAATTACGGCTGACACCGGGCGGGAAACTACACACATAAATGCCGGCTTCCTGATTACAGTCACACCTTCGGAATCCCGAGCAGCAGCCGCAGTAGGTACGGGAAGCGGGCAGAGGACTTTGACGAAGTAAGTGAATGCCGGAGTCCGGAGCCCTGACTCGATCCGGCTGGACACCACAGGTATCGAGCACCCCCTCTATAACGGGGAACGTTTCCCTTGAATCTTTTTTCTCTTTCTTCTCTTTTTGCTTTCCCCCGTCACACCCACAGAGTGTGACTATAAGTCCTGCCCCCCGCAGGATTCATGTTGCTATTGATGGAAATCTCATCGTAAGCATTAACCTTCCTTTTCTTATGGTAACCGCCATAGCACCGAGCATACTCACAATAGCGCATAATACTCAGTACTATGAAATGGTCACGCACAAGCGCCACATCCCGTTTCACGCTATATTTTTTCTTCCGCATAACGACCGGATTAATACGCCAAACAAGTCACAATCACCATGTGCGCTGATGAGAAGCTTCTTTATTATATGTTCATGTGTCTGTGCGTACTGTTTGTCTGCTTCCTTTACAGATTTTAAGCAACGACGGGAGGAAATCACCACCGTTTAAACGCACCTTAGCGAGTGCGACACTTCTGGTCACCACAACTACCTCTGACCATCACGGCCTGCACTTATATACCAACACATAGGTCCTTACGAAAGCCAGCATACGTCGCAGTCTGGCTGAAACATGTAGACCTGACCTGATTGGATATTAGAGACATAATTTAACCTCTACACATATCCGCCTCCGCTTTTAAGCACTGCCAGAGGGCCCACCATTAAATACTGACCTTTATTCAAAGGGATCATTTGGACAGTTTTTAACTCACTTTAGTAGCATCACTGCACACTCACCACACTTAAAACCAGCTCCGCTGTAGATCAGGTGTCGAAGCACACCCGAGGTGCACTCGGCACCTTGGGTGGGACCCCATGATGAAGCATGCCACCAACTAGGTTGGTGGGTGAGGGTTTTCATGAAAAACAAATGTTTTTTCCAAACATGAACATCTAGCTTCTAGAGTGTGAGCTAGTTCTTCTTGATACCTTTGTTCTCACCAGGGGAAGTGAACTTGCCCCCACAGATACTCAGTCCTCTCTCTCTCATTTGATATTTATGAGCCCAGCAGACCACCAAACCTGTAAAGGCTGCAATTCCTAATGGGTTTCAAATTATGACCTATTACATTAATATTCATGAGTTATGTCGATATGTGAACCCGTTAGGAGTTCTTTCGGAATCATTCATTTGTACATTAGGAATTGCAATTTCCTAATTGCGATTCAGTAAGAATCTCAATTTGGAAATGACAATCCCTAAATTCTGTACATATGGGGCTTAATAAACGAAGCATTAGTGAGTCACAAACCGGTCAACTGGTTTTGGGACAGAAAAAGTGGCTATTCGCTATGTACGTAAGCCATTCGCAATTTGATAATTGCGTTGTGACCGATTTGCTAATTTGCTAATTTTGCGAACCCTACTTAGCGAATTGCATTCATAGAATTCCTAACTGTGACTCGCAAATGGTATGTTCATGGCTGCCACAATTAGCGGCTAGTTGCAAAAAGTCCAGTTTGCACAGGCAATTTACCACCAAGTCAAATCAGGTGGTAACTGTGAGCAAACTATAAAATCTGGTCCAGAATGCATCAGAGGTTTACACAATGGCTGCTTTGCATGTGATTGGGAGGAGGATGAGAATACTGGCTGCTCATCAGAGGAAGAAGCAGAGACAGGAGAGGATTTTTAGAGTCAGTCTGACCGTTTTTCAACATACTGAGGAAGAGATTTTTAACAAATACAGGCTAAGTAGCACTGTATTACTGGAGATTATTGCACTGTTAAAGCCACATCTAGAAAAGCAGCAATCTAAGCAGCAATTCTATTCCCACCCATGTTCAGGTGTTGTGTCCTTTACACCTTTTTGACTCTGGCAGTTCCAAGGGTGTGAATGCTGATGTTGCAGGGGCGTAGCAAAGGCCCGCAGCCCCCGCAGTGCGGGGAGGCCCCCGAGCTCCAGGGGCCCCCTAAGCGCAATGTACATTTACACTCACAGACAGGGCCCGTCTGAACTCTCGGACCTAGTGTTAAAGTTAACTCGTCGCTCAATGAGCTGAAAAAGCACGGTTTTTCCAGAGCAGCTGGTGAATGTGGGCGGGTGATTGGGCGCCCTCATCTGCCATGGCCGTAAGGTGGGAAAGGTGTTGATGGGGCAGTGCAGGCTCTGGGCCACTCTCTCCCTGCCTGCTGCATTATCACAGACTCCTCTTGCACCACTAAACTGGAGTGATTTGGAAGACTGTTATTTATAGCGCTAAGAATCGGCAGAAGTGCGGTGTTCACGCAATATAGATCACAGATTATTATTGCATAATAGTAACAGTTCGATGTAAATTGCAGGGGCTGTGAAATCCCTAGTATGGTGGGGGATATTCCACCGGCGGCTTCTCCTCTGCGTTTCTCTTTTCCTAATTAGAAGAGAGTGTTGTCCATAAGCGCTCGGGTACAAACCAGAGCCCGTGGATTCATCTCTGATGTAGTCTCAGAGCATCGGCCTTAGCAAGGTCTGTGCCAGCTGTACCCCTTGTGCTGGCAGGTGGCGTTTCTCCTGTGCATTGTTGTACACCATTTTGTTTGGACCAGATTCCTTTATTTGCGCCTCAGCCTCTCTGCCAAGTGGTATCCCGTGATGCCTTGCGCTAGAGTCACACTTCCACTGGCGCATACAGCTAAGCTTACTTCTACCCCTCGGGTATTTAAATGCCTCTTTCCTATTCCTCCTCTCTCCTCCCTTCCACACCTGGTGACCTCCCTCACTGGGGTCTCTTTCCTGTCTTTTCTCTCTTGGAGTAAAGGTCTCGGAGAGGACTGGGTAGCAGCAGGTACTTGGACACGTCACATATCCTTGCGTTGCCACGGAGTGCCCCACGTTGCTGATTGCCATCAGCAAGGCAGACCATATATTACAAGGTGCATGCACCAGCAGCGGGCGCAGAGGTATGAAGGGCCCACTGACCAGATTATTGCTGTGTTTTTCATTTATAAGAGCGTCCAAGGGACCCGTTTACTCCTTTGCACTACTACCCACTTGCCACGCCACAGGGACCAAAGGCTGCATTCGAACACAAAAGGAAACACACAGCTTGAGGCCTTGAAGGCGTGCCTCTAAGCACTGCCCGCGCGGAAAGAGAGAGCCTGACTCGAGGCCGGCGAGGGCACTTTAATGTCACATTCTACCACTGTGCTTTAAACTGACCGAGCAGCCCCGGTAACAAAAACTATGTTTCCGCAATCTCTTGATATCGATTCCGCACAAGGAGCTCCGAGTTACCCCGAAGCCGGAAGCCCCCTGTGTGCCACTCACGGCAGAAACCCTTTTTAGCCAAATGTAATTGGTATAACACTGCGCCTGGCGGCTAGTTCTATGTCTTGTAGCGCGAGGAAATATGTCACTTAAATACCACACCATGTGCGTTTTAGGGAAGATCTGCATGCTGAGCCTGCCCTGCGCACGGCGCAGCTGTGTGGTCTTCAGCCTCAGGGTGGGGCATCAGGTGGGCAGGGCTGGGCTGGACTTACTGAATTGTCATGCGCAGTCAGTGTAAACTGTACGTGCGGAGGCGGTGGGCCTGAGTCAGACACAGTGACCGAAATTTAATTGCCAGCCTGTGCCTGCCACCAAAGCTGCAAGACAAGTCTCAGGTGAGTCGGTGAGAGTGGGGTGAGATGACGAGACAACTGGTAGTAAGTACTACTAGTCCAGTCACTCACTATATATTGTGTTGAGTTCAGTGGTCAAAGTGGGCGGAATCCGCAGGGCACGTCATGCCCCTACTTCTTTAATTTAATGCGATCCACGATTCCCCTACTTTTTTATTTAAAAAATGCATCCCAGGACGCCATAAATAGCCAAGGCCCATATATAAGGCTCGGCGTTCATGGCCGTTGGGGACGGGTGGGGCAGGCAGGAAAGGAAAACGGGCTCTTTTTTCTTTCCTTCTTGCCCAAAGAAGACAAGGGCAGTGTCCACTTCTTCTTATTCCCTCTCTTTCTGTCTCTGTCTCGCTCCTCCTTACTTGCTGAAAATCATGAATTCAACAAACAGCTTTTACCCTCTCTTTTCTCTCCTTTCCTTTATTTGTTCCCCTGTGAAATGGATCCAAAAAAGAAAAACACTTGCTGGAAATGTTGTCTTTTTCTGACATTTTTCTATTCCAAAGTGCAGCCTCGGGATGGAGAGAAAAAAAAGGTTAAAAATACAACAAATAAATAGCTAAATAAAGCAAGACATAGTGGTCGCAAAGTGGCCAGATTGGTTTTATTCACATTCACACACTTTAGCGCCACTTTACAAAGTTTACCAATGAAGCGCTACTTTTGTTTTCTCGTCTTTCTTTGAACAGCTTTGTTTTCCTTAGTTGGGGAAGCGCAGCATTCCTGAAGGGACTGCAATACCTAGTTAACGTGTAGAGTGGAAAATGTTTAATGTGTTCATTATAAGCTGTTTTCCTTATTTTAGTTTATCTGCGTCCAGGGATGTGGTCTTTATAAACCAAACTGCTTACGTTTTGTAAGGATATAAGCAATGGACATTGAAACAGTTCACTTCTAGGCCCTGTAGTCATTTCATTAACTTTTCAAGCAAAAACACTCATTGATTTCTGAATAATGAGTGTAAAAGCATTAAGGTAACCACGTTGTTCCTGCTTACATTTCACATGCTTTACTTAATCTTGCATTTCCTATGAGTGTTTGCTTTTTCCAGGATGTTGTTACTTTTTTTTTCCAGGCAGCATATTACTCTTGTCTAGTGCATTATTTGAATTGAGTCCCATCCAGGTGTTTATATCACGGCACGATTTGGTTGTAGCTGAAGGCAGTGCGAGTTTCTCTCAGTGGAGCAGTCTGGTGTTCAGTGGGGGAGAGGATGTGGCATTATGGCCACAGCTGCCGATTTTGGTACTGGGGAACCAGGTTCAGCCTTCATGACCAGTCCACCAGTCCATTCCCATGCTAGACCTAAGAAGGCACCGCAAGACCTTAGAAGCCCTGGTGTCATAGTACCAGCATGTCGACCCTAGTGCTGACAAGTGTGCGTTAACTTTGAAGGCCTGTCCACCACAATCCATACTGAAGTTCACCTTCAGTCTTGCGGGCAGGCCTACGAAGCAGCACACCCTAGGGCAACAGTGACTCTGTCACTGAGGTCACAGGACCCTTGAAACCAGTCCCCCTCACCCATTGGTACCTCCATTGGCCTTGTTACAGCAGTAGTAGTGCAACTCACCAGGGATCGGCAATGCAGGATTTGCACACACACCAAACTAAGTTTGCAAACTTCACTGTCTCTCTGCTTCATGCACGAGCACTTTTAACATGTGCTGCCTGCTTTGGGGCCACTGGAATTATACAGCTGTGGGGGACAAAATTATGCCGCAGTGTTTACTAAATTATGCAGCAAAAAAATGGCTGCAGCGTAATGCGGTATATTTTCTGCTACTTTATTATTTTGACTTTTTATACAGACTAACTGTCTTTGCAAAGATTTTGCCTCATTAGTACCAGTGTAACATACAAATGAAGCAGTGAGAAAGGTGACCAGTCAACCTTTGCAAAGAGCCCTCCACTTCGCAGCAACACAAGTCACATTGTTTAGTAACCTTTGGTCCGTTTGAGCTACAAACAATTTATTAGTTATAATCGTCAAATTATGCAGCAGATGATGTATTATGTGACAAATATGGCAGAGCCATAATTATGTGGAATACATTTGCAAACTAGGATATTTCGCCATTCATGTTTGAACTGCTCTTGTGAAAAAGGGCAAGAGAAGTTCTGATGACAGAAACTGCATGGCTCGGAGACAGATAGTTTGTGATTCCACTTTTGAGCATATGTGAGACATTCTGTGATTGGAAATGTATCCCACTTTGTGAATGTATTTTAATGTCAATAACTCATATTAAACCTTTAATAAACATGTGCATCCATTGTTTTTATTTTTTATTTTTTATTTTTTTTTATTGGCATTTGACAATATAACAATACAATAATAACAAAAGGTGGTAGACATTACACTAGATTCCGATGAACATGTCATTTCAGCGCATATCTGTGGTTACAGTGGGAAAAGAAAAAATTGAAAAAATACATCAGGCTCAGTACAGTACAATCAGTAGTAGCATGACTGGAAAGCATGGGCACCTCAACAGGCGTCTTGTGGGGTAGTCCCTGTCTCGCACCGGCCCAAAATTTTCAGTACAGCAATTTCTTAATGGTTCCAGGGGAGAGGTGTTTGCGATCTTGGCTATTCGTGTACACTAGAAGCCGGATCATGATCAGGTCGAATAATCATTAGGTATGTGAGAGACAGGGAGTTACCCCAGTGGTTTCAGTATGGGCCTATCTATTGTTAGGGATGTCTTATTAGGTGGGAATCTAGCGCCCTTCCGTCTCATAGCTCGAAGCCTCTTAGCGCTGCCTGGTATGTCAGCAGTCCCCCGAGGCGCTGCTCCAGCTGGCGTCCCTCAAATGCCTCACACGGTTGGTTGTGGGATCATGTAGATCAGCTGCCGTGTTACCCATGGCCCCCCGGGAGCAGGTCCCAGGCCTTCGCGTCTCTTTAGCCTCAACAAGTGTATCAATCTATTGTGGTGTACCCTCATCGTCTGCGTCTGTGGCAGCCATTGTAAGCATATATCGAGTGAGCGGCTCCCAGATGTCTCGTGGTCTGGATTGTGTGGGTAGTAGCTCCGCGTAAATGTTATTTTGTTCCTGGCAATATGTGATGTCCGTCAACCATTCCTTAAACTTGGGCGCCCTGCCCCGTCCCCACCTACAAGCAATTCTGCGTTTAGCAATGAGTAGGCCTATCGCCAGTAATCTCTTAGCCTGACCCTTGTGACCTGGAAGGTATCCTAGGAGACACATTTCAGGCGTAAGGGCCAAATGTTCCTCCATCATGTTGCCCAAGGCATTGCCTATCTCTGCCCAGTACTTCGCTATATCTTGGCACTCCCACGCCAGGTGTAGAAAGCCTGCGCTTTCCCGTCTACAACGGTCACATCTGTCGCTGTCCCGTAACCGGAGTTTGTATAACCTTGCCGGGATATAGTACATTCGGTGAAGGAATTTGAAATGGATAATTCTAAATCTACTGCTAGCAGTGATGCGCTCAGTTTGTTGGCAACTGTACGCCCAGGCCTCATCCGTGATAGGATGGCCCAGTTCCGCCTCCCATCCTTGTTTAGCTTTCGTGGAAGTGTGTGTCCCTGCCCCGATGGAGGTTTTGTATATGCGGGACATGGCATGTGCTGCCCCCCCGTATAAGTTGGTGTAGTGGAAGTAGTGTTGGGGGTTCCTCTGGAAACGCTGGGGTGGCCGCTTTGACAGCCTGTCGCAGGCGGATGTATAGGAATCTATCCATTGTAGTGGGAGGTGTGCTGCCCATAAATGTAGTGGTGTCTTTGAACTGCCCCTTATCGTACATATCTCCCCATGTGCCAAAGCCCAGTCGGAGTAGCATACGCTTACAGATTCCTTCCTGAGTGATCGGTAGATTGTGTTGATGTGCATCCATTGGTTGAATTAAATAATGTAATAAGCTGTAACTGGTCTGTGAAATGCTAAACAAATACTAGAAATTGGGATGTCCTTCTCTTTCTGGCCACACCTCTGATTCCGCCCACTGATCCAATTCTCGGGTTATCCCCGCCCTCTGATTCTCCGCCCACAGTTCCCCTACTTTTTTTCCCCCACTTCGACCACTGGTTGAGTTCAGTTATGTTCTCTCTTCAGTTCTCTGCAGTGGGGGCTGCTTTTATTCAGGGACCTGTGCCCCGGATTTGCTTGCATGCCATTTGCGAGACTCTAGCCACCATGAGCCGTACACCCATCATAAAATAAGCGTTACTTTCGCGAAATTTTGCAGATGTCAGCCTGCGGCCCTGCAAGGGTATTTGATTTATTGATACTTCTTTATTGGAGGGTCCGGTGTCTCCGGATGGGGTGCGGCACATGAAAAATTTGACAAATTAGTTTTTTCAACAGCCATTCTCCATTACAGCCTGCTGGGAACTATGAAAGTGGACAAACGGCAAGACCGAAATGTCTTCAATCCCATGCTTCCTCTGGAGGAGCAGTGTTCTGTTAATATGGCAATGTTAATTTTTCATTGTGCTGAAAATACCCAATCGTGCTTCGCATCCACACATTCAGAGTAAATTGTGCATGCCCCTAGTTCTTTTTTCTGCAACATTTGTATGTATATTAGGGAATACTTCAGTGATTATTTTTCTTCAGCAGTGATGTAACATACGTTCCTGCAGTGCGGGGGTGCATAGCTCCAGGGGGCCGCCTCAGCAAAAGTGGTAGGTGTTGGGGAGGGGGCCCCCTCCATGTACTTTGCAGGGGGCCCCCTCAAGTTTCGTTACGCCACTGATGTTGGTGGGGTTTTCTCAAAGTGCGCTTTCACGTTTTTTCTGCAGATTTCTAGATGCTATGCTGCTCTTTATCCACCACTACATATACCTACCCAGAAATGCACAGGAAACTCAAAGTACAAAAGTAAAATTGTAAAGGTTTGCAAAATTTCCCCATGTCATATGGTGTATAGATGGGACACATGTCCCTATTTGTCCTCCATCACATCTAGAATATTTGTTTATGTACAGGAAAAATACATATCCCCTAAATATTCAAGTGGTGTGTGATGCAAACAATTAATAACTTTCATTGAGTCACAATACCCAGGAAGCCCCCATGAGACCTTCATGTTTCGGCACAGTGGAATACACAAAAGTCTGGGAAGAAGGGAGTTTGATGATGGTTATTTATTAGATAATGATATGAAATATAAATATGCATATGTTTGTGTGAATCTTTTTAAAAATTAAAGAAAGCTCCCAGTGATGTGTTTGTTTCAGGTGATAATGCATATGCCCTACGCCCCTGAATTTTGACACCATACCGATCAGCCATAACCCAAAATGAAAGGCTATGCACACTATACAGTGTTGCTCCAGGGCTCTGATTAAGCAGACATTTGGCCTGCTAAAAATGCGTTTCCGGTGTCTACTTAAAAGTGGTGGTGCCTTACAATATGTATCGGAAATCGCATACAAGACAGTAGCAACTTGGGTCATGCTACACAATATTGCTACCAAAGGAGGCCTACAGATCACCGTCACAGAGTCAGATTTAAAGGATGAAGATCCTGAGCCTCCTGTTCAGCACCCTACAGAGGAGAGGAGAGCAGTGGAGGGGAGAAGGAGACGGGACCCCATTGCCATCTCTTACTTTGTAAGGTAAGTCATATGTAAATGTACAAGCACATTAAAATCAACAACGCTTGTTTGATGCTTCACAGTAAAGAAACCTTTATTGTCAGTTTTAATGGAACTGTTTAAAAACAAATAACTGCTGTCACATGCACATGTTACATAATGTCCACATCCAATCTTGGTTACATCACCAAAAACATATATGTACAGCCCTATAAGTACATAATGTAATGTGCTCTTCAATACTTGTGACTGTGGGTTGTGCCCACATGTTGAGCTGCAGGTGTATGCTGCTGCTGCGTCTCAGTGAGCGGGTATCTGGGGCAGAGATGCTGCTGACGCTGTAGATTTCCTCACTATTTGGTGGCTCTGAAGCTACCCCACTTGCTATTTGGGCAACTTGTAGTGCCTCTATCGCAGTGGTAATCTGCCCTAAGCACCTCAAGACTTCCCCAATGAAGTGGCCCATTTCAACCTGGAGAGTCTGCTTTGGTGATAGTTACTTTATAAACCGCTATGCCTAATAATTGGCTTGTTATTATAATTTATTTTATGACCTGGCAAGGAAACATATATAATTATACCTCGCTTGCATGCTAGTCTTGGCACTTTGTAAGATTTCTGAAAATGTTTCGAATCTGGAAACTCTTTTGAAATAGGAATAATTTTATTGCGAGAGAAATATAATCATTTGATATTGTTTGTCAAGAAATAATACGTTTATTGGTATAATTGTATGCTGTTGTACTGATTTCATGGCAATATTTTAAGAAATAAATCAATGAGTGTATGTTTGTGCTGCTTTCTTCTTTTAAGCGTGTTTGAGGACAGCGGGTTCCACTCCTGGCTAAGTATGGTTATGAGGTGGGAATGCAACTCTGGGCTCTATCTGGAAAGAGTGGTGGGGAACATAGAGGACAAAGTACTCTCTCTATCCAACAGGAGGTTGTCGGTGGAATTCCATCTTTCAGTAGTGGTAATGGAAACTGAGGATATCATTTAGCGTTAGTTGGCCCAGCCCCAAAGCTGCTATAAAGGCAGATTGAGCGCTGTGGCAGCCAGGGCGCCTAATTTAGAAATGTCCGTCATGTCATCTGGGACAGTATTCGGATGGTTTCCTAATAAGCAGAATTAATAACATCAATGATAGTGATATCATATGACTCCTGACATCACAGGAAGTCACAGTGTATGACGTCTAGTCCCAAGGCTTCTCGGGAAGTGACATCAAATTACAACACATCACAGTAACATATTCTTTAATTGTCAAGCAGTAACTTTGTTTACTATATGTATTAAACTACCCTATTATGCATGTCCAGGGGTGGCTTGTCTAAAGGGGGCACCAGGGCCACACCCCCTCAACATAAAACCTGCCTTCTTCTTCTAGTACTTGCTGTACTTTACAGCTATGACTTGTAAACAAATCTCAGGATCCCTTGTTTGCACATACTAGCGAAATGTTACTTGGCCACAAGAAGTGGGCTCCACTGCCTGTGGCTGTATTATGCTTGTGCAAGGGTGGTGGCTGTGCAACTTGGCCTCACATTCAAATGTATTAGGTGACATGCTGCATTGGCCTCTCACTGGCAGTGCAGCAAGTCAGCTAATGGAGGTTCGCTGGGGCTTGTCAATAATCAGCCCTTAGGCCAGAGGTCTTCAAACCTTTTGATGCCGAGACCCCCTTGTCAAACCTTTTTAGGAGTAAGGACCCCCTCCTGACAAAAGTTTCTAGAACCTGGTACTCCTCATCATCGACAACCATAAACTCCCCCAATTCCCACACAAAATAATTTTTATAGTGGGGAAATAATATTAAACAGTGTTTAGCCAACCAAAGGTCAGTGAGCGTGGGGGCGTGGTCAGAGGTGTAGCTAAAAACAAAGGGCCTCATTTATGAGGAATTGGCGTTGGGCAGCACCGCCAGGCTTCTTGCTGCGCTGTTTTACGCCAATGTGAAATAGCAGGAATGCACCATATTTATGAAATACGGTCCATTCCTGTCCTTTCCTCTTGCGTTGGCGCACAAATTGCTGCCTAGCACCAACATAGGCAGGATTGTTTTTGTGCAGGAAGGGCACCTTCCTGCACAAAAACAATCCTGAGAGATGTTTTCCTCTTTCTATGTGAGCTGCAAAATGCAGCACAAATGGAAAGAGGAAACAAGCAATTGCAATGCAATAGGTCTCGCATTTACGCAAGTTTGAGCTATTGGCATTGTAAATGACAATGCCTTTTATTTATGTTTTGGTTTTTAAAACATAAATAAAGACATTGTCATTTACAATGCCAATAGCTTCAACTCTCATAAATGAGAGACCTATTGTATTGCAAATGCTTGTTTCATCCCAGCTACTTGGCGCTGCCCTGCATGGGAATTCCTACCTGGAGAATGACAATGCTGTCCAGAACTGCCCATTCCCTCCTGACTTCAGTGACCTTGCATGGCCTCCACTTTTACCCTTACTTTATCAGTACCACAGAATCAGTACTTCGAGGTTATTTTTTTTTTTTTATCTCAAATCGTTTTTATTGGATTTTCAAGAAAAAGTACAAATAAATAATAAACACAATGGTAAAACACAATGGTAAAATGATAATGAACACAAGAATACTGACAAATAATGGAAAAAACATGAGAAATACAAAAGAAGTAGAAAACAGCAAGTTACTCCAGTGCATTACCGTGGAAGTCGCAGTGAAGCTGGAAAGAAATACAGGTGTTCTATCGAATACAATTTTCACATGTGTCATAAGAAAAAATACAATACAGTACAATACAGGTGTACACAGAGCATAGCATTCTATAAGCAATGCATTATAGGAGATTGAGAAAAAACGAATCCTATATGGGCCCATCCTGAAATTGGAGGGGTGGGTAATTGACAAGCCTTCAATTTAAGGGCGAGATCCCTAGGACCTAGGAAGGTGTGAAGGAGTCGATGAGATAATTTTCACGGTGGATCGTACGTGAAGGAAAAGGTATCAAGGGACCTCCATAATTTCCTGTGTGTTTTACGCCCGGGGGAGGCGTGAAGTGAGATGTTGTCAGCCCCTCTGAGGAAAGACAACCATTCCTGCCACATCCTAAAGGAGACTTCTTTGGAATTTTTCCACTTATTGAGTACAATTTTACAGGCCAAAGTGAGCATAAGATCTAACAAATAGCGATCATTCTCATCTGTGAGCCTTGGGTCCAGAAAACCTAGCAAGATATAGGAAAATTCTCTTGGGGGGTCTATATTGAATGTTTTGCTTATACATTCGTAAATTTTATCCCAATATGTTTGTAGGATGGGGCATTGGAAGAGCATGTGGGCAAGGTTACCAACATGAGTATTACAATTCCAGCATGTAGAGCTCTGGCTGAGGTGAAGCTTAAAAATCCTCTCGGGGGTCCAGTATGTCCTGTTTATTAGCATAAGCTTAGTTTGGGATAATATTGGTGAGATTTTATTAGAGGAGGGAGTGATATGTATCTTGTTCCAGTCGAATGCGATTTCACTGGAGTTAGGTTCGGATTCCCATTTTACTTCACATTTCATGTGAGTTTTGCGAGGTTTAGGGGATAAGAGTTTGTATATTTTAGAAACGGTGTGTCCTGACTTTAGTAGCTGAAGCCTCCTTGACAGGATCGAAGGATCGGAAGGTTTTATAGAGCATAGCATGAGGAGTGACTTTAGGTTTAAAAATTTGTAAAAATCTATCGAGTTTAAGTCGTGTCGAATCTGAAGCTCGGAAAAAGACAAGGGGAGATTCCCCGTAAAAAGATCTTTCACTAGATTAATGCCATTTTTTGACCATTGTTCCCAAAGGAGCATCTCTCTGTCAATCCTCAGGTACGGGTTGCGCCAGAGAGAGGTCAAGTTGGATTTGTTAATTTTTACCGCGGAAATATGATCCAGTCGTAACAGGGCTCTTTTAGTATTTAGCATAATATATTTTGAGTGGGGTATGGAGGAAATATCCATAGTGAGGAGAGCAGGCAGAGGGATTTCGTTGATGATTGATCTTTCAATGTCCAACCAGACTGGGACGTAATCAACTTGGGGGCATAGCCAGTTAGCTCCTTGTTTACAAAGATACGCGGTTTGGTAGTTCCTAAAGTTTGGAAGACCCAGACCACCTTTTTCTTTGGGTAATTGAAGTTTTTTCATGGATATTCTGGGTCTCTTACCTTGCCAGAGAAACGTATTAAAAAGCTTATAGATCCTGTTCAGGAAGTCATTTGAGAGCGTCATTGGTAGCATACTGGCTAGATAGTTTACAAGTGGAGTAATCATCATTTTTAATGTCTCAGTTCTTCCCCACCAGGATAAAAACTTTGGTTACCAACCATCTAATAATGAAGAGATTTTCTTGAAGAGAGCATTTTCTTGATCTGTAGGGTGGTAATCAGATCTCTCGTGAAGTCTAAGCCTAGATATTTGAAGCTATTAGGTTGCCACAAAAGACCCGAGTTACCAATTATTTCCCTTCCGCCAAGGCTATTCAGGAGTTTTACCTCAGTCTTGTCCTTATTCAACTTATAACCTAATACTGCAGAAAATTCTTCTGTTGAGGACCTAAGTGCAGGAATAGCATCTTCCGCATTCTCGGAAACAACTAACACGTCGTCTGCGTAAGCTGTTATTTTGACCGTGCAATTGTTAAAGCGTATCCCTGTGATCTGGCTATTGTTCCTAAGTTGGTAGAGGAAAGGTTCAATTGCTAGAAGGAATAGAGAGGGGGAGAGAGGACATCCTTGCCTTGTTCCCTGCTCTAGTTTAAAGGAAGATGAGAGGCATCCTCCTGCTCTAACCCTGGCGGAAGGATTAAAATACAGTGCCATTACCATACGTGTAAAATTCTCACCTAGATTAAATTTATCGAGTATTGCTTTCAAGCAGGACCAGTCAACTTTGTCGAAAGCCTTTTCAGCATCCAAAGTGATTGCCATTGTTGGAGAATCGATTAGTTTGGCTTTCTCTAGGACGTGAGCTAGAATACGAGTATTATCACTGGAGAGTCTGTTCTTTAAAAATCCAACTTGTGAAGGATGGATGAGTTTGGGTAAAAAAATTTGGAGGCGTTTAGCAAGGATCATTGCATAGATTTTGCAGTCTATATTAATTAGTGATATAGGCCTATAGTTTTTAGGGAGTGTTGGATCCTTCCCTTCTTTGGGAATCACTGCTATGATAGCCTCTGCCGGTGTCCCATTAATCTGACCAGAGTCACTGAATTCATTGAACGTGTTTAGGAGTGGGGGAATCAGCGCAGAGGAAAAGCACTTATAATATTTGGCATTAAACCCATCAGGGCCCGGCGCCTTCCCAAATTTAAGGGCCTTTATCGTATTTTCAATTTTGGTAGCGGTTATTGGGCCATTAATTTTTTTCTTGTTCTGAGAGGGCAGGTAGGATGCATTTGTTTAGATAGTCTTGGGTTTTTGTGGTGTCCAGATCCAGGTTCTTGCTATACAATGTGTTGTAGAAGTTCTTAAAAACTTCTGCTATTGTATCAGGGTCCGAGCGAGCTATTCCCTTTTGGTCCATTAGACTTTTAATCGTATTCTTCTGTAGTTTGAACTTTAAGTAGGATGCTAAGCTCTTCCCCGCCTTGTTGGATTCACAAAGCTTAATGCTTTTTTGTTTGTTTATCCATATCCCTGCCCTGTCGCTTACTATTTTATTATACTCGTATTTCTTTTTCACTATTTCATTCAAAATTGAATTATCTCTGGTTATAATTTGTTTTTCTTCCAGTATGGAAATCTCTTTTTCTAGTTTCTGAAGATTGCTATTGGTGTACCTATTCATGGCAGTTCTAATTTTAATGATCTCACCTCTAATGGTGCATTTTAATGCTTCCCATCTTGTGAGGTCCGATTTGTATCCAATTTTATTTTCCGTAAGGTAATTCTGGATAGCACTCTCAATACTTTGTCTATTTGATTCTGCTTCTAAAACTTCATTGTTTAGTCTCCAAAGAGATTGTTTTTAAAAGGCTTCGGGTCAGTTATAGACAAGCTAATACATGAGTGGTCTGAGATCACTCTTGGTTCGATGGAGGTTTGATCAATTCTGGCTATAGCGTTATCGGAAATAACTAGGTAATCAATGCGTGAATAAGAATTATGTGGAGATGAATAGAAAGTGAACTCCCTCCCTGTGGGATTTTGTAGCCTCCAAGTGTCTGTCAAGTTAAAACGTGTGCAAAGATTAATAAGGGCTTTGTGAGAGTTGTTGGCACGAAAAGGACAGCGTGAATCCCTATCTAAGGCTGGGTCCATGGGCAGGTTAAAGTCGCCCGCAAGTATATGCATGGCGGTATCTGGGATTGTTTCAATTTGCTTACCAAGACCTACCCAGAAGTCTGAGTCATCCCTATTGGGGGCATAGATATTAGTGATGTAGAATTCCGTATTATCTTTTACCAATTTCGTTGTGACCCACCTCCCCTGCGAATCGGATGCACTTGTCACCAGGTCTATGTTGGCTTTTTTGGCTACTAAAGTCAGGACACCGTTTTTTTTACCTATTGCATCTGAACCAGCAACAATACGTCACCCTTCTGCTTGTGAAGGTAGTCAAGGATCTTTCTTCTTTTGACAGGGTGGTTTATACCTTTAACATTCAGAGAGACTATCTTGAAACTGTTCTGGGCCATAGCTCTCGGGGAAGCCTGAGACATCATAATAGCATTATGATAATCGTAAATGGTTCTCTGACTATGGGAGTCATTTTCTGCCGTTTCTTCTCCAGATGAGTAAAGGTTATATCACCTTTTTGTATCTGCGATAGAATTGTTGGAAGCACTGGTGTTAAATTGATTAGTATTGTGTACATGTAGGGTATATAACGCGTACCATACAATAAGCTACCACCTGTATACACAAAGTTATCACTGCAAAACATGGCTTTTGAGTAAAGAAAACAATAATGATAATCAGCATAAAAATGACAACAGCAAGCAAAGAAAAATAAAACAAGTGCATGAAAAAAGAAAGCAAAATCCAAAACCCCTGCCCTGCCCACCCACATCCCCAACCCTCCCTCCCATCCCAAAAAGTACTGAAGTGGCATGGTGACAGGGGAAGAAAGCTCCCCTCCCATGGAAACCAGAATAGAGTATATTGAACGCATGAGTCCAATCTGTGGCTTAAGGTATAAACATCAATACTGAGAACTGAATGCAGTTAGAATGTGATAAGAATCATTGGAGCATTGTAATGCCTAAACAATCAGAGCATGTAAACATCTGAGCATAAAAACACCTATGTGTATTAACAGTATGACGCAGTATGACGCAGAGTGGAATAAGTAGCGGGGAACTAACAAAATAATCTAACAATAATAAAATCAATTGGTCACCTGACCGAACCTAGTCAGTAGTCATAGGCATAGTCAGCACCACAGCATTGCCTCGCATTTCCTTGCCCTAGATCGCCTCGATGGACACACGCTAAGAATCTGACTTGATTATGCCATGCGCTGATCGGCTTTAATGCTCCAAAACGTGTGGCCGCTGCAATGGAGCTGCGGTATTCGCGGGAGTTACGGACCCGACATGTCCGCCATTTTACGCTCAAGCTGCCTGGAACATGTTGTCTTACTGTGAGGCTTCACATTACACGTACACAACTTGTAGCCGCAGTTAATCCTGTGTAAGCATTAACCCATTAGACCACTAAACACTATCAAAGTTCCACTGCTGCGCTGGGGGAAAACATTGACTGCGGGTCTAATCCTATGTTGCAGGGATGGCCGCCATCTTATGCACAGGCGGCTATGGGTTCAGCGCGCAACCTTACTTTATAGCTTTAAAAAGCTAGAAGATTGTGGGTTTTACGTTGATGATGGCTCCGGCCCCTTTTAAGACGCTCTGTCTCATTCGCTGTGTTCATCCGGGGAGCAGGAAGCTCTCTCTCTCCTCCTTGGGGTCGGCGGCACCGGAATGGCGCGATGGCGCGAGGCTCCGTAGCTGGATCGGGTGATGGCCAGGGAGGGACAGAGACAGAGAGTCTACTGCTGTGTCATCGGTGTGAGAAGTTGGCCTGGCATATGCTGTCCACTAATTATAGTGGGCACCTTGCACCAGTCCAAACAACCCCTTATTGGAGATAGGTTAAAGACAACCTTTATTGAAAGCTATCCTAGTGGTAGCTATGGAGAGCAGCCTTCAGGCTAAGTCTTGAAGGAATGTAAAGCAGCTTGTTTTACCAGTCTATAATCTCTTGAGTGACCAAATGAAAGAGGACCACACCAGGTATATATTCAAAATATATGTATTTATTGCTAAACACACCCCTCTAGTCTCTTTATGAGGCTAGAGTTCGAAGTACATAAGTTATAAGTTAGTTATCTACAGTAATAGCACAGATACACGTTTGAGCCCTAGGGGCGTACCAAACCATATACCAATAAAGTGGTATAAGAACCACGACTGAGCTAGACACAAGGCCTAGTGCCGGTAGAAGTGCTTGGACCACAAGGAACCACCCAAGGTAGTGACACAGGGGACCCACGGGGGACGCGTGCAGTGTGAGAACACAGCCGCGAATCGCCGTTGACTTCTATGGGGAAAGTCGCGGTTGGAAGTTTAAAGAAAAGGGACACTTAGAGGAGGACTTGGAGCAAACCCTTTTAGAACTAGGCTGTTCTAGTGTCAATACCCACGGGAGCACCGGAGTACTCGAGTTACCTCACCCAGGGGAGCCGGGTGCATAGGTGTCTTTCGGGGTCGGGTTTCGTCGTCGGTTTCAATGGCGATCTGCTGCAAAGTCCTGCTGCGGCCAAGTCGAAAGTGTTCGGGTGGATCCAAAGGTGGATCGAAGATCTGAAGAACCTGAAAGCAGAGGGGACAGAGTCTGGGTCACTAGCCAGTGACCAGGAAGGCGATGAGCAGATGCCCACCGATGTCGAGTGCTTCAGGTAGGTTGACGGTCATCTTGACTCTTCAGCCACGAGGTCCAGGAGGCGTCGACGACGACCAGGAGCTGGATTCGAGCTGTCCCACGACGTCTGTCGATTGCAGGGGTGTCGGCGACCGGATTGGACCCAACAAGCCTTGGCAACGGCAAGTCTCGTGGAAATGGAAGAAGGACGATGGTGCAGACCAGCAAGGACTGTGGGACCCACCCAGCAAGGGTAAGTCAGGACACGCCTGGAGCAACCAGGGAGCCCAAGCAGAAGAAGATTGGCCTTCGGGAGGGCCTACTAGCCAACGGACTAGCGACCGCAAAGGAGCCTCGAGTGGATGCACTTGGAGCTGGCTCACAGGACACTCGTGGAGTGGAGGCCAGTGATCTTCGGTGCAGTTGGTGCTGGAGGCTGGGGCTACTCGGAGCCCAAAGCACAACTTCGTGGGAGACCCAGAAGAGGATGCACTTGCAAATACAATTGGTGTCCAGGGGTCACGGTTCCACGTTACCCACGACAGCTACGGGCTTCAGCTTTGCTGGGGACTCAGGGCAGCCTCGGGGAAGTCTGGAAATCCACCTCTGGTGATGCAAAGACTTCGGCATCCAGCGGGAGCTTCAGCGATGCAGACCGGACAATTGCTTCTTTGGTGCCTGCCAAGCAGGGAGTCACTCCTTGACCCCAAGGGAGATTCTTCAGTCCTCTAATCTTGAAGTAGAGCGTCGAAGGTCCAGGATTCTGTGTCAGAGTTTCGTCCAGGTTAATCTAAAGTCCTAAGGACTGGGGTCCCATACTTATACTAAGGTAGGGGGTTGGACATACTCTGTGGCCCCACCTATGGGAGGGTCAGGGCAGAGGGGTGGTTACACCTCTTTCCCTTTGTCCAGTTTCGCGCCAGAGCAGGGGCTGGAAGCCCCTGAGCCGGTTTGAACTGGGGTATGCACAGGGACACCAAATGTGCCCCCAGTGCAAGACTTCAAAGCACCAGAGAGTGCTCCCGCCCAGCCCCAATACACACTATCCTGTCTGGGGAGGTGGTTACACCTCCCTGGGACAGGAAACCTATTGTCCAGGCCTCCCCTGCCGGAGTTTCGGTCAGCAGCAGGAGGCCAGACTCGTGTCTGTGGCAGCGGCATCCATTTTGTGATGCCAGGGCTCTGGAAAGAAGTTACCGGGTAGCCCGGTGTGTACATGTCTCTCCCTCTAGAAGGGTGGAATGCTACCCCTGCCGCCAGAACTGGCGGGGGGGTAGTATTCCAAGATGTTTGACACCAAACACGACATGTTTCCGTGCAGCCATCCCAAAGTTAGCATTTAACGCGAGGTTATAATGCGCTTAAGAGTATATGGTCAGGCTGCACTACAAACAGCATCAGAGAAGGGTCTCCGAACGCTGCAGAGGGGCTCTGCTCATGCAGGGGCACCCTCTCACATAGGAACCAAGCACTCTGCCTTCAGGATTGATAAGGCCTGCCATAGGAGTGACTTATAGGTTTATATGCGTGTATGTATGTAGTGATATAGGTAGCCTATATCACAGTAAGGGGTGCATGCACCACCTTACCCAGGCTGCAGTAGCAGACCTGTGGTGTCATTTTGGATGGCCTTCCAGGGGTGGCACAATACATGCTGCAGCCCCTGGTAGGCCTCTGAGGTACCTATGCCCTGGGTACATAGTATACCATATACTAGGGACTTATAAGGGCACTCCAGATTCCAATCAGAGATGTGCCTAAGGCGCATGGAAACCATTTTAGAGAGGAAGCAGCTAGGCTGGGGTTCTGATTAGCAGGGCCCCAGCCAGACTAAAGTCGAAAAACAGTGAAGCATCAGCAAAAAGTGGGGGTACCCATGTGAAGCAGATCCTACTCTCCTACAATCGGTAGGTGAAGCACCCCACTTTTGGTACCGCTGGATGCCTCAGGGGTTCTGCCACAGTACCGCCGAAAGAGTTGCCTTCATGCGCTGTAAAAAACGGGTGGAAACTTGATTCTGGCACTACCAAGGGAGGAGATGAAGGCTCACGCCGCCATCTTCGCCGACATCCAAACCACGCCCCCTTCGAGGTTATTTTTTGTCCAAATATTCTTCTGGGGGACGGTTCCATGGATTTACAACACAGTCAGTAAATCAAGGCCATTACACTACAAGTCTTTGCTCATAGGCAGGACCACTGGAATAACGCAATATTGTGGCCGCCGCGTTCTCGGAGTTTTTACATATTTTCCACACTTGCCGCATGATTCAGATCTTCTGTATCAGTTGAAAACATTGATTCTAGCTCAGATGGATCAAAAGAGGCTTTAAAAATCATCAGCCGTGGTCCCCCGGGGGGACAGACGCTTTGCAAAGATTAACTGTCACCATTTCGTTGCGGACGGCTGTATTCGGGTGTTAGAGTGCTGCTAATGAGGAGAAACGTTTGCCCAGACAGTACTACTGTGTTGTAAAATCACAAAATAGCAAAATATTGCAACAGAATGTGCCGTATTACGCTGCATCATTGCACCTCTTCTGTGTCTGATTAAGTTTGTACCTCTCCAGTCCCTGCAGCACCTGTTCTGACCTGGGTCTCAGGCTCTACAACAGCTCTGCTGACCTGGTTCTCTGACTCTACAGCAGCTCTGCTGACCTGGTTCTCTGGCTCTACAGTAGCTCTGCTGACCTGGGACTCTGGCTCTAGAGCGGCTCTGCTGACCCGGTTCTCTGGCTCTAGAGCGGCTCTGCTGACCTGGTTCTATGGCTCTACAGCAGCTCTGCTGACCTGGTTCTCTGGCTCTAGAGTGGCTCTGCTGACCTTGTTCTCTGGCTCTACAGCAGCTCTGCTGACCTGGTTCTCTGGCTCAGGAGCAGCTCTGCTGACCTGGTTCTCTGGCTCTAGAGCTGCTCTGCTGACCTGGTTCTCTGGCTCTAGAGCGGCTCTGCTGACCTGGTTCTCTGGCTCTAGAGCGGCTCTGCTGACCCGGTTCTCTGTCTCTAGAGCGGCTCTGCTGACCTGGTTCTATGGCTCTACAGCAGCTCTGCTGACCTGGTTCTCTGGCTCTAGAGTGGCTCTGCTGACCTGGTTCTCTGGCTCTACAGCAGCTCTGCTGACCTGGGTCTCAGGCTCTACAACGGCTCTGCTGACCTGGGTCTCAGGCTCTACAACGGCTCTGCTGACCTGGTTCTCTGGCTCTACAGCAGGACTGCTGACCTGGTTCTCTGGCTCTACAGCGGCTCTGCTGACCTGGTTTTCTGGCTCTACAGCAGCTCTGCTGACCTGGTTCTCTGGCTCTACAGCAGCTCTGCTGACCTGGTTCTCTGGTTCTACAGCAGCTCTGCTGACCTGGTTCTCTGGCTCAGGAGCAGCTCTGCTGAGCTGGTTCTCTGGCTCTAGAGCAGCTCTGCTGACCTGGTTCTCTGGCTCTAGAGCGGCTCTGCTGACCTGGTTCTCTGGCTCTACAGCAGCTCTGCTGACATAGGTCTCAGGCTCTACAGCGGCTCGGCTGACCTGGTTCTCTGGCTCTAGAGCGGCTCTGCTGACCTGGTTCTCAGGCTCTAGAACGGCTCTGCTGAACTGGTTCTCTGGCTCTACAATGGCTCTGCTGAACTGGTTCTCTGGCTCTACAGCAGCTCTGCTGACCTGGTTCTATGGCTCTACAACGGTTCTGCTGACCTAGTTCTATGACTCTACAGGAGCTCTGCTGACCTGGTTCTCTGGCTCTAGAGCGGCTCTGCTGACCTGGTTCTCTGGCTCTAGAGCGGCTCTGCTGACCTGGTTCTCTGGCTCTACAGCAGCTCTGCTGACCTAGGTCTCAGGCTCTACAACGGCTCTGCTGACCTGGTTCTCTGGCTCTACAATGGCTCTGCTGACCTGGTTCTCTGGCTCTACAGCAGCTCTGCTGACCTGGTTCTCTGGCTCTACAGCAGCTCTGCTGACCTGGTTCTCTGGCTCTACAGCAACTCTGCTGACCTGGTTCTATGGCTCTACAGCAGCTTGGTGACCTGCTTCTCTGGCTCTACAGCAGCTTGATGACCTGCTTCTCTTGCTCTACAGCAGCTCTGCTGACCTTGTTCTCTGGCTCTACAGCAGCTCTGCTGACCTGGTTCTAAGGCTCTACAGCAGCTCTGCTGACCTGGTTCTCTGGCTCTACAGCAGCTTGCTGACCTGGTTCTCTGGCTCTACAACACCTCTGCTGACCTGGTTTGCTGACCTGGTTCTCTGGCCCAGTTCTCTGGCCATAGAGCAGCTCTGCTGACCTCGTTCTCTGGCTCTACAGCAGCTCTGCTGACCTGGTTCTAAGGTTCTAGAGCGACTCTGCTGACCTTGTTCTCTGGCTCTACGGCGGCTCTGCTGACCTGGTTTTCTGGCTCTACAGCAGCTCTGCGGACCTGGTTCTCTGGCTCTACAGCAGCTCTACTGACTCAGGTTCTCTGGCTCTACAGCAGCTTTGCTGACCTGGTTCTCTGGCTCTACAGCAGCTCTGCTGACCTGGTTCTCTGGGTCTAGAGCGCCACTGCTGACCTTGTTCTCTGGCTCTTTAGCAGCTCTGCTGACCTGGTTCTCTGGCTCTAGAGCATTACCAGCACTTCTCTTTGCCTCAATACCACTTTCAATGGGACAGTACCCGCACTTCTCTGCAGATTTACAGCGCATTCAATGAGACAGTACCAAACCTTCTGATCAGCTGTACAGCACTTTCAATGGGACATTACCAGCACTTCTCACCAGCTGCACATCATTTTCAAAGATGCAATACCAGCTCCTGTCATAAGCTCTATAAATCTCTCGAAGGGACAGTATCAGCACTTGTCATAAACTGTAGAGCACTTTCAGAGGGACAGTACCAGCACTTCTCAGCACCTCAACACCACTTTCAATGTCTATGTACTAGCACTTCTCTGCAGCTCTACAGTGCATTCAATGGGACAATACCAACACTTCTGATCAGCTCTACAGCAGTATCAGTGGAACAGTATCAGCACTTCTCCGCAGCTCTCCGGCACTTTCGTTAGGACAGCCCAGCTCTTCTTACTAGTCTATACCACTTTAAATGAGAGTCCCGGCACTTCTCATCAACTGAACAGAGATTTCAATGGGGAATAATGCACTGTTCTGCTCTACTGCACTTTTTTTGGGGCATGACCAGCACTTCTCAGCAGCTCTACGGAGCTTTCAATGGACACGTCTCTGCAGCTCTACTGCACCTTTATTGGGACAGTGTCAGCACTTCTCTGCAGCTCTACAGCACTTTTGTTAGGACAGTCCCAGCACTTCACAGCAGCTCTACGGCGCTCTCAGTGGAAGGTACCAGCACTTCTCAGCATGTCTATAGTATGTTTAGAAGGACAGAGGTAGTCCCCGGCGGGACTGCACTGCTTGGATCGAGGCACAGAATACACCGTCTCCGCAGCTCCCGCGTGTTGTGAGGCAGTGAGCCTCGGCTTGTAAGTAACACGATATTTACTGCCACCTGTACACAAACACTTCCTGCTCTGGGGAGTAATTGCTGCCAGTCCTTCCCCTAATCCTAATCGTTAAAATGTTGACATAACTTCCAATCCCAGCTTCCCCAGGGACCGGCGTTGTGTGATCCCATGGCATGCCCCTTGTCTACCAACACTGGGTGTTCTTAAAAGCGCCAGTTTAGCATCAATCGCAATTCACAAACTCAGAGCCAGTTCTACGCATGAAAGCAAAACTGAGGTTAGAAACACGCGGAGTCTGTAAATTGAGGTGTTTTTGTTCCCCTTCTACAAGAATGGCGACGTCTAAGTGCGAGATGCCATTAAAGGGGATGCAGGTTCAAATCCTGGCTCCGCTGTAGACCAATATGTGTGATCCAAGGAAAATGTCGATCTTATTGTGGCGCAGTTAGTGAAAACTGAGAACGTTTAGAACAAGCTGTCGCCATTTCGCGAATGGAAAAAAAAGTGCTTACCGACTAATTGAAGGAGACAGTATAACGCTGCAAGTAAAAGATCCAGTCCTGATTGGGGGTCCCAAAAGGAGACAGGGCGGTAACAAGGAGGGACTAAGAAGCCTCATTATCAATCGGAAGCCAGCATTTACCATGGACGATGACGCCAGCCAATGAAAAATATGGGCGAGGCTTCCACGCCACTTCTAAAACATACCCTAATACAGCATGCCTCGCAAAGCGAGCAGCGCATGCGCTGCAACGCTAGGCCCGACCTAAAAATGAGGAGACATTTTTTCACTAGGTAGATATACGTTTTTGGTGCTGCCCCAGGTTTAAGTGATTTTGTAAATATGGAGCAGCATCAAAATCCATGGGTGTTGCGTGGGAACACCCACGCAGCGCACATGGAACACCTCCTTGATGCAGAGTTAGGCAAGGCAGCAACTTGCCCGGCTTTGTCTTACTCCATATCTATGAGGCCACGCAAAGCCATGCAGGGTGACTTTGCGCCACCTCATAGATGTGGTTGAGACGCTTGCGCCACCAGAGCGTCAATAAAACTGGTGCTCTGGCAGCGCAAGCCTCTTATAAATAAGCCCCAAAATATCCTGTATGTTTTTTAGGTCTTTCACCATCAAGTACCTACATATAAAATAATGGGATTGTTAATAAAAAAATAAATGTAAAAAGTCATTACTCAGTGGGAAATGCACTGTAGTACATTATGAAACCTTTATTAGTTAATGCACTGCAGAGGTCTGTGTGTAACCAGAGAGAGACAGAATTAAATATTGGTTGGTGCAGTGGAGAATAGTGTATTTTTAGTGCTATGAGGTCACAGCCTGTGAGAGAAAGCACTGTGAGTATGCAAGTCATTATTTTATACTTGCATTACACACAGTGAAATATAGACCAATACAAAATATGTAAATAGTTTTACAATAAAATGGTTCTCCAAAATGTAGATTTTAGGAATACCAGGGCTTATGTAATGCAATTTCTTCTATAAATAACTGTCACTTCAACACCTCCTTAGTGGGACTAAGGGCTGTGTAAGTACAGTTATGATTAAAAGCAAATACTTCACAGCCCAGTTGTTAACTCTTTGCACTACCACTCAGACAAACAACTCTTTGTCATAGCAAAGCTTGGAGTGATTCATGGGGTCCCAAGCACCCTTCACACTTGCAGATTAACTAATGGGGCACATTTGCATTTCCTTTAGGCGACCAGGCACCCTGGCACGAAACCTTTACACAGCACAGGAGACTCAGATAAAGCATTTAACGAGCGACATTTGCTATCCCAAGAGGGCTGTCTTTTTTGCAAAATGAAAGCAAATGTTTTAAAATCCAGGCAAAGTGAGGCTGGGGAATGCGCGACCCCCTTCCCAGGACTCTACGCCCCCCCGGGGGTCATGCCCCACAGATTGAAGATGTCTGCCTTAGGCCCTATTAGAAGCAGTGAAAGAGAAGGAGGACCGACCTCCAGCCCTATCCCTACTACTGATAGGACAAAAGCTTGTGACTATTTCTGGGACAAGAAAAGCCATCAATCATGACAACTTCCACTTGTACCCTGCGAAGTGCTGTTTGAGGATCCATCAAAAGCGGATCTTGAGACTGTGAGCATACAGCAGTAAATTGGCAGAGTACCTCAGGGAGCCTCGTATTGGCAAGGCGGGCAATTGGCCACCGGCCGATGGGCCTGTGGTTGAGACCCATTGGTGGGCCGGTTTTTAGTGGCTGTCAAGGTCTCATTCTCCACCGCAAGAGCACAACATTAAAGGCCTTCGCATACATATGAGTCTGACCTAATGCAGATTAAGGTCAGGCTGCTGCACCATGACAGGCAGAATGACAATGGACTGCTCTGGCTGTCACAGCATGAGGTGTACCTGCCTCCTGGCTCCCACCAGGTGTGACAGTGGCCTCGAAGAAGCTACTGATGGGAAGCCAATAGCACTTGCTTTGCAGGGGACTGGTGAAGGGGAGAGGACTAGAGCGGGTGGTGAGGGTCAGCAAGGGGACTCTTCATTTATTTTTATCTCCCTCCCCTGCATGGAACAGGCATTTCCATGCAAATTAGTCTCTGCTGTTCTCCTTTGCCTGCTTGAAACCAGGTTTGAGTCCCAGCATAAGCTCAACATCCTGTGTTTCTAGAAAGATCACTAATCTACAAGCCTGACCATCTGTAATGTTATTTTGTGCTCATGTAAAGCACTCCAATGCCTCTGGGTCAATTTCATACTATATAGAACTGCATGTATTTGAGGACAGTGACACTATTTATTTTTGCATTTACACACTAGCATCATTCCCTTTATTGTAAATTACACATGTTAGCAGTAAAACAAAAAAAAAAACAGGTACACCTTTCACCTGTCTCTGAGCATTGGAGGGCCTCTCTTAGGTACTGTAAAACGTAAATATCTAAGAGCCCAGGGTAAGTGTAAAAGGTAGTCTAGGTCTGTGCCACTTTCTGTTTCCCAGCGGACATTAATCAAAACATCCTCAGCAAACTTATAGATGGAAAAGCAATTAAACAGGAGATGCTAGTATTTATCATAATTCTGAGCTTAAAACAAACATTTTTTCCATTGGAACGTTACTTTTCCAATTTAAGTACTGGCCCTATAAGCCTTAGAATACTTTAATTCATGTGTGTGAATGTAGACATGTTTATATGTATTTAAAAATGTGAGAACGTTTTCGTAAAAACAAAAAACAAAAAACGCTCTGAGGCAAAATAAATGCTGTTCCCTCATTTTCTTGTTTGCCTGAACTTTCCAAGCACTTTATGAAACTCCCCAATGCAGAACAACAGTGCAATGCTTATGCATTCCAGCAACTCCATGCAGCTGACGAGCTGCACACAGGGGAGCAGAGAGAGGGCTCCCACTTCAACAAAAGTACGTTAAAGAACGCTACTCCCTCTTCATGCGAATTATGTAGATACAGGAGAACACAAAATGACTTGACCACAGTCTCTGCATCACGTTATCTGCAGTTCTACCTGCATACTCCGAGTCCATTCTTCATGAGCACCATGAGCCCAGAGCTAGCCAATTGCCGACATACCCTCCAGAAATACAGTGGAGCGAGCATCTGCTGTGTTATGCCCATAGCCTCAATCCAGAAACACCCTAGATGCACCTGCACACCACTTACGTTTATTTTACTTGTATGCACCACTTACCAATGGCAGCTCTGGCAGGCTTCAATTAATACTGCGCCCTTCACAGCAACCAGCACTCTGCACTTTCTTCTGGGGACTCCATCCCCCAGCTGTCTCAGCACCAGGAGGCGCCAACACTCCTTCCCTGTGCCAGGAGGAGCATATAGGCGGCTACGGGCTCCCGCAGCGCCGGATGCGCGTGGTCGTGCCCAGGCGAACCGTCAGCGGTTGGTAGAGGCTGGGCTGACCCACCCCCCTTTCAAGCAACACTGACCAAGAAGTCCGAGGTGAGTGTTTGCAAGCGTTTGTTTACATTACCTGAACCGGCAACAGCTGGATCTGACCACCCGCGATGGGGAAGTGCACTGGGATATCGTCAGAGCGCCCCATCTCTAGTAGCATTGACAGTATGTTGGAAAGGGTGGCAGCATTGTGTCAGGTGAGATTGAACTAAGTGAGCGCCGATTGTCTATGAGAAGTGAGGCATTAACTGAACGGCCTCTTGACTGGAGGGCCTCTAACTGATCCTGCACTTGTACCCACTACTGTACCGTGTACTTCCCAGCATCAGATGCCTGGCCCCAATAAGACATTGCTTTTCAGTGGTAGCCCAAGAGGGCGTGATACAGTCGAGCCACAGCCAACCATGGGGACCCCAACAACTGTGGCATTACAAGCTGCAAAGCTCAAAAGGAAGACTGGGAAGCCTGTTTGTTCCAAAGGAAACAATCCCCCCCTACTAGCTCATCTCGTACTTGCTTGTCCACGTTGATGCAGTCGTCGTCGAGTGTTAGCACCTCAGAAGCAGCGCCAAATGGGAAGCCGAGCCGCCCTATTTGTACACAGACTGAGTTGGCACCTGTTGCACTTGACTTTGGAGACCTTGGGGATACTTTTATCAATACTGTTATTAATAACGTTTCTACACGGATTAATGAGATGATAGATATGAAATTTACACCTTTATGGAAATGCCTAGATCATTTGGACATACTTATGAGTAAGTTTGGCCAATGGCTAGAGACAACCCAAATTATTGTTGCCCCGGGGGAGGGGTTCATTTCTAAACCCAGTGCTCCATCTTATATTAACCCAACTCTCACTGCTATTCCTCTCCCTACTGGCCCCTTAGCTGTAAGCTCGTGCAGAACATGCAGACAAGTTAGGGAGTGTTTCCAACCTAAGGTAGATGCAGTACCTAAACGCTCTTTCATCAATAATGGCCTATTACCCATGGATGGGTCAGCCCCAATGTGCCCCCTACTCCTATTCCTATCCCTGAACCTATTAATAGACCGGTTGGTGAGCAACCAAACCTAGGCAAACCAAGTAGTAATGCACCTGACATCCTGCGCAGGCCTCCCTTGCTGTACAAAACAGGTTTTTGGCGTTGCCTGACTTGGACCCCCAGGATTGACTACTGTCACCACTGGAGTCTAATGGTGCCGACCACATACCTAAATACCCCCCACTTATAACTGACACATGACCAATATATAAAAGGGGTGTATCTATTTACCTAATTAACTTTTACAATAATGATTTTCAGTCTACACCAAACACAAATTTTATCAATTTATTTGATTTCGTAAGCACCCTACAGTATTAAAATGGATCTGATAAAATAGCTGGCATCTGTCTGGGTGGTGATTTCAATGCTAAGTTACTCAGCAAAAACACTGCAGTTATAAGGACTAGCAGGAGAGGGCAAACTTGCCATAGGGGTGAGGAACTAATGGAACACTTGTGTAATCATAATCTAATTAACGTTATGGATATTGCTGCCACAACAAACAATAACAACTCTATGGAGTCGACATTTAGAGGAAGGGGTAGTGCCACCACCATTGATTATGTTTTTATTTCCCCAGCCCTTGAGGACTGTTTACTGAAAGCCGAAGTTATCCCTACCACCCATGGTGACCATAATCCGATTAAAACAGTGCTGCGACTGTCCCCTAGGCCAACATATAAAATTGAATGTGTTGCCAGGAATCTAACACCCTCCACAGACAATCTAAGATTGGCTTGGCGGGGTGTCAATAATACCGACTTGTTCTATACGATGGCAAAGGACAACCCGAGTCTCATTCACTCCTGTTTGTCAGCACAGGACCCTAACCCCGAGGTAATCAGTGCCTTTATTAAATTTTGTGAGGCCATAAAATCTATACTATTAAAGCCCACTACCGTTGCACAACGCGGACCCAGATGGTTTAACAGCGAGTGTAGAGCGGCCAATAGACAGCTACGCAAGGCTCTGTCAATTAACCCGAGGTGTCACCCTCTTATTGAATCGTTTAGGTAGCAGTATCAGTTAGCCATTTTTTATAGGAAGGATGATTTACTAAAAGAACGCTGAGATGCTCTCGCCAATGCCACCAGTTTAAAGAATGGGACTACATTCTGGGCTGCTGTCAAGGATTTGAGATCAATGGGTCAGTCACTGACCCCGATAAGTTGTAATATAACCAGTGAGGCATGGAAGCTAATTTTTCCATTATTTATACAGCCCCAGTAAAAGATGAAGATGCCTCTGAGCACAAGGCTCCGACTGGGATATTAATATCACTATTTGAAGTTGATGAAGCCATCCAACAGAGCCTAAGTAACAAAGCCTCAGGTCCTGATGGGTTACCTATTGATCTTATCAAGTATAAACCTGACTTTTGGGCTCCGTTTTTGCTAAACGTTTTTAATAATTTAACCAATGCCCGCTACCAAGTACGTGGTTAACAAGTATTATTGTCCGATTTTTTTAAAAGGGTGATCGCTCCCAACCTAGCTGTTACAGACCGATCTCCCTGATAGATAACACCCTGAAAATGTTCAGTAGAGTTTTATATAATAAGATTAAAACATGGACTGAGGAAAATCGTATTTTACAATCATGTCAACTGGGGTTTAGGAGTAAAGTAGGCACAAATGAACAATGCCTAAATCTTAATTTAATTACCGGGAAATATACCATAGCCCAGCGATCCCCAATATATTTGGCTTTCATGGGCCTGACCTCAGCTTTTGATTTTGTTAACCGGTCACAATTATGGACCATTCTTATAGAATACGGTTTAGAAGAGGGCCTAGTATATTTCTTAGCTTACTTACATAAGAACCTGAAAGCCCGGGTTAGGATTAATAATAGTGGCGAGGTTTCCAATGATATTAAAGTTTGCAGAGGGGTCAGGCAGGGTTGCGTCCTCGCCCTTCTTCTTTTTATCGTATAGATTAATAATCTACATAAATCATTGATAGCGCTCACTAATGACGTTCCCAGAGTTAATGGCAATATACTCCTGGTGCTATTATACGCTGATGATGCGGTCTTAATGGGCCGCACACCCAATGCCCTACGCATTTTAGTGTGGGGTTTCGTTGATTTTATGACCAGTTTAGATTTGTGCACTAATTTTAAAAAAGCCTTCATAATGGCTTGTGGGCCAAGAAAGCACTCTCTAAACTCTATTTCCGTGGGCCATCAAAAATTACAATGCACTAGCACTTTTCCTTATCTAGGGCTGGTCTTTGCTGCGAATGGCTCTTGGTCTGATCATGTGGCGTATTGCACTTTACAAAGTATTAGGGAATTCGCATGACCTCGTTTAGTAGCGCTAGTCCCAGTAGCCTGGATGTCGGTCTATTAAAACCAGAAAAATCATAACATAAAAGGGTTTCTAAAATAAACACTTGGGGTGCAAAGGGCACGTTTCCTGCCACAGACATTTCCACGACACGTACGTACACACCAGCGTGTCACCAATGGGGTGCAGTGTAATCATCAGGAGCTCTTAAGAGCTGTTACAAGGTGAAAGGTACTTCTCTGTTGGACGAAGACCACATTAATGACATTTCTGGGGGCAAAGTCAGCATCCCTCTCATGAGTCAAAAATAAAGTTTTGCTTTCACTCGCACTCTTTTTTTGTGTTTTCTCTCTCACATTCTCTTTCTGTTTCTTCCCATTTCCTTTTATCTTCTCCTCTTTTTCTTTTTCTTTCTCATTCTCTCTCCCGTTCCTCGCATTCTCCTGAATACTCGTTATATGCAATCAAATGTGTTATTTTCCCTCTTTCTCACATTACCTCCTCGTCCGTCTTCCTCACCACAGTAATTTACACATGAGCGTTAGGCTCCTAGAGAAACTCCAAGTAAAACATTAGCTTACTAGTCTCCCATCCCTCCAATATGGCCCCCAACTCTATCCACCAATGGGATAAGAGGAGGCACCATCCACCATCAAGAACAGTTTTTTTCGTTTCTGCACTGCCTTGAGTGTGGGTTCCTAATTATCAGGTTAGTGGGATTGAGGTCCTGTTTTAGCGGGCTCTAATATCCCTGGGGTCGAGGTGTGCGGTACATGCTGGGGCGACCTCGTGTTTGCTTTGCTCTCCCCATGATAGGCAGTCCTGCTGTAGTGGACCCACGGGGAGAGCAGTGGCGGCCTTGTTTGTGATCGGGCCGCCTGCTGTGTCAAGTCGCTGCGCACTCGACCGGCATTGTCCTGTTGAAGCAGACTTGCTGGGAGTCACAGTCATTCTGTTTGTAAGCCCGGCTGTAGGTTATTCACCTTCCGGCTTCCCTGGGTTTGCGGCGTCCGGGGAGGTATAGGTTTGTCCTCGTCTCCTGGTTCTTGCTCCCTGGGAGTAGGCTGTACTCTGGGCGGCAGTTCCCATTCACCAGCAGCCCAGGAGGTTTATTTCTGGCTACCAGGAGGCGTTCACGGTTGCTGGACGTGCCACCGGCCGCCGCTTTGCATTGTGGGTGTGTTTCCATGGCAACCAGTGCGCTTTTAGCGTCCTGAGTTTGCCCATTCATTTGGTTGTTTTTTGGTGTGTTGGGTGCTTCTTGATGGATTACAGGGAGCTGAAGGCAGTTCACTTAGGTCTCTTGGCATTTGCCGATCTGCTGGTTGGTCACCATGTGCAAGACCGGACAGACAGCCAGGTTGTCATGGGTTACTTGAATCATTAGGGGGTTTCAGGGTGCAGTCCCTCAGTTGTCTCAGCCGGGTTATTTGCTCTTTTGCGGAGATGGTGTTGGGGTCCGTTTCTGCCCTTTACATACCGGGGAGGGAGAATGTGGTGGCGGACTGTGTCAGCAGGATCTTTCACTCCATGGGTTCGCTGTCACTGATCCCGGAGGAGTTCCTGATGTTGCAGGTGAGGTTTGGGTCGCCGACGGTGGACTTGTTTGCCTCTCTGGACAATGCCAAACTCCATTTTTTCACCACAATTATGCCTTGCCTGGGAGCTTGGAAGGTGGATGCGATGTCCTTCCCGTAGCCTTGGGGTCTGCTGTATGTGTTTCCCTTGGTTCCCCTGATTCCGGCAGTTTTACAGAAAATCAGGAGGGATGGTGCTTTGGTGCTTCTGGTGGTCCCGGGATGGTGGCGCTGCCCTTGGTTTCCCCTATTGTTGGAGTTGGCGGTGCCCCCGGGCTGGGCCCTTCTTTTTCATCTGCATCTCTGGTTGGGTCCCCAGGTTCCCTTCCCAGTGTTCCAATGGATGAGTCTTCAGGCTTGGCTATTGAGCGGCAGTCTCTGATGCAGAGGGGTTGTTCCCAGGTGGTGGCTGGCCTCATTCAACATCCTTGACATCCTTCTACCTTGAAGGCTTATGATAAGCATTGGAAAAAATGTTCTGCTGGGTGTCTGCATCATGGGTTGTCTGTTGAAGGGGTGGAACCAGCTCAGGTTCTGGATTTTTTGACAGAGAATTTTAACCTGGAGTTGGCCCATTCTACTCTCCGGGCGCAACGGGCTGCTATTCAGGCATTCCAGGGTCCTCTTTTTGATGGCATTGAGCCTTTGGTGGCTCGCTTGTTGAAATCTCTGGCTTTACAGTGCCCTAGTCTGTTGTTGTCGCCCCCTCCGTGGGATCTTCCGTTGGTGTTGAGGGCCTTGCAGGGAGCTCCCTTTGAGCCTCTGGAGTCTGTGGACTTAAAGTTTTTGACTGTGAAGGTTGTGTTTTTGGTGCCAATTGCTTCTGCCAGACGTGTTGTGGAGTTGGGGTCTTTCTCGAGATCTGCCCTGTTTTTGAGTTTTTTGGAGGGTAGGGTGGTTTTGAACCCTACTTTTGTGCCAAAGGTGACTTCTTTTTTTCCATAGGTCCGTGGAGGTGGTCCTTCCTGTTTTCTTCCCCGATCCCTATTCTGAGGAGGAGTCTCTGTTGCATCTTTTGGATGTGAAGCGTGCTTTGTTGGTGTACTTGTCGCTAACTGCTCCTTTCTGTAAGGTGGACAGTCTATTTGTCACTTTTGGCTTGGCTAGACGGGGCTTGAAGACCTCCCTTTCTACCCTTAGTCGTTGGCTGAATTAAGCTATTCTGGTGGCTTATGGTGCCCAGGGCGGGGTTCTCACGCTTCCTGTCAAGGGGAGGTCTACTCGTTCTGTGGCGGTTTCTTGGGCCACGTTCAAAGGGGTGTCCATGGAGGATATTTGCAGGGCAGCCACTTGGTCTTCTCCTCATACCTTTATGGCGCATTACCGACTTGAGATTGGGAGTGGTGCTTCAGTTGCTTTTGCTTCTTCTGTTCTGGATTCTATTGCTTCTTGAGGTTCTGTTTCAGTTCCCATGCTGTATGTTATTAAACATGATGTTGCTTTCTATTCTATGTTTTGGCTGTGTTCTGTGCTCCATAAAGCCAATGCGGCTTTGGTATCTGCTCATGTGTGAATTACTGTGGCGAGGAAGACAGACGAGGTGGTAATGCCTGCTTACTTTCTGGTAATCTTCATTACTCTGGGTCCTAGTCTTCCTCGCCACAGTATAGTTTCCCATCCCTCCCGGCCTGTTATATCCTGCATAAGATGCCCTAATGTAGACCCGTTCGTTCATGCCCTAAAATGGACGTATTCATATTTACCCAAATATGGTCATATTTGTACTTGCCCAATTATGGTCATGGCCCATATGCCCAATTATGGTCACAACTGTACATGTCCTATTATAGTATGATTCCTTATATAGGCATGATCTTTCACCTACATTGGTCCCAGCTAGCACACAACGAGCTCTGAAGGCTGAACGTTATCTATCCTGTGGTTTTGAATGCAGCAGGGTTCTTCCAAACACAGGCCCACACTGTACTCATTAATTATGCATGGCTTTCTAAGAATACACCACCGGCATAATATGTATGTACAAAGTTCACCCCTGACGTCTTCCTCATGTCCAATACAAACCATACTGAGGACCGAGACTCTTTAGGGTATAAATACACCACATCTTGCCCCGGTAAAGCAGAGGGAACCGAGACTTCCATGCTGACACACTGACCAGAGACGCTGAGGCTCCTGCATGCAGTCGCCCAAGCTGACAGTGGTCTGACACAACCCGGACGGGGTGTCCAACTCGAGACCAGGATGGTGTCTCACACTCTCTCTATTCAGGTATGGGGGTTCGACGAAATCCTAGAAGGATTCTTGGCTCTTAGCTTCTAAGACCTACACACATATGCTAGGTACACACAGGTACATCTAGGTAGGCATCGTAGGAGTACGCGCACTACATAATGCTTTTATACTCATGTATGTACTCATGATTATCGCAATATGGTAGAACTGTTCTATCCCTTTGCTTTTATCGTACTGCTGATAATATATCTCTGCTATTGTCTGCTGATTACCGCAGCACATATATTTTACACTAGAATAACAACTGTTCAATACATACTTATTGAAACGCCCGACTGTTTATTCTGTGTAACTCTCTGAGACAAACCGAATAAGTGAGCACGAGTGACTGAGCGAAAGGTAGTATATTGTTTCCACGATTCTGAGGGATCAGGGTTGTCATGGTCTAAGGTTGCCAGAAACTAATCTCTCCCCGATAAGAGGAGACACTAGTGGCACTGCGAGCTAGCTAATGCAAACCACCAGTACCAATGATTGAATGTATCACATTAGGTTTTATGGTATAGAGCGGAGGGAGCAGTATATATGTTGTATCAGAAAATTAAGACAAATATACATACACAATTGTGCATAGTGTCCCAGTGAAAACAGGAACCTCAAATAACAGTGCTAAATAGTGACAATAATTTTTGACAAGGTTTCCACAATTCTTTAAAAGTCGACCATCGAGTATGTACAGAATGTGCAGCAGCTATATACAATGATATGCGCTTGTTAATGGTTCGCTTTTGCTTTGTGTCGACGACGTTTCGACCCTCTGTGCAGTACAGGGTCTCATCAGGACCTAGGGTTGTAGGGACATCTGGCAGCTGCCAAGCTGACTCACGCGGCTTTGCAAAAACCACGCGGTGAACCGTCCCGCATCCTTGTAGAACTCTCTGAAACTTAAGGACCCGCCTTGACAATACCATAATACTGATGGCAGCTCCGACAGGGCGCTGCAGTAAAGAAGCATAATCCCATAAACCTAATGGAACAGGAACTCTAGAGCCTGATTACATTACCACACAGAGAGTTTGCTTGCCACACTATTAGCCATCCTATGCTATAGTGTATTAATCTTCAACTGAAACGCTGTGCTATCCTGGACGAGCAGCCCCTTCTTTCCTCTCACAATTGGGCACCCGGCTGGGTCCCATTGTGAGTATCTTTCTCTATTCCTTTCACTCACGGTTGGCACACACTTCTCACGTGGCTGCGCGAAACTACCAGATGTCCCTACAACCCTAGGTCCTGATGAGACCCTGTACTGCACAGAGGGTCGAAACGTCGTTGACACAAAGCAAAAGCGAACCATTAACAAGCGCATATCATTGTATATAGCTGCTGCACATTCTGTACATACTCGATGGTCAACTTTTAAAGAATTGTGGAAACCTTGTCAAAAATTATTGTCACTATTTAGCACTGTTATTTGAGGTTCCTGTTTTCACTGGGACACTATGCACAATTGTGTATGTATTTTTGTCTTAATTTTCTGATACTATATATACTGCTCCCTCCGCTCTATACCATAAAACCTAATGTGATACATTCAATCATTGGTACTGGTGGTTCTTTGCCTTCTGACAGCTCAATAACCCTTCACATTGCTATTACGCAAAGTATTAATATCATAATAGATCATACCAGTCCACAGGAGCCATTGTTTCTGAAAGCACTTTATCTACCCTGGTTCCGTAGTGAGTAGGGTTCCCCTGTCTTTTGTTCTTGAGCTAATGCAAACCAGGCTAACACATACGGTGGGGGTGCACGGAGTCAGTCTGCCACCAAGCCCACAGTATATGTTATCCAAACGCACAGGTCCTGCAGGGATACTATAGGAGCTACACGACATGGCGCCGCCAACGTTGGTTGGGTACTTATTTAACAGTAGAATCTGAGTAGTTCAGTCGTGCTTCATGTTTCTGTGACTATGGTTGCAGGTTTTGGTGGTGGAGGGTGCCTCCTTTTATCCCATTGGTGGATAGAGGTGGGGGCCATATTGGAGGGATAGGAGACTAGTAAGCTAACTTTTTACTTGGAGTTTCTGTAGGAGCCTAAAGCTCATGTGTGAATTACAGTGGTGAGGAAGACTAGGACTTGGAGTAATGAAGATTACTGGTAAGTAACCAGGGCATTCTCCTTCATTCTCTCCTACTTTCTCTCATTTCTTATCTTATCCCATTGCACCACTCTCCCTGTCCGCTCTCCTTTTTTTTCACTTTCATTCACCTTGCCATCCCCAGTCTGTTGTTTGTAGTTTGCTGGTCCTGCTTTTTTCTCTGAATTCTGTTTCTTGTACTTCATTTACAAAAAGACCACAGGGCATATTTAATGGGGATATCGCCACGAGAACGTCACTTTTAGCGACGTTCTGATGGCTATATCCCCTTCTCCTTATTTATAAAGCGGCGTTAAGCCACTTCACGTGGCTTGACGCCGCCTTGCAAATAAGGCCCCTTTCATGCTTCACTTAGCAATTGGTGTTGCTGTGGGCGTTTTGCCTCAAACACCCATTGCTTTTTGACGCTGCCCCATATTTACAAGGCTGGGGCAGTGGCAAAAACCTAGAACAGGGAAAATCTTCGGGAATATTTATAACAAAATGTCGGAGCACGGTGTTAAGCAAAAATTGGCAACGCCGCACTCCAACATTTATAAAACGCAGGTATGCGCCGTAATTACAAAAATACAGGGCACCCTTGTGTTTCCCCTAGCACTGGCGCTAATAAAGCTGCCTAGCGGCAGCGCAGGCTTTCTTGTTCCAGGTTGCAAGGGTGCCTGCGCTGCACATTAACAATATTGAAAGCGATTCGCTCTTTCAATGTACCACACATGGAAAGATAAAAAAACGTGGAGAAATTAATAATTTCTCCTAGTATCGCCAGTCTAACACGAGGTATTCCCTGGTCTTCATTTTTGGGGCTGTATCAGCCTTGTAAATATGGGGCAGCGTAGAAAAGAATGGGTGTTGTGGCGGAATGCCCACTCACGCCCCTTTCATGCTAGTGAAGCATGAAAAGGGGCCTTATTTACAGGGCGGCATTAAGCCAAATTAAGTGGCTTAATGCCGCTTTGTGAATAGAGTGAAGGGTATATCGCCACTAGAAAGCTGCTAAAAGTGACGTTCTGGTGGCAATATCCCCTTGTAAATATGCCTCTTTGTTGTAAATATCCCCCTACATATCCTAGAATGCAACAAGAAATATTAGACCCAGTGAGTTACTCAAGCCTGACCTGATTCAAGTGATACATTTATGCTAGTCGATGAGGTTGGCTTTATGTCTGCTGGCAATGTCATAAGTATTAGTACCTGTAATCTAGATCGTTACATGACATCTGGCACAGGCTCAGAAATTCACTGAGGGGGATATTCACAAGAACGTGTGCTAAATATCACAAAAAAATGTTAACGCAACTTTACACATCGCAGTCCATCGCGGGAAAATAACCCCGTGTTAACGTGGAATTCACAACACGGCGGTACCATGCGATAGTCTCCTGAAACCGCGGACAATGTCCGCAATACAACCACCTCGACGGCGATAAAAACACAAACCCCAACACCAAAAAACGTGCGATGAGCCCATTCGCGATGAGGAAATCAGCGATAAGCAGCGCCAGGCCTGCCATACACACACGGCAGGCGGGAAAATCGCTACAAAAGGAGAAAAAACACACAAACACAAAATGACCAACACCCAAGCACCATGGAGGCAGCCGGAGCAGGCGCAGAGGACGAGCGCAACCCCACAAGTACCCCGGACGACCAGCCTGGGACCACAGTGACAGGGAAGGGCAAGGACAAGAAGAAGAGGAAGACGAAGTACAGTCCGCAGGAGAATCGGATCCTGGTCACGAAGGTGATAGGACACCATCAACAACTGTTCATCGCCACCAATGTGTCATTGGGCGCCAGAAATGGATTATGGCGGGCCATCATGGACAAGGTGAACGCCGTCGGAGAGTACAAGAGGTCAATGGACGAGGTCAAGAGGTGATGGAATGACATCAAGCGCAAGACCAAGGAGAAACTCGCAGCCAACCAGAAGGCAGCAATGCAGACTGGAGGTGGGAGGCCTGTGCCACAGCAGGAGCTGGATGACATGGAGGAGCTGGTGTCGCCAGTCATCAGTGTGGAGAGCGTGGCAGGAGTCGGGGGACCGGACACTGCTCGACAGGACACAACACAACCGCAACAGGGTGAGTGACCACCAGGTACTGGGGGGACGGGGGGAGATGGCCACAATAGCACACATGCACAATAAAGCAGAGCACAGTGCACACCCACAATGACTCTGGATCATGACCCTGAGCCACAGACTGTCACAATGTACAATGCCATGCTGTCTGAATGTGAACCTGTACCATGCGGCTACATACATGCGGACACATTGTAATACACCATCTCCCCTTCACATTGCAGGGGCACCGTCAACACCTCCTGCAGAGCAGTCCCAGTCACTCTTCACTGATGACAAGGAGGACACCACCAGCATCGACACCCAAGCCCTCCAAGACATCATTGAACTCATCCACCAATCACCTCCAGAACCAGGGCAGCCCAGCTGCATCGAGGAGACCCCACCCACTCCACAAACCACCCAGCAGGAGGCACCCACAACCCCGGCTGTCTCCCAAGACCCCCAGGAACAACACATGGCCTTCCAATGCCGTGTGCTGGAGGGCCAGAGGGAGACAGCTGAGCAGGTGTGGGTGGGGTCCGACCTCATGGCTACCAAACTGGACGCCATCCATGGGTGTCTAGGTCCCATCAGGGACCAGCTCCAGTCCCTAACGGACACCCACGGCCCGCTCCATGGTCTCCAACGAGCCATGACTGACATTGCTGGAGTCCTGACTCGGAGACAAGAACACCTGTCCGCTCAGAGTGGCTCCAGCGATTCCAGCCTTGAGCTAGCACACATGCGGAGGCTCATGGAGGACATGGTGCGGATGGAGGTGGAAAGGATGGCAGCCACCGCTGCACATCAGCGAAATGTAGCTGGGATCTACCATGCCCTGCATGTCCTCATCATGGCATTGCTGCCACAAGGCGTGGCGATGATGAATGCTGCTGCCCCCACACCATCCACATCTCCGCCCCCTGGTGTGTCAGTGCCTCCCAGTGCGGCAGGCGTATCCACTCCGGCACCTGATGTGTCACTGCCACACAGTGCGACCGACAATCCTCCTCCGGCCCATGATGTGTCAGTGGCACACAGTGCCGCAGCCGGTACTGCAACACCCACAGGTAGGGCAGAGCACACATCCGAGGACGTGGATGGGCTTGGGTTCAGAAGGAGGCACTAGCATTCATGTCCACCACCTTGCCTGTTTCTGCTTGGTGCCGCACATGGCCCCATGACCTGCCACTGACCCCTGATACACTCCTCTGCACTCACCTTGGACCGCGACATGGACTGCCATATCCTGTTCGATGACCAATGACACGGCGACCAGACTGCGGACTGTACCCTTCCTCAGTACTCGTCATCCCCGGATGGACTCTGGCTGGCCCTCCACAGGCCCATATTGTGTAGTGTGCTTGGCATGGACCTGTACTGCTCCAGCTGCAATACTCCACCGGATGTGCAATAAACATCCAGAAACGCACTGCTGTGTCATGTCTTTCATCATTCATGTATGAATGTGTGGATGAATGTAGGGACAGTGATTTCCCTCACGTCAATGATGCTCATTTAGTGGGATGCCAGTCACAGTGTGCCACATTGCCTATTGTGTTCCGCTTGCCGTGGACACTACAACAGGGACACACGCATTAATCACTTCCTTGTCCGGACATGGACTGAACCACACCCTGAGCCCCCGAGTCATTGTTGCAAGCCCTGTGCTGGTCTGGCATATGCCAGGCCAGACCACTCCGCCTACGCTCAGAGAGGGGGCCCACATAGCTACATGTCGCAGGCGTACATGCTGGTGGTATGCAGGTCACTGGTCTAGTTGTCAGCATGTCACGGCCACTCCCTGAGGGCAGATTTGCACACACACCACACCCATCCGGCACAGGCGTCACAGGCCATGTGACCCCGCCAATATAAGGGGCCGACAACGTCACATTCCCCACTGCCGGTGGTGACTGGATGACGGACACTCCACGGTTCTCAATCATAAAGGGCTCATGAGTTGTTGCGCACAGGGTTGGTCGCACCCGAAGCCTTGCGCCCGTCACAGGCCTACCACCAGGTGGCGCTGACTGGGGTTGCACAGGGTTAGTGGCACCCGAAGCCTTGCGCCCGTCACGGGCCTACCACCACGTGGCGCTGACTGGGGTTGCACAGGGTTAGTGGCACCCGAAGCCTTGCGCCCGTCACGGGCCTACCACCACGTGGCGCTGACTGGGGTTGCACAGGGTTAGTGGCACCCGAAGCATTGCGCCCGTCACGGGCCTACCACCACGTGGCGCTGACTGGGGTTGCACAGGGTTAGTGGCACCCGAAGCCTTGCGCCCGTCACGGGCCTACCACCACGTGGCGCTGACTGGGGTTGCACAGGGTTAGTGGCACCCGAAGCCTTGCGCCCGTCACAGGCCTACCACCACGTGGTGCTGACTGGGGTTGCACAGGGTTAGTGGCACCGAAATAGCTGAGCGGGTGTGCAGCCTGCGATGATGACGTGTGCACTGATGTGGTCTCTGCCATTGATGACTCAGGACTCAGCGTCATGTGTGGGACCTGCTGTGCCACGGGGCAGCTCCGCATGATGTGGACCATGCCATGGTGGCGGGACCGGGGCCTGGAGCTTGCACGGGCACGTGGTGTGCCCACTGGTGGACACACCGTTGGCGGCAGGTGAGCAGTGGGCCCGGGGTGCGCAAGTGCGGACAACCAGCGCTGGCCGGCGGGAGGGGGTGGGGTGCGGCTGCATGTGTGCGCAGAGACGGACAGGCATTGTTGCCGTGTGCTGTGTGATGGACTCTGCCAGGATTGACTCTGGCCTCGATTACAGGTTGCAGGCATGGTGGCTTGCAGTGTATCCCAGCACGTGGTTGGAGACACACCGGTGGCAGCAGGTGAACAGTGGGGCCTGGGTGCGCAGGGGCGGCTGTGTCTCTCTCTCTCTCCCTTCCTTCCCTCTCTCTCTCTCTCTCTCTCTCTCCCTTCCTTTCCTTTCCTTCTCTCTCTCTCTCACTCTCTCTCTCCCTTCCTTTCCTTCTCTCTCTCTCACAATCACTCTCTCTCCTTTCTTTCCCTCTCTCTCTCACTCTCTCTCTCCCTTCCTTTCCTTCTCTCTCTCACTCTCACTCTCTCTCCTTTCCTTCCCTCTCTCTCTCACTCTCTCTCTCCCTTCCTTTCCTTCTCTCTCTCTCTCTCTCTCTCACTCTCTCCTTTCCTTCCCTCTCTCTCTCACTCTCGCTCTCCCTTCCTTTCCTTCTCTCTCTCTCACTCTCTCTCCTTTCCTTCCCTCTATCACTCTCTCACTCCCTTCCTTTCCTTCTCTCTCTGCCTTTCTTTCATTTTCTGTTTCTCTGTTTCTCGCTCCTTTGATGTGCGCATGGCACACGTTCTGATTTTGTGCTTTGTTTTCCAGGCTGTGACATCGAGATTGTCCCGGACGGACCTGACAGGAGTCTTCTGCATTGGTGTTTTGTGTTGTATTTCAATAAAGTTTTTGGTTGTTACTTCAGTGCTGTGTGACTGTTTCTCGTTCTTCTGGACACACGTGTGTTATTTTTTGTCAATGTGCGTCATCAGGCGCTTTTTGTGGCTCTTGTGTCGTGCACGGTATGTGTATGTCGGGGCGGGGGGGAACCTGGGTGGGGTGGCGGTGGGTGTTGTGGCCCTCATGGGTATCGGAGCTGCATGATCATTGTCTCCATGGCATCTGTGGGTCTTCAGGTGTGGCTCTTGGCTGGGCTCCCTTTCATGCTGCAGGTAGTCGTCCTGCTTTACACCAGCAAAAGGCAGGTGTTAAATCCCTGGTGCTACCGTGGCTTATCGCCTGTTTTTGGTTAGCATCGCAGATCTGGCAGTTCGTTGTGAAAGTGGTGTTGTGGTTTTTTCGTGTGTTTTTGCACGGGAACGCCTACTCTGCATCTCATTAGGGTTAGTTGGTGGTGTCCACCGTGGTGTTAAATTTTGGGGCAGTTGTTGCGGGAATACTGGCGATGTCTGCAGTTTGCACCCGCTTGTGAATGGGGTGTTAAATCTATCTCCACTTTTGATGAGTTAAGGTGGAGATAAATCGGAGATAGGTCCTTGTGAATATCCCCCTGAGCTGTCTGATTAGCACGGATTTGGGGAACTGCAGACAAGAGGAAACGAAATATGTAGGAGCAAAAGAAGATAAAGTAAACCAAGAAGGAAGCGAGCAGGAAAACAAACTGGTGGGGAATAGGCAGAGGGAACAAGAATAATGAGCTAGAGAGAGAGAAACCAGAACAAGGAGAGAAGAGAGATAAGACCACATACCGTGTGTGGGGGAACATGCATACTACATTATGATGGATAGGGAGAAAACGTTGCAGCGGAAACAAACAAAAAAGAGAATGAAGAAGAGTGATAGGATTAACAGAAATACCAGATGAGGAAAGGCTGTGAGGAATAGAGAGGCAACGGAATTGGGAGGAAGGTGAAGTAACTGGAATGTTCAAAGATAGAGCAGAAGCAGTGATGGAGCCGAGAGGGAAAACAGAACACATGGGATTGAAATGTAAACAAGATGCAGACGATGTCACGTTGGGGGAATGAAATCGAGGGATAATTTCAGAAGAAATAGCTGGTCGTACACTATTTGCCACTCTGTTGGTGAGGTCAAAAATCAAAGTTCTGTGGTGATCAGCATTCCTCTTCTTTTTCTCCAATCTCCTGTTGCCTTCTTGGGATCCCTTTAGGTGAGGTGTGGCTACTCTTACTGAACAATGTAATGTGATTGTCTGAGCAAGAAATACCTTCCAAACAAATGCTATTTTTCATCAGCTTCAAAAGAACAGCTAGTTTGTTAAATAAGGACTCAAGTTTGAAATGTCTTGATGAACTTTTCAAGGCGGCTGGTGGTCTTTACCACCAGCAGTGAGCGTGTGTGTGTGTGTGTGTGTGCGTGCGTGCCTGCCTGCCTTTGTGCGTGTGTGTGTGGGTGGCTGTGTGTGTGTGTGTGTGTAATAGATGTTGTCTACTTGGGCAGACAAGGGGGCAGAGACACTTGGGGCTACTGATTTGCGAAAGACAATACAATTTGGGCAAGGAGGGAACTGGTATTAAAACCCATGCATTCAAATACCACAGCATTCACTGGGCCGTATTGGTCTATGGGTAATGACTGTTAACATGGCACCTCACCCTCGCCAGTGCTAAATCCATCACCTGGAATTGAAGGCCATGGACATCTGTATTCATTTGAACTGCAAGGGAATCTCCTTCCCCCTCCAATATTTTAAAGACACCACCCTGTGCATTACAATGCTTCACCAAGCCTACCTCTAGACATGTAAAACGCATACGTTTTAGAATGGGAGGTGGCAGCTCTGAGGCATTGCTTACCCCTTTTCTGTGCACTACAAAAGTTTAAAGCACATCTCTGGTCTCAATCACAAAAACCTTTGGAAGGGGAAACGGGGACGAGAGCTCAAACAGCAGCAGCATTCAAGACAGCCTAGCCTACGTAGGAGTAAGGAAAACTACCCATTGCCTAAATGCTGCTGCTCCAAAATTGAGTTGAAGACTTGTTCCTGTTTCGAGAAGTGCTGAATTTGTGTAGAGAAACATTAACTTGATGAAGGATTACTTCCAACTCTCTGATTCCACTCACGCTGTTCTTGTATGTTTTTAAGTGTATAATTCCTGGCTGGAACAGCCAGAGGGCATGGGAGAGATTCATGCCGAAGTGTCCTGTTTTTTGCAGTTTGATTTACACTGCGGCCAGTAACTGTGGATATGGACTTAAAAATACAGGGGCTTATTTACAAGCCCCTTGCGCCACCGGTACGTCACTTTTCCCATGTTAAAAATGACGCAAAAGTGGCGCAAGGGGCTTGTAAATAAGCCCCACAGTCGCTTTGAAGTCAGATGAGTCACGTGGAGTAGATGTATGTGCCCTCACAGAAATTCAGAAAAGGATGTTGAGAGCACTACTGACCCTGAATGGTAGGGTGAGATTTTTGGAGAACGCCCCATGGCTAATGTTGTGCATTCCCATCAGGTACCTCAGCGTTGGCACGAGTGGGTGCCTTTTTTGAGGGGCTGTTCCTGCATAAGGGCAGCCTTGCTGAGGAAATAGTGAGCAAAGCCTACAGAGAGGTGTGGCCTCTTTACAAGATATTGCCCATCAGCCACACATTCTGCAGCTTGAAGGAATACTTGTGACCTTTGCATGTTATAACACCAGGGCTGGTGGCTTACCGCATGGATGTAGCTAATCATCGCATATGGGAACTGTGTAATGCACAGAACTAGTGTAATTAACCAGTGCTAATATTGCCAACTTTTATGGCACTCACTTATTTAGTCTCAGGAAGAGTGGAGGATGTCACAAACGCCAAATCAAAGCCAAGATTTTATAAACTTTCACACAACGCAGCAAGGGAACCTGATGCCCTGCATTGTGTGAAATGGAGAGAACTGAAATGAGCTATATTTACCAAAATATGGCACACTTCTGCCCTCTCCTTGCACTGACTCACTTTCGGTAGCCTAGCACCAATGCATGCACCCTTGCGTCATACTGAAAGGATTCCTGCATTGTGGTCAGGATAGTTTTTGTGCAGAACGGGGTACCTTCCTGCACAAACAAGATTCCAAAAGGCGTATTCCCCTTCGAGTGTGTGCTGCATTAAGGCGCAAGAGTGCCTGCGTTGGCAGCTAATTTTAACACAAGTGCTAGGGAAAACATAGGGGTGAGCTGTATTGTTGTAAATTTGGCACATCCCTGCTTTTTGGAAATGTCAGTGAGCTGCACTGCCAACTTTGGTGCAACTCCGTGCTCCTACATTTCCTTGAATATGTTTAAAATGCACAATTTATCACTCAATTTTCTTGTAGTGGCTCTAAGGACAACTCCGCCCCATTGTTTGAAGTGTTAGGTCTACCTCCATTTGGCGACTTGTTAGTCAAATCTCCATGCCTCCTCCATCCCTGCAACTCACACTCCCAAAGTATGGGTCCCATTGCTTCTCTCTCCTTGTATAATACATCAGATTCACATGGTGACATCATAATAACACCATTAAATGACGAAAGTGAAGGGACGGTCAGTGTGTTTTTTAAAGACAACTGAATTCCTGCCCCCAATGTTCTAACTACTGTTTAGTCTAGATGTACTTTTGGTTACCCCTCTTACCTTTAATCAGGCATAGGGCTTAACCTGAGGGTCACCCTGGCAACTGCTGCTCTCCAGAAATGTGTTAATGCCACCAAGTAGAAAGTACCACCAAACTCTACAGATAGTGACAACCATTGACGCTGAGCATTTGCTTTTGAAAAGTTATGGATGTCGTTACGAGCCTTTCGCCACCTAGAAAGGTTGATGTGCCGGCTTAACCCCAGATGCAGTGGAGCGAAAATTGTGCAACCCGATGTACAGGCATCACATCAGTCCGCTGAAGCCAAGGACGCCATCTTGACAAGGGCTGTCAATGGTCGATGGGCGTTAAAGGGCGGGTCACATACCACCTTGCACTCACTGTACCACGGACCTTAGCCTACGCTCGTGTGAGAGTCAAGAATGGTGAAATGCTATGGGATGTTGTTTAACAAACTACAGAATTAGATTCATAGGGGCAGATTTACATTCCCTGGCGCATCCCTGCAAATCAGCAGGGATGCGCCAGGGAAGATGCGTGACGCAAGTTTACCCTTGCGCCACCACAGATGCGCCGCATTTACAATGCGGCGCATCATGGCGCAAGGATAAACAGATGCGTGACGCATCTGTCGGCGGAAGGGTGGTGCAGTACTGGAGTCGTGTCGCAAGTGCGACGTAACTCCAGTACTGCTCAGGGGTGCCCTATACCTAACATGCTGCGTCACTCCTTACGCCTGCTTGAAGCAGGCGTAAGGATTTGACGCAGCAGGACGTAAAGTGACTCCGTGAAATCTTGTAGATTTCACTGCGTCACTTTTACGGGGCTTCCTTGCGCAGGAACGCCCCCTGCGCCGGCACGCCCACATGAAACCTGACGCAGGTTTCATGTGGCGCAGGGCTTTACAGCGTGACGCATCTCCCTAGATGCGTCACGTTGTAAATCCCCCGCAGCATGGCGCATGATTTGCGCCTCCGCTGCGTCACAAAAGTGACGCAACGGCGGCGCAAAAGTGGCGTAAGGGGCTTGTAAATCTGCCCCATGGAATATACTGGTCTGTTGGTGATTCTCCCTAATTCTGTTCACAGTGGTTGATTTGAACACAGGATGCGTGCAAGATCGGAAAGCCACTTATGAAGAGGAGGGGATGTAAATGATTGAAGCAAACTCTCGAAACATTCATAACCAAAATGGAAATGGAAACACTTTGTTGTAAAAAAATGTACCTTTTTTTCCTTTCCAGCTGGGAAATACTTGAGGTTGGGAAAACCTCGGACCCTTAGGCCGTCTATTTCATTGGCTGTAGCGTCAATTTTGGCAATTACAATGTTCTTATGGTCTTTGTACTTCTCACCAAGCTCGTTCCACGTAGGCTCCATCTCCTTGCAATGTGTGCACCATGGAGCATCTGTGAGAGTTGGAGAGAAGAATGGAAAATTATTAAATAACTCTCGAAGGAGAGATAAATAACTCCACTGACTCTCGTTTGAAAATTGACAATGGGAATGGGATAGTTTTCTCCATCCCAAACAGACAAGTGCTTCTCACAGAACAGGATCATCCATTCTGCAAACCTTCTTTGTAATCCCAAAACAGTTTACATTGCTTGAACTAATTGAGGTCATCCACCACAAAATCCTGCTTTACCCTTCTTGTAGATTCAAAAAGGCTTGAGATGTAGGGAGCTTGGGTGAAAAGGTCTCTGGTTACTGCCATGTGCAAACATGTCCATGTGGAGACATTGTGTCCCAAACCATCCACCACTGCATTGTAACTTCTCTTTGAACTTGTTTGAGCCTCCCTCATTTATCAAATTGCAAAACGGTGTTGAAATGGATGTGAGGTTTGACAATGAGAGAACGGAAAATGAGTTTGGCTCCTGCACAGATAAATTCTGTGACATTGAACGTTGATATATTAACTTCTTATAATTTTCAGTCAGCGGCTGACGAGTTATAAATTACCTGCAACTTCCCCGACACATGCCAGTGCTCTCTTCTCAGTACTTCTCTTTATGGAACCCCTTACCCTCATTCTAAAACAAGCTGGAATCAACTACCACCTCTACGCTGACGACACCCAACTTTACTATAAGATCAGATCCCACTCTGATGTTCTACACCTTAACAACACCCTGTGTAAAATCCAATCCTGGTTCCACTCCAACCATCTCAAACTCTACCCTAAAAAACCGGAAATCATTCTCTTCTCTCCAAAAAACAACCCTCTTCCTATCCAAACATGGATCTCTGACCTTAATGCCCTCAACTGTCCGCTCACCTTATCAAACTCAGTAAAATCACTTGGCATCACCATTGACAATAGCCTAACCCTCCAGGCCCACATAAAAAACTCGGCCAAAGGAGCGCTCTTCACTCTACGCCATCTCAAGAAAATCAAACCCTTCATCCCAGCTGACGACTTTAAATCGGTCGTCCAATCACTTGTCCTCTCGAGAATTGACTATGGTAACGCTATCCTCTCCAGAACCCCAAAAGTTCACCTAGCCCCACTCAAATCTGTGCTAAACTTAGCGGCCAGGCTAATCACCGACTGCAAACACTTTGACCACATCTCCCCAGCCCTTAAGGCCCTTAAATGGCTGCCCATCGAAGGCAGATCCACCTACAAGATGGCATGCATTACGCACAAAGCCCTTCGCCAAAAGGCCCGCTGTATCTCACTGATAAACTCAACAAAGCAGGCTGCGCCCGACCATTGAGAAGCACCAACGCTCTCCTCCTTGTACCACCCCTGACAAAAAAGAAAACCACACAATCTCGCTCTTTCTCCGGATATGCCCCCAGCATCTGGAATGCCCTCCCTAAAGACCTGCGCTGTAACCCCTCCTACATCAGCTTTAAAAAAGACCTCAAACTGTACTTGCTCAAGAAATATTGGGGTCCATAATCCTTTCCTTTCCCTACTTTTTCCCACTCTCCCTTTCCCCTCCTTTTCCCTCCCCGCCTTCCCCTTTTCTTACCCTCTTCCTTCCATACTCCCTCCCCATAATTACTACCCCCCCTTCCTTTGTCTATTTTTCTCTACCCCCATTCACGCCTCCCCTCCATCCACCCTCCTACCACCCTCCATCTCAGGCTACTGTATATAATTCGACTTCATGTATCCATTTTATATATGTTTCATTTCTCTTTTGGTTTGACATATGCTAATTTGTATTATGCTACTTGTTCTTTATCATCTGACCTGTGTGATCTCTACGTTATGAACAACTGTATTATGCCTCTACTATCCTCACTCATGTAAAGCGCTCTGATACCCCCGGGTCCAGCCAGCGCTATATAAAACCTTTAAAATAAATAAATAATTAAATACTCCCATGTATCGATTTGTTTTTAAGTACGTCCTTCCTTGGTTTTACACCTTTGACCCAATATATTGCCTTCGTTTATAAACTTAATGCTATTAGAAAGGTCTGAGCCAATAGACTGAATCCATTTGTACATGGTGCAGATCCACAATGATTTTTCTCTCTCGCAGGCACACATGATCAGGGTTGGACTGGGGCAGAAAATAGGCCCAGGCACCAAAATAAAAGTGGCCTCATTCGCGAATCAGATAGCTAAAAAGCATCCCATGTTTGGAAATCGTGTGAGTTTGAACTTGTAAAGACACACTGTGTAAGTGTTTTGCATGGTATGGAAGACTGCATAGAGTTGAGCTCTCTGCAGGCAAGGACTTTTTTTAATATCAGGGAAATTAACAACCCACTAACAGACCAAAACTGTCCCACACACTGACCAGCCATTTCGGCACTGCCTGGTGTGCCGACCCAGCACACGCTCTTGCCCCGTGGAGATAAGGTGGTATCCGATGCTGATACATGAGTAGTCGGCTAACTACACGCTTTCAGATTCTACAGATCCATGGACGACATTTAAGGGTCGCCAGGGGTCGCAACTGCCCCTTGCGACCCCTTCCACTGCATTTGTGTCCCCTTTCCTCAGACGTGGCAAAATCAGTGCTAGGAACATAGGAGCAGCTCGTCCTTATGGACATCAGTGGGGATCCACTCTTCTTGTTTTTTGTCATTTTTTTATTACAGTAATAGTGAATAATAATATTCACTCTTAGTGTAATAAAAATGGAGTACAATTAGCTGGAATATTACCCTCCCTGGCAGCTGAGCTAAGTAACAAATGCATGTAAATGTATCTTGTGTGCATTTTTGCAAGTGAGAGAGTGTTCATATTAGAGAGTGTGTATGTGTGATTGTGTATGTGTGTGTAAGCATGTGTGTGAGTGAACGTAAAGGTCAAATTGCGTGTGATGTCACTTCCGCTATCCCTGGCCTTTTAGTGTATTGATGTTCATGTCCAGATTTTATATTAATTCGGCCTTCTGAACCATTTGGTACTGATGAATGTTGAGGTATGCCAGACCATTTTTATGGTGTCACACTAAAAGCAAGGCTGTAGGCTGCACCCCTATTGTGGAATCTGCTGAGCAAGCAACACCTTGAATACATCATAAAACAGTTTTGCCTTCCAGGTTATGGATGTCCTCTGCAGCTATTTGATTATAAGCTACTTTGCTGTCTCACAGCGCATTTCAACAGACTGGAGCAACGAGTCACACATTAGACATTCATTTAAGTACATTATTCACTACTTTCTGCTCTGATGTCTCCCCCCTTCATGCTTGTGTCAACTGCCCAAAGGTAGTGGGAACCTATCTTGAAAACAAATTGACTCCACTGTGACCTGTCACTGCATATTCGTTTATGTGGTCCATAACACTGCAGGAAAGCTGGCAACTACAAACAAGTCTTGGAATGACATCCTTCCGATCCAGAAATCACTTCAATGGTTCACATCTTTGCAAAGCCCTTAAAAAGCTGTGCTTCAAATAAAAATGCATTCACAGAAAGGCCCCAACCCTTCATGCCTGGGCTCTGTGATAAAAACAATTTCCATCTCCCCCAGTAGAATGTGTGACATTACAACACGTCTTTACCACACATGCCTTTCCCACGCAGATGCCTTTTCTACACATGCCTTTACCACGTATTCTAAGTATGAGTAAAACTTATATCATTTGAATTTAATTTCATTTTTTTGCATGGATACATAGATAGATAATTTATTGCACGATTAATTAAAATCATTACAATCTAAGACCCCTGAAAAGGAGGGGAAGTAACACCAATAAATGAGAATAAAAGCATATGTATAAAACATTGGCTGAAAAAATACTAAAAGAATGTGACGCTGTAAAATCATATGCCTTTGGAAGGACAGAAATATTGAGCAGGCTTTTCCTTCACAATGTAAAAAGGCTCCCCTTTCCACACCTTCAGAGACTGTTATAGTCCTGAATAGGAGGAGGTTGATTCAGTGGCGTAGCAAGGGGGGGGTGGAGGGGGCGGTCTGCCCTGGGGGGGGCACGGGTTCTGGGGGCGGCAGCGGCTCCAACCCCGCTCTTACATGCGTTTGCCGCAGGGGCGGCAAACGCAGAATTTATCGCCAGCCCCCCCCGCTCTTCAGCGAGGCCGCGGGAGGCAAAGTCAGGTACCGCCACAGGCGGCAGAGGGCCTAGCTACGCCACTGGGTTGATTAGTGAGTCTTTAAGGTGCAGACAAGATTCATTGTGAAATTCGCCACGGAGACGGTCTCAGAAACCTGTCAAGAGGCCAGTAAAGCAACTGCTGCTTTCATGAATTTCACAAAGCGAGGCGCTAGCTGAGTGGATTCACCTCTCAGGCAGGCTTCTACGGCACCTCGGCAAGTCCGGACATTGAGAATGTGCCAGATCAGATGAAGCCATAACTTTCTTAGCAGGAGCAGCTCCTCGCAGACATTTTCTTTCAAATAACTTTATTTTGGCTTAAGCCATAACAGTAAACAATAAATAAAAACAAATTATACAGAAGCACGTTAAAGTTATCAAGATAATCAGTTAACAACCTATCCAAATCCTCATTTACAGAGTCAATATTTCATTATACTAAAATTGCTAAAAGAAAGTTCACAATATAAAAATACAATAAAAATCATTATAAAAATCTATACTACTTAAAACCTTAAAAGCACTTATCAGCAATAATGGCTCTCCTTTTTGCCCACATCAAGCCCAAGAATTTTGCAACTGCGCAAACATGCAAAGGAGATGGATCAGTATGTAGTATTCTTAAAGGAATCAAGTGGCTTGAGGAGCCCAGCATCCTACACACTGGCGCAATCCAAAAAGAACTAAACCTAGTGCACGCTGAGCACACAAATAAAACATGTAGGATGGATTAATTTTTGCCTACACAAAATGGACACTCCTCACTAAATACACATTTCCATTTCGCAGTGAACACCTTGACAGGGAGTGTACCTGGTGGTAAAGCTTCCTATCAGATGGAACAATGCCAATTCACAATACTGCTGTAGCTCATATGTGGACTTTGCCAGTCATCATTGCGTCCCTAACCATACGCTCTTCCTGCTGTAGGGATTTTTTGCTAATGTCAAACACTACACCTAGCTGAGACAGAAGCTGAGCGAAGCCCCCACGCTACACGCCGCTCTGATACGGGCCGCAAGCGGAGTGAAGCGTCCTGTGGTACCTGCTCCGGTCCCCTGCTCCGGTTCTCGTTCCCGCTCTCCATCGCTCTAGAGACCCGAGCCCTTCCTTTTGAGTAGCTGGGCCGGGCAGGCCTTCGAAGACGTAAACGGTCGAAGTGATTCAAAGGCTGGCAAGCAGGCGGTGGGGACGAGCCAGGCAAGGTTAGGTTGCGGTACCTCCCGCTTTGAGGCGAAAACGGTCGGCATTAGGCCGGTGCAGCTTGCCACCATGAGGATACCTCAACTCCTGCAATTTTCACCGCGATTTCTGTTAAAGAGCCATTATTAATTTGCCTCACTTTCTCCCTGTATTTTTCACCCTCCCCCTTATCTGTCTGATAAAATAGAATATATGGGGGAGGGGTGATGGGAGACGCTCGTACTGCAAGAAGTGGCAGGGGAATAGGAAGTTGGATACTCCTGGTGTCATTTTATGTTTGGAAACGCAAGTGTTAATGCCAGGGGCATCTCACAGACATATCTATATGCACTGAAATTGCTGAAAATACTGTGAGACTTTGTATACATTTTGCCTCGGGGCTCCTAGGCCCCTGGCTTTGGATTTTTAACTGCCCAGATCATCTGCAGGGCTCCTGGTGGTAGCCCTAGAATAGAAGCTAAAAGCAGAAGGGCAAGCTTCCCTGTGTCTCCCCAGCGTTTGGAGTAGTGTGGGTGAGTGCGGTGTGGCCCTAGGGTCGTGGTTGTGGTTCCTTCCTCAGTAGGTGCAGAAGCGGTCGGCATTAGGCTGGTGTGGCTTGCTCCTCTGGGGGGGTCTACATACCGTGATCCCTTTTGGTCACTATCCTCCTGCCTGAGCGTGACAGAGGTACGAGAAAAGGAGTGGATCCATACTTAAATGAGCAATGACAGCAAGGAAGTTGAGATCGGGTCATTTGCTTCAGGGCAGAGCCTGTGTAAAGACCAAATCAAATCCTCTCCGGAACAAAGATGCTCCTGTTATGCTGCTGAAAGGGAAACATTTAAAATACAACCTATGGGAAAGGAAAAAGGATTATTAATGTTGTTGTTAATGCTGATATTAATGCTGATGTTGGTTTTAATTAACATTTTGTGGGAGCTGATGTTACAGGGGGGGTGACTACTGGAAACTCAGAAGGATCCTGTACGGTGCTCTGGGGGTATAAATAGCTCTCCCTCCCACTTGACATTTTCAGGTCCTCCTTCACCAGTGTCAGTGAATATAATTGATAATCAACATATCACTTTTCAAGAAGCTTCCTGTCCTTTGTTAGTAGAGGACATTCAGGGTGAGGATTTTTCCTTGGATGTTTTGGTTATTAATCTTTGTAGGAGATATGTCTCACATGATAACAGTAAGATTGTAGAGATTGTTGATACTCTAGCTGTGATAGCACATGTGGGACTGAAATTATTCAGTAGTACTCTTTCAAATAATTCTTCTTTGATATCAGATCTTTCTGTGACCCCTGATTTTGCTATAAGTGGCATCCAACCCAGTCAACCTCCAAAGGAAGAGGTTAAAAGTATCTGATTCTTTAGAATGCCTAGAAAGGTTATTATCGTCTATCCTAAAGTTGCTAGAAAAATTTGTTGGTGGCTCTGACTGTGTTTTGGAAACGGTGACTCAAATACTGTACTGTTAAGAAGTAAAAAGGAAAAGGAAAGAGATCTCATTGACCAAGTAGAAATGGAAGGGGTTTTTGAGAAAGGTTGTAAGGGTCTTCTCATGTAGATGATGGTTGCCAAACTGATTTTTACTCCTAGGCTGGTATTGTAAGAAGCTGGTTAAAAATGTTTCTATTCCAGAGGTCTACCTGAACATAGATTTTAATCTATACAATCTATTTCAGACACTACTCCTAATATGAAGAACCTGTAGGGTACATCTAGAAGGATAGAACATGAAGTGTTTCCTATCTTTAAAACCCAGCCAAGTTGTGGACAAAATGTTGGTGATTTAGGGGTCCCACGATCGAATGAGAAAGATAGGAAGGAAAAACAAGGAGGGAAAAAAAATATCTATACGTAGATTTACCAAAAAGAGGCAAAGGAGACTCCGTTTTAGAGTAACTATAGAGGCCATTTCTAGAACGGAGTTATATATCAATAGGGTAACCCTTAAGACCACTAGACTCGGGTAAAGAGCAGTACAAAAAGAGAGCGTCACAGTGGAAATGAGTCTAGCAACATACATATAAGCATTGATCATATATAACTAAATTAAAGTCATACACCACCTTAGAATACGACCAAAAATGGCTACAAATTTTATTTTGTCAGATTTAGGAACAAATCCAAAGGTAAAACACAGTCTGTAAAACAGTATCAATATCAATTGAACAATTGAAGGTGCATTAGCAAGGGATAATAGTGTGTGAAGGGTTAGTGAAAGTGATAAACAAAGGGAAAGGTAGTGAGCATATATACATCAAAAAGCAAAATTTGAAACCTATTCGGCCAGAAAACTGGCATCCATATAAATGATAAATCATAACACAAAAAGAAGAATGCAGATGTCTAATCTCTGTCATCCATGTTTGATAGGAACAAACAAAGTCAACGTTTCGGCCCCTATAGAATACAGATTAAATTATGCCTTGAAGGTGGGGTCTTCATCAGGACTGGGTAGAGAAGGGGAAATGCACCTAAACTACAGCAAGAAAACTTCGAGCTGACGATGAACATTGCAGGGCCGCGGAGGCTCGAGGGTAGAGGATTAATCCAAAAAAGGGAAGGCCTTGGTTGTTCAGTAACCTGAGGCTGCCGGTTGCTGAGCGGTTAGCTGTCAGAACTGCTCAGCAACCGGCAGCCTCAGGTTACTGAACAACCAAGGCCTTCCTCTTTGGATTAATCCTCTACCCTCGAGCCTCCGCGGCCTGCAGTGTCATCGTCAGCTCGAAGTATTCTTGCTGTAGTTTAGGTGCATTTCCTCTACCCAGTCCTGATGAAGACCCCACCTTCAAGGCATAATTTAATCTGTATTCTATGAGAGTCGAACGTTGACTTGTTTGTTCCTATCAAACATGGATGACAGAGATTAGACATCTGCATTCTTCTTTTTGTGTTATGATTTATCATTTATATGGATGCCAGTCTTCTGGCCGGATAGGTTTCAAATTTTGCTTTTGATGTATATATGCTCACTACCTTTCCCTTTGTTTATCACTTTCACTAACCCTTCACGCACTATTATCCCTTGCTAATGCACCTTCAATTGTTCAATTGATATTGATACTGTTTTACAGACTGTGTTTTACCTTGGATTTGTTCCTAAATCTGACAAAATAAAATTTGTAGCCATTTTAACCGTATTCTAAGGTGATGTATGACTTTAATTTAGTTATATATGATCAATGCTTATATGTATGTTGCTAGACTCATTTCCACTGTGACGCTTCTCTTTGTACTGCATTTCTAGAACGGAGGCTTCTATTCAATCTTCGCAAGTATGTCCTCAAGGTATTGAACCGGAAAGTGGTTATGTGAATTCACCGGATGAGAAATTGACAGTGGAGTCAATGGCGGTGTATGAGGTGACTCTCGACTCTATATTACCTCCATTGAACAAAACAGCTCTTGAAACCAGTTACGCTAATGCTCTAGTTGAGGGGCTTTTAGTGGCACCAATGGAAGATCGACGGGTGCCCTACAATCATATTCTATCTGTATTAAATCCTTTGGCTGTTTCTTTCCTTGAGTCTGGTAAAATGAGATGCCTTTCAGAGCTAGTAGGGGTAGAACCTTCCTGGCGCAATGATGATACTTATCGGTTGGATTTTATTCCCTTGTTTGGTGGAGATTTAAAATTAAATAGGGCCTCACTGCATAAGTGTTTTTCAGAGATCGAGAATCTGAAGCTCATCCAAGGTAGAGATATAAATCCAGTTTCCCTTTTACCCTCTGAAGCTGGTTTTAAATCAAGGGTAACTTTTTATTCTAAAATTACAGTAAATTTGATATTAATATTGTCTGAAGGTTTACAAAGTAGGGGGATTGATGTTTTTAGAAGAGGATGGATACTGTGTAGCGGATAAAGGCCTTCGCCATCCCAATCTCTCTCTACTAGTGGGGGGGTCACTAACTGATGCAAAGGGTATAAAAATCAATTTAGATAAATATGGTAGACAAGTGTCAATCAGAGAACACCCGCTATTTCACTTCAGGGAAACTCTAAAGATGAGACCCTCAAATGGAATTGGCAACCCGCAGCACTATCAAGTGTTTCTCACAGTAACCACCTGCAACGTCCATTCTGTTAGCAATGAACTAAAAATTATATCCTGGAACATAGCAGGAATAAAGAATAGTAGGGAGAAATTGCATTACTTGAATTCTGTAGAGGCTGAAGTGGTGTGTCTCCAGGAGACCTGGTGCACGGGTGAATTGATTTGTGATTACTTTTTCATTTTAGATTGCAAAGCAGCACCTTCAAGGAGGGGACATGCAAAGGGGGAGTGGCTTATCTTTTGTCTAAAAAGATCCAATGGAGATATGAATGTTATAAGGATCAGAGTAATTTATTTTTGTCAGTAACTCTATTTAATTCTGATGGAAAATGAGAACACTCCCGCTAATGTTGATAAATGCTTATATTTCACCAGAAGTCCAGTATGATGCTCTTTTAAGTGAGGTTTTCTCCTATATTAAAGAAGTGTATGATAAAGAATTTCCCCCACAGATGATTTTAGTAGGGGATTTCAAGTGTAAGCTATCTAATTTTATTCTAGATCGGTTACAGGAGAAAGAAAAAGAGGGAGTCATGCGGATACCACAAGCTCTTTTTCCCCCAAAAATAAGAACTAATAAGCGAGGAAAAATGTTAGCGGCTGGGTTCAGAAAGGTCGATGGTGTCATAGCGAATGGGAGGTTACCATCCGACTCTCCTGCAGCTTTTCCAAATGAAACTCTCGGGGGAGAGTCTGTTTTGGACTATGTGGTTGTGGGATGGGCTTCCTTCTTTTTACTGCGTGGCTTAACTGACTCCTTTCTTAGAGATCATAAGCTATTAACTCTCTAAGGAAATTTTAATATGTCTCCTACTAGCCCTTGGGTGTTGGATGGCCAGTCTGCTATTTTTAGGTAGAAGCCATTGGGATTATAGGGTAAACTTAGGCCTCAAGGGTATTCTAGAGGGTATTTTAGATAAGTTGTCCAGTTGGATTGGAAATGAATTACAAATTTGTAATACTCTTATGCAGCAATTAGCTGAAACTGTAAAACAAGTGAACCCAAAGAAAAGTTTGAAAGGGGTTCCCCGATCCCTTCTCCGGTTAAATCATGAAAAAAATGCTTTAGCCAGGGAACATATTTGAATAATACCCCTGAAAGTCATTCTAGAGTATTGTTATTTAAATGGAGGAGAAACCGGTTGAAGATCAGGTTAAGAAAGGAGGAGGAAGACAGTTTCTGGATAAAACTTAGGGAAGCAGTTTTAAAAGGCCAGACAAAGACGCTTTGGACTCTTGCTGTGGAGGGTTGTGGAGCCAGAGCCAGATCCATTGGCCCTGTCGCTATTGAAGAATTCAAATGGGTCAGTTTTATTCAGAAACTCTACTCAGCAAATGAGGGTGCTACCAATTATCTTATATTAAAGGAAGACTCTGCTGGGGGGCGTGGCCAACCGCCAAGCATGGCGGACACGGATTAGCAGAGCTCCGGACCGGGCCCAGACACTGCGGCAAAATCCTGGCGAACTGCAGCCATCCGAGCTGCCAAAGTATCACATGCTGAAACAGGGGAATCGAGGTGTGCAGCGATGGTAAAAACCCCAAGCGGGAGGTCGGAAAAGCGCTGGTATATCTAGGACCTCCGGGAGGAAGCGGTGAAAGGGGATGCCTACGCTCGACAACGAGGGGAGTGCAAATGGAGACGCGGTAATCACTCGACCTGCGACGAACTGACCATCCTTGACTACACTACACAGTGAACACCTACGCGACCTGAGTCGAACATTCTCTGCGGGTGAATTAATCGCTAAACCAAAACAATCACCAGGATTAAAGATGGCGGGCGCTCTGACGGGAGCGACGCCGAAGACAGACCGAAAGCTATAAGGTACCTGATTGCTGCCACAATACCCTTTCCACCCCTGTGAACGCTGTGTGCTGCGAAAGGCTGCGGAGGACCGCGGAGGGGTCAGGGCCCTCCCCCGGCATAGTGCGTGGAGGATTGTGATGGAACTGTCCCCCTAGAGAATTGGTTGCTGCATAGGGCGGCCTGCTAGACAGTGCGCGACCTTTGCAGAAGTGAAGCTGCTGGACACTGCACGGCACGAAGCGAGAGAGACACTGGAATAACGTGGAGACACTGTCGCCCAGGGAAGAAGGTATCGTGCACTTATTTATCTAAAGCGGCTTTGATGTGGTGCATCCCGACAGTGAAGACATACACTGCGCCTGCAGGGACGAGAGCAAGGAACGCTACGAGCGCAGGAAGCGGTGCCAGGAGCAGGGAGGGACTGTCGGAGGCTGTGGGGACGGCCGTGAGCATAGTTGAAGCCGCGAGTGCGAGAGCAGCTTGACAAGCAGTGGATACGAGGTGCCAAGGATTAACGACGTAGACAGCGCTTAGCAGCGGCGAACCAGGGCTGATAGTCCACTATACGTACCACAGTGTGTGCTGTACTGGAACGGACAGACTAATGGGCAACGGGAAGGTGTAACTCATAGAAAGCACAGATCTGCAGTAGTGATTCCTGATGTCCGAGGAGGTGTGCGGTGGCCCATAAGCACGGTCTGCTGCCGCTTTGAGACTGAGACACGACACACTTACAGAGGATAGGATGAATTAAATAAGTGCGGGCCTAAACGGAGTGTCACAGGCACAGACATCTCTAGTCCACTGTATAGGAGCGGCCGCCTATGTCTAGAGTGTAGATCCATACCGGCAACACATAGGAAAGAACTGCGCCAGGGGGTAGAGGCCCCAAATAGACACACGCTATTATCCGAACTGGGAGAATGGGGCGCCCCAAGATCAAGACACTGGGTCCCTCGTACTCGGAAAACACAGATGGTAACATGCAGGATACCACGACGCAAGGTACAGGGGTGGATGTGATACCCCCGACAGAACCGGACGGACAAGCAGACAAGCTGGACCTGATCCTAAAAGAAATAAGGGACTCGCGCATGGCGATCGAAACGCAAATCGGTACCTTGACCACCAGCTTTACCCTGCTGAAAGCAGATCATACCAAATTAGCAGACAAGGTCAAAAACAACAAAATTGCACTGGATGACCTGATACCACAGCAAGCAATGCAGTCCACCCAAATAGAGCAGCTCCAACGACAACTGAAGGGACTGCAAGAGAGAGTCGATGATGCGGAGGGCAGATCCCGCCGGAACAATGTCCGCATTTTGGGCATCCCGGAGAAGAGCGAAGGGTCGAACCGCACCCAGTTTGTTGAGAGATGGCTAAAGGAACAAGTAGCGACAACAGGCCTCACGGAGCATTACAGTGTGGAACGAGCCCAACAAGATTCCACCACGGCCTCCCCCACCGGGGGCACCACCACGGCCCCTGATCGCACGGATCTTAAACTACAAGGACCGGGATACAATATTGCGTGCGGCAAGGGAGAACACTCCGATCAAATTTGAGAATAAGACCATCTCACTATACCCGGACTTTACACTGGCAGTACAGAAAGCGAGGGCTACGTTCCAAGAGGCTAAAAAGAAATTACGGACTCATGGTTTAAAATACGCACTGTTGTTCCCCGCCCGGCTTAAAATTATACATAATCAAAAAACACTGTTTTTCGATAACCCAGAGGACGTGGCAGACTGGCTAGAAAGTACTATGTCACCACCTGCATCACAAGACTCCCCGCCGGCGAGTCGCCGAACGAATCCTCGATCTCAGCGCACTGGAGGTCCCGGGAAGGGTAAAGATCAAAGGGCTAGAACTGACTCGAGTATGAGTCCCTCACTGGAACAGGTCACGGAGAGCCAAAACAATGCCTTGTTGACAGCAGCTGCACTGGCGGCACATGACGCTACCTCCTTCGCAGAGACTGTGCAATCCTCGGAAGACGCCAGTGCGCACTCGGACTCTGAAAATAGTGTGGCACTATTCCCCACGGTCACCCCGCAACTTGTTAAAGACTACCTGGGCTGAAGCTGTAATTCATGTCGGATGGGATGGCGCCATCCAACTGTTGCGTATGTAAAGGTCTGTATGAAGAGGCCGGATGGTCTGTATGTTCGTTGTATTCATGTGATAAATGGGCCGGGTTAGGAGGCCGCGATCGTTAACGAGAGATAATTGAATGCAACGCAGTAGGAGGCTGGCGGTGGCCACTCCCCCTAGGGCGAATGCATTATGTTATGTAGTACACGAATATATAGTTGTACTTTGTTATTTGGTTTGGTCCTCTAGCGGTTGCTGGGGGAACCTAGTATTGGGAATGTTTCAAAGGGTTGCAGTCTCAGCAGGATCAGATACACTATGCAGTCAGCATACAAGTAGATGGTTGCAGGAACAAGCGTTGGACGTCACAACCCATGGTACAGACTAATACATATACGTACACCTCATGGAATATTAGGGGCCTAGGTTCTATATACAAAAGGCACAGAATACTAGCACAATTGAACCGCAGGAAGGCACACATAGTGTTTTTGCAAGAATCCCACCTAACGCTAGCAGAAGCTACTAAGCTCCAGAAGAAATGGAAAGGTCAACTATTCTATACGTCCTACTCGGCTTTTGCCCGGGGAGCGGCAATCTGGATTAGGAACGGTACCCCGTTCAAACTCCTGGAGCATAGAATAGATTCAAATGGCAGATATGTACTGGTACACGGCCTGCTGGATGGAGAACACGTGGTGTTGGGTAGTGTATATGCCCAGAACGTGGAGCAGGACAAGTTCCTCGACACCTTGAGTACAGTATTGGTGGGCTGGGAGGAATACCCTTGGGTGTTGGGAGGTGATTTTAATGCAGTAACAGATGTCGAACTGGATAGATCACATCCCCCACTACAGGGAGTGGGGTGTAGGAAACAAGCAGAAGCTCTTAAACGATGGGTGGAAGGGTGGACAATGAGTGATGTATGGCGTGCATTACACTCCAATGACAGGGAATATACCTTTTTCTCCCCACCGCATGGGCTACACACCCGAATAGATCGGATCTTATGCTCGCAGTCAGTACTAGCCAATGTTAGGGAGGTCACCCACTTAGGTAAAACTTTCTCCGATCACAACCCGGTGGAAGCTACACTATCATGGGGGAAAATCCCGACACCCATCCCAACTTGGAGGTTCAAACCCAGTTACTGGATGACTTAGTATTTCGGGATACACTGTCCAAGGCAATAGGCAATTACTTTAGGGATAATGAGGGCACTGCCAGTTCACGACAGATTGAATGGGATGCCTTCAAAACCGTAATACGGGGAGTGGCAATTGGCACACGGGTGGGGGTGAGGACCAGGTTACTGGAAAAGATCAAGGAGACTAAAAATACAATCGGACAGTTGGAAAGAGAAGGGGTATCCCGGAACACACAAAAAGAGGCATTACAAGAGGCACACATAACACATGCGGAACTATTGGAAGAACTCTGTGTGATAGACTACCGCTTATTAACCCTGGGCGTAGTTTGCGTAGCAGCACTACACGTAGCTACGCGAAGTACACTATGAACTACACGTAGCTACACAAATTGCGTAGTGCGTAGCTGTGTGCTTGTCTGCACTGTGCAATAATTGCCAACAGCATCTTGCACAGTGTAAGTTAAGATAAAATAAGAATCTCTGTCTTTATATGCTAAAATGCATATAGTCATTTCACTAAAGTGAAAACGATAAATTAACAAGCAGTGAGAGAGGTGATGATTTTGGGATCCTCCTAACCTAGGGAGAGAACCAAGCAGATGCCTTGAAAACAAAAAGCACATCTTGTTGAACGATTCGGTGGTGGTCCCATCCTCTTAGGACTACTTCCAAGCACAGTTATTGGCAAAAATACAATCCCAACCAAAGGCCCTGCAAAGCATTATGGAACGAGATTAGCAGTGGGCAGTGAATATTATAGTATCCAATATCAAAATAATTCTACAAAGAGCTGCAGTTCAACTAGTCGTTACTAGATGTTCCTCACGAGTCAAATGCAAAGCATTGAAATTATTATTACATCAAGCTGCAGTTCCACTAGTCGTTACTAGATGTCCCTCACGAGTCAAATGCAAAAGCTTCATGAAAGGGTTTCAATGCTTTTGCATTTGACTCGTGAGGGACATCTAGTAACGACTAGTGGAACTGCAGCTTGATGTATTAATAATTTCAATGCTTTTGCATTTGACTCGTGAGGGACATCTAGTAACGACTAGTTGAACTGCAGCTCTTTGAAGAATTATTTTGATATTGGACACTATAATATTCACTGCCCACTGCTAATCTCGTCCCATAATGCTTTGCAGGGCCTTTGGTTGGGATTGTATTTTTGCCCATAACTGTGCTTGGGAGTGGTCCTAGGAGGAAGGGACCACCACTGAATCGTTCAGCATGATATGCTCTTTGTGTTCATGGCATCTGCTTGGTCCTCCCCTAGGTTAGGGGGACCCCAAAATCATCACCTCTCTCATTGCCTGATATTTTCATTGTCAAAGTTCACTTTTGTGAATTGGTTATATGCTTTTTAGCATGTAAAATTGCTTTATCAAAGCATTTGTAGGTGTTGATGATTTTGCTGCTACACTACGTCAATTAGCACAGTTTTTGCACTGTGCTACGTGCAATTTGCGTAGTAGCACAAACTACACATGCTCCGTGAGCGTAGCGTAGTACTACTCCCAGGGTTACTGCTTATATACGCAGAAACAGCATGCCGCGGCAGACAGGGCGGGTCCATTACTAGCGAGAATTATAAAGGATGCACCCTCAGCAACCCCCATACTAGAAATTAACACCACAGGAGGTGTAACGCTGCAAACCCAATTGGAAATCAACACTGCTTTTAGGACGTGTTACGAACAGCTATATGCGGCACCACTAGAGGTTGAAGGGCAGGCCTTAGATTCCTTTTTCGACGGACTGCAGTTCCCTCAGATGTTCGATGAACACAAATTAGTCCTACAGGGTCCCATAACCAGCACGGAAATAAAAATGGCAATAAAGGCTCTCCCTAGAAATAAAGCGCCAGGTAATGATGGTCTACCCATAGAGTTTTACGCAATGTACTCTGATCTATTGGTTCCCCACTTACAAGGATTATACCAAGCCTCCTTAGACGCGGGCTCACTTCCGAACACTACATTACAGGCAACAGTGGTTTCGCTCCCGAAACCAGGTAGAGATAGTACCGACATAACGGGCTACAGACCCCTTTCGCTTCTCAACACGGACTATAAAATTTTGAGTATGATATTAGCACTCACTCATGCAGTTCACTCCACGGCTGATCCACGCTGACCAGTGTGGATTTGTGCCGGGACGGAGCACGGCTCTTAATATCAGGAGATTACATCAGATAATGACATGCACATCAGAGGCTGATACACCACGGGGATGTATATCATTGGACCTACGCCAGGCATTTGATTCCTTGCAATGGCAATATATGCTACACACACTAACTAGGTTTGGAATCCCGGAGGAATTTGTGCAATGGGTAAAACTGCTATACACACACCCCACAGCTAGAGCGCGCACAGGGGCCCATATATCGCAGCAATATAACAGAGAGGGGTACTAGACAAGGATGCCCGCTTTCGCCGTTACTGTTTGTTCTGGCGTTGGTACCTTTGCTGCTTAAGCTTCGTGCGACGGCGGCCCATAAAGGGATACGAATAGGCACAGAGACACACATCATCTCCGCATATGCGGATGACTTAATATTATACATTAATAACCTGGATAGAGATTGCGAGCCTATGCCATCCATCTTCGCGGACTTCCAGGACATCTCAGGGCTATCCATTAATGAGGCAAAATCATATGTATTCTTCTTTACTGCTACAACACGAGATCCTTTGTGGCGCTTCGGACGCTGGACATTTCAGATAGCAGCTGATACCTTTAAGTATTTAGGGATCCGTGTATACAGGGAGGCAGAAGATATATTAGAGGGCAATTTAAACAGAGCTATTGCAGGGCTGAGGTCACAAATTAAATTTTGGACGTCTCTGACACTGTCAGTGCCAGGGAGAGTGGCCATTGCCAAGATGGTAGTGCTTCCCAGAATGCTGTATTACTTCACTAACATACCTATACTTCTCCCAGCACGAATGTTCAAACTGCTGGACACACTATTGGTGGAATTAATATGGGGTGCGGGCCGGAGGCGGATAGGACTCGCCAAACTCCAATTAGACACAAAACATGGGGGGCTGGGAGTACCAGACATGCAAGCTTATTGTTGTGCAGCCCAACTGCAGTGGCTGGCGGGCCATAATTTGCATGAGATTCCTATGTCGCGTCAGGCATGGGAGCGGGGAGAACTACATACACTAATGTTACCAAACTGCAGGGCTCCCTCGTTGGTGGCCCCGTTGCTGCGGACTGCGCTGGGGTACTGGAAGAGAACACTGCGTTACACAAAAGCACTTACTCCTTATGCCCCCAATATTCCCCTGCTCGGGATCCCAATCCCGACAGGGAAAGTATCGTTGAGACACATAGCTACTTGGTCGGATGAGGGGGTGCATTCGGTGGGGGATTTCTTTACAGATGGTATGCTGATGAACCACGAAGCTTTTGTAAGAGCTAACGGAGTCCCGGACACATTATTCCTACTCCATGCGCACTTTACTCACTACATAGTGGCTGCTGGGTCCGGAATGGGGTGGAACCAACAATGCACGAGCTCACACACATGCAATATTTAATGGGTAAAGGGAGCCACCTGACAAAATGGTTATACAAAGGGATCCGAACACACGTGACAATATCGCTGCAGACCACACAAGACAAATGGACTGGAGATTTAGGGCGGGTACTAACTGACAAAGAATGGGGAGCGCTATTGGAATATCCAAAGAAAGTCTCCAGGAATCCCAAATTTAAGCTAATACAACTTATGATCCTACACCGCACATACTTGACCCCGCATAAACTGAGTTTAATGTTTCCAAGTACAGCGGATGTGTGTCCACGTTGCCAGTCCCCGAATGCAGCCCTGCTGCACATGCTGTGGGAGTGCCCGATATTGTCTCAATACTGGTCCACAATACATAAGACACTAGGTCAGATTGCACCAGGGAGGTCTATTGATACATTGGGGTGTTGCTTGCTGGGACTGGGACTGAAGGGCAAGAAAGGTAACCCGACTGGTAGGTTTCTGAATCTGGCCCTGATCCTCGCTAAAAGAAATATTACTATGAAGTGGAAGTCTGCTAAACCGCCGGGAGTACCAGATTGGTATTTTGAAGTAGTTAGATGGGGGAGAGCAGAAGGGGCAGAAATTAAAAGAGAGGAACTAAGAGGACTGCGTAAGAAACCTATCTCGCTAGAATGGAATATGATACTAGAAGACTTTATGACCATAGATACGCAGGCAGGGTAGACCCTGGGATACTTGTTTGCTAGTAGCCTTTATAAGCACGGTGCAAAGGAGAAAGGGGAAATGTACGTACAATCCACGATGTAACAATGTATGGGCTGTGATGGAGTCGTAATGAGAAAAGGTTTATTGAAATGCTGGCAAATGGACAAAGCTATGAATGGCAAATGACATTGGGACTGCAGGGGGGTGGGGGAGGGAAATAGTTTAATGAAGGGGTTCTTTTTGCAGGCATGATATAAGTACTATATTGTCATTGATTACTGGATTCTATGTTATTGAAATTCAATAAAAATATGTTTAAAAAAAAAAAAAGGAAGACTCTGCTTTGTATGGACCATCCCCAGAAACAGAACTCGTAAACAAGGGAATGCGTACTTCAGTTGTGGTGGGCCCTGATGAAACACCAATTACTGTCATAAAACAAAATGGCCCTCTTTAGAAAAAAAAATCTTTTGCCCGGTTTTAAAATTTTGCTATGAAAGAAAAATGGTTTCCCCCTCTTGGCAGGGCAGTATCATAGTTCCACTATTTAAGAAAGGAGACCGTGACCTACCAGAAAACTACCATCAGATTGCACTTCTTGACGCAATAGGTAAAGTCTTTGCTAAATGCCTCCTGACACAGATAAGTGAAGGGGCAGAAGCCAATAAAATCTTACCTATGGAGCAAACTTGGTTAGGACGAAACATGGAACGATTGATAATATGACCACCCTTCAGGTAATAAATGAAAAATATGTTAAAGTTAGAGGGCGAAAAGTATATATGGCTTATATTGACTTCTCCACAACATTTAATAAAGTAGATTGTCCTCTGCTGCGGAGCAAACTTTTAAACTTGGGCATGCCGGGCACCCTTTCAGAGTTAGTTCCTGCCCTCCATACTGATACTTGGTGTTGAGTTTTATTGGGTGGAGACAGAGGTTTACCGCAAGCTATCCCCACTGCAAATGAAATAAAACATGGATGCTTACTTGCCCCCCTGCTCTTCTCCCTATATATTTCAGACCTTTCTGATTACCTGGCCCGAAGTGAGGGCATTGCCCCGGCAATTCAGGGAAAGCGGATTGAGTGTTTACTTTATGCAGACGACATAATAATGTTTGACCTAACCTTTAAGGGTTTAAAGAGTTATCTGCGGGCCCTCCAAAAATTTGCTGAGGCCACCACCTAAAGATCAATGTATCCAAAAGTAAAATATGGAAACTTTGCATGGTCTCTAGATGGTCAAAAATTGGAATTTGTAAAATTGTACACTTTTTAGGGGAAGATAGTGTGTGGAAATTTAAGCGATAAAGCCCATATAGAAAATATTTTTTCAAAGCCACCTCTCAGGTGAAATGTCTGGGCCCCCTTTATAAGCCTACCGGGAGAAGACATTTTACACTTTACTGGATGTCTTTCGTGCTAAGATTCCTGCCTCCTTATTGTATGGTACAGAACTGATTGACACATTGAAATGGTCTTTCTAAACATAGTGGAAGGTCAAATACTTAGAAACCCAGCGTCAGTCAATCCGGCATTTTCTGTGGCCGTCCTTAGGCTAGAATTTTGACTGAGAAGTACCTGGGCAGAAGGCCTTTCAGGGGTAGTGTGTTGGGCTGTGGGTCTGGCAATGAGTGACCATGGTACACTCAGGTTCTGGTTGCGAAAATAAATTTTAGAAGGCCTAAAAGAAAAGTAATTCATTTATAGAAATTTTATGATTGCGATAGATTTGTTGCAATTAGACCAGACTTCAATTTTTACTTTGATGCCGCACCAATTAAAAGCTACTTTGAAACAGGCCACTTGGTCTTTAAGTTTCTGTAGGGATAGGGAAGCTTGTACTTTAAAGAAGGGTAACTATCAGGCTATTGACTGTTTGATAAATAATGTACAGGCTTATATTTCATGGAATCTGCCGTTTGGAGTACGCCGTTTTTGGTTACTGTTCAGGCAGAGCATGCTTCCTTTAAATCCCCTTCTGGCTAAATGGTATGGTTCATCACCGATTTGTAACCTCTGTAATAATGGTCCTCAAGGTATTAATCATGTATTATTTATCTGTCCTGCTTTGTTATTTTGCAGACGGAAATGGCTGAGGCCAATATGTTTACAGCTATCTATCCTCTCTGCCTCAGTAGTATTACAATCTCCTTTCAATACTCCTAATGAAATATTTTGCCATAGAATTTTTAATTTTTAAGTGCTTTTTAAAATTATATTAAGATGCATCAGTCATGTAGGGTGTAGATGCTGATATTCTTCTATGTGGGCAATTTTTAACCTTTATATACTGTTTGATTGTATTTTATGGTATATAAATTATTATTATTTTTTCCCTCTCTTTTCTCAATATATATTTTTTAAACCCTTGCACTGATGGCACTAATGTCACTTTCTATTTTTCACTCCATAATATGCTGCTGTTTGTTAGAATTCTGTCAAATGAAAGTTTTATGAACCTTGGATATTGTTTAAGATTCCCTGATCTCATGATGGGGTGGAATATTTTATTGTGGGTATTTAATTGTGAAACTAGAATTCTTTCCTATTTGTCATCATGATCGCCTAGAGAAGCTCCCTTACTGAGGTTAACCAAGCAACTTTGTTAGCTTTATCCATCTTGATTATCTCCTGTCAATTCACCACTACCCACCCCTTAACCCTAAAATTATTCTTCCCTCCATTTACCCTTACCTAACCCTTAACTTCCCATTACCTCCTTTTTATCAGTGCCCACTGTAGGAAACTGGCTCTATATATACTACACCAAAATGAGGTCTAGTGTGTATAGAGTCCAGGTGACCCCAGAGGTAGGCAGAGGTTAAAGTTAGATAGAACCTTACTCTCTATTTGTGGTAGAGTGGTCGAGCAGTAAGGCAGTATCAGAGGACAGTGTTAAGCATTTGATGTACACACTCAGTCAGCAAATGAATTCACACACTCAAGAACTGAACTCTAGGCCAATTGTTTTTGTATAAAAAAATATACTGGCACAGGTAAGCATTAAATACTTTACAGGAATAAGTTATTGATTGTAGAACAGTTTGAAAATGCAATAGAAATTGTACTTTGTTTGATTTACAGGGAATGCAGTAGGTTGCAACACTTAGCAAATACAGTACATTGGAATGAATAGGCTTTTTCAGTAAATTGCAGGTAAGTTACTTTTCTCGTTACTTTTCTAACTCAGTGCTGGATACCTGTATTCAGCACTGGGACATTTCCTGAAAACAGGTAAGCAAATACGTTTTGGTTATTCGCAGGATTTTTAAAGAATATCTTTAGATTTCAAAACTCCACACTTAGTCGTTTTTTTAAGAAAAACAGTGCATTGAAATGAATAGGCTTTTTCAGTAAATTACAGGTAAGTTACTTTGTATGTTACTTTTCTTACTCAGTGCTGGATACCTGGATTCAGCACTGGGACATTTTCTGTAAACAGGTAAGTAAATACGTTTTGGTTATTTGTGCGATTTTTAAAGAATATTTTTAGATTTCAAAACTCCACACAGAAACTTTTTGAAAGAAAATTGTCAATGTTATCCTATGGAGGATAAACAGGTTATCGGCTCACAGGTAAGTAATCGACTGTGGGAGTTAAGGTTCTGGGGTTAGACTCAGGGGTCCCCCAGGGTCAGTGATGCACTTTTGTTTCACCCTCAGCGGCACTAGGGCGGCCGGGTGCAGAGTGTTGAGGCCCAATGTTATCCTATGGAGGATAGGGGGCCTCCGGTTGGTGGCTGCTGGCAAGCAGGCCACTGGGTTGTGGGAGCAAAGCTCCAAGGGTTTAGATCAGGGCAAATAGGGAACCAAATTAGCACCAAAGGTGCACCCTCAGCGGCACTAGGGCGGCCGGGTGCAGGGTGCTGTTTTGAGGTCGGGTGCCCTGTTGTTTTCAATGGAGAACCTCCGGTTAGAAGAAACACTGCAGGCTTGGGGACGAGGATCTTCTGGGTGCGACCATCACTTCGAGGGGTAAGTTGGGATGTCTTGGGTTGGTTAGGCACCGTTGGTTTGGGCACACAAGGCTGTGTGGCGTCGGGTACAGGGGTGCCTTGAGACATCGGAAAGTCTTACCCGTCTCCTCGCCTGCTCCCCACTTCGTTCTGCTTTAGCGCTGGGACGCCTCATTGCCGAGGCAGCCATGCGCTCTACAAGTATTTTAATCTAATCTAATATAATCTTGCTGACTTCAGCTCTGCTGCTTTCCTTGACTTGGTGTGACTGTCGATAGATTTTGTTTTTGACAGGTGCACTGTCACCAGTGTCCACATCATGGGTACACCAGTTTGTCAGACCAGGGGACAAGGAAAACAGCTTAGCATACTGTTGCAAGACTTGCTTGCAGTCAGCCTGCTGTTGGGCAGAGAGGGTGTCTGAAAAGACAACTCCATCTACTGACCCATCTTTTGGGCTGTATGAGAGGAGGTCAGGGAGAGGTTCACTCTCTGCTTCCTGCTCCTCATCAGTCACCATCAGCATGGTGATGTCAGCCCTGTCATGGTAGAGCTTTAGGCGGTTCACATGGATAACCCTTTTGGGTGTCCTGCTTGTGCCCAGGTCAACTAAGTAGGTGACCTCACTCTTTTTCTCTAGGATATGGTAAGGGCCACTCCATCTGTCCTGGAGTGCCCTTGTTACCACTGGCTCCAAAACGCACACCTGTTGCCCAGTTTGAAATTCAACCAGTGCAGCTTTTTGGTAATACCAGTGCTTCTGAAGCTCCTGGCTGGCCTCAAGATTCTTGGATGCCTTTTCCATGTACTCAGCCATTCTGGACCTTAGGCCAAGCACATAGTTCACAATATCTTGTTTGGGTTCTTGGAGAGGCTTCTCCCCACCCTCTTTTACAAGACAGAGTGGTCCCCTCACAGGATGGCCAAACAGAAGTTCAAAGGGGGAAAACCTACTCCCTTCTGTGGCGCTTCTCTGTAAGCGAAAAGCAGACGTGGTAAGAGGACATCTCATCTCCTTTTGAGTTTCTCAGGGAGCCCCATAATCATGCCTTTCAATGTCTTGTTAAATCTCTCAACAAGGCCATTGGTTTGTGGGTGATAGGGTGTAGTAAACTTCTACTGCACTCCACACTCTTTCCACATGTGTTTAAGGGTAAGCAGACATAAAGTTAGAACCTCTGTCTGAAACCACCTCCTTAGGAAACCCTACCCTGGTGAAGACACCAATGAGGGCCTTGACTACTGCAGGAGCTGTAGTAGTCCTAAGTGGAATTGCTTCAGGGTACCTAGTGGCATGATCCACTACCACTAGTATGAATTTGTTCCCAGAGGCTGTGGGAGGTTCAAGTGGACCCACTATGTCCACACCTACCCTTTCAAAGGGAACCCCCACCACAGGGAGTGGTATCAGGGGGGCCTTTGGGTGGCCACCTGTCTTGCCACTGGCTTGCCAGGTAACACAGGAGATGACAAACTCCTTCACCCTTTGGTGCATCTGGGGCCAGTAAAAGTGGCTAACTAGCCTTTCCCAAGTCTTGGTTTGACCCATATGCCCAGCTAGGGGGATGTCATGAGCTAAAGTTAGGAGGAACTCCCTGTACTTCTGTGGCACTACCACTCTCCTGGTGGCTCCAGGATTGGGGTCTCTTGCCTCAGTGTACAGTAATCCCTCTTCCCAATAAACTCTGTGAGTACCACTGACATCTCCCTTTGTTTCTGAAACAGCTTGCTGCCTCAGGCTTTCAAGAGGGGGACAGTCTTGCTGCCCTGGCACAGCTCTTCCCTAGAGGGTCTCCCTGGGCCTAAGAGTTCAACCTGGTAAGGGTCAAGCTCCATAGGCTCAGTTCCCTCTGGGGTGTCCAAGTCCTCTCCCTGAGGAGAGGGGTCCTGATCCTTTTGCTGAATAGAAGCTGGTTCCCCAGTCTTCTTACCTTTTCTCTTGGTAGGTTGGGCCATTCTTTCAGGCTCCAACACTTCTTTTCACCCTGCCTTTTGCTCTGTGCTCTTGTTTTTACACACACCAATTCAGGGATATCCAGCATTGCTGCATGGGTTTTTAGTTCAACCTCAGCCCAGGCTGAGGTTCCAGGTCATTGCCAAGCAGACATGCAGCTGGTAGCTTTGGAGAGACCACTACCTGTTTCAGGCCAGTAACCTCCCCCCCCCCCCCAGTCTAATGTCACCATAGCCATTGCATGGTTAGTGGTAACACTGTCAGCATTGGTGACTGGGTAAGTACGCCCAATCAAATATTGCTCAGGGGAAACCAGTGTGTCTCTCACCATAGTGACACTGGCACCTGTATCCCTCAGAGCCTCTATCCTAGTTCCATTAATCCAAGTGTATTGTGAGTATTTCTTTAAGTTGGGTGGCCACACAGCTACAGTGGCAAACTTAACTTCCCCCTCTGAAACTAGAACTGCTTCAGTGTGCAACCTGATTTGCTCTGGGCACACTGTTGATCCCATCTGGAGACTGGCTACACCAGGAGTAGCTGTAGCTGTAGGACTAGGGGCCTTCTTGCTAGGGCAAGCCTTGTCTCCAGTTAAGTGTCCCAACTTCTTACAGTTGTTACACCAGGCCTTTGCAGGATCAAAGTTCTTCCCCCTATAGGGCTGTGGAGTATAGGGAGTGTTTTGGGACCCACCCCCTGTGCAGGTTTTTGGGGCCCTTTAGAAGACTCAGACTTTTTATCTTGGGGATTCTCACCACCTTTCCCCTGGGGAGGTTTTGTAACCCCTTTCTTTTGGTCACCCCCAGTGGTTGTCTTAGTCACTCTAGTCTTGACCCAGTGGTCTGCCTTCTTTCCCAATTCTTGGGGAGAAATTAGACCTAGGTCTACCAAATGCTGATGTAACTTTTCATTCGTGCAATTACTTAAAATATGTTCCTTCATAAACAAGTTGTAAATTCCAGTAAAGTCATGCACATTGTGTCCAGTTAACCAACCATCCAGTGTCTTTACTGAGTAGTCTACAAAATCAATCCAGGACTGGTTTTGGGTTTTGTGAGCCCCCCTGAATCTAATTCTGTACTCCTCAGTTGTGAGTCCAAATCCCTCAATTAGAGTTCTCTTCATGAGGTCATAAGACCCAGCATCTGGCCCAGAAAGGGTCAGGAGTCTGTCTCTGCAGTTACCAGAGAACAGTTCCCACAGGAGTGCCCCCCAGAGAGGTTTCTTCACCTTTCTCATGTCACAAGCGCTCTCAAAGGCTGTGAACCATTTAGTAATGTCATCACCCTCCTCAAATTTAGGGACAATCCCTTTGGGGATTTTAGGATCATAAGATTGCTCTTTATCCTTATTAAGATTGCTGCCACCATTGATGGGTGCTAAACTAATCTCCTTTCTCTCTCTCTCTAGAGCCAGGAGTCTGGTCTCTAGATCCAGTCTTTTGGTCAGCCTTGCTAAAAGGCTGTCCTCCTCATTGAGGCTGTCCTCAATGGGGCACATGCATCAAGGTAGGCTTTTGCTATTCCTTAATTGCAATTATTAAGGAATCGCAATTAAGGAATCGCAAAAGCCTATGCATGTAGGAATCGCTATAAAAATAGCGATTCCTAAACATTCCTTAATTGCGACTCGCTAATTGCGAGTTGCAATTAAGGAATACCTCCCATTAATTCCTATGGGCCTAGAGGCCCATAGGAATGAATGGGAAGACATTCTCAATTAGCGATTCGCAATTAGAGAATCGCAAATTGAGAATGCAATTTCAAGGGTGCCAGGGTGTCAAAATGACACCCTGTTGCACCCTGAAATTGTGATGTGCACCCATGTTGCGCACACACATGCCCCAAGGGCATGTGTGTGTGTAACCTAAAACTTAAAAAATGCATTTTAGAGCATTTTTCGAAGGTTTTGCAAATTACAGACAAGTTTGATTTGTCTGTAATTTACGGTCCCAAATAGCGAAATCGCTATTTGAAAGTGCTTCTAGCATTGCATTTAAGGAATCGCAAATTGCGATTCCTTAATGTAATCGTAATTTAGAATTCGCAATTAATTGCGAATTCTTAAATTGCGCATAGGAAACACTTTCATGCATCTCCAAAGGCCAATTTGCGATCGCAAACGGCCGATTTTTGCGATTCGCACCGTTTGCGATCGCAAAAACCTTTGATGCATGTGCCCCAATGTCCTCAACAGAGCCTGAGCCACCTGTGTGGCCTTTAGGTCCCCAGAGGTTGATTCTTGGAAGTAAGGGAACAGGGTTCCTTTCTCCCATAGGAAGTGGTGGAGGTGGGCACCTTTCTCCATCCTCCTCACATCCTTCTCCCTCTGACTGGTCATCACCATTTTCAGAGGGCTGGGCCTTCGAATACTCAGCCAACAGCTCCTGGAGCTTTTGTTTGGTTGGGTGAGGGCCCATTGGTATATTTTTAAGTTTACATAAGGACCTTACTTCCTTGAAAGACAAGTGAAGGTAAGGGGTGAGGTCAAGCTCCTCAACCATGTCCTGTATGTCATTATTATCTTCACTAATAGCTGGGTTCTGTTTTTGAGACATTCTAACAAAAAATTTCTAACCCCTCTACCCTTGACTACAGTGACTTTTTATTTTCTAAAATTCTAAAGGGACTTAAGCAAGGCCCTATCAAAACTTTTAGTAGTTTGGTAAAAATGCCAATTTGAAAAAATCAGAATTCTAAAGGCAATTTAAGAGTTCTGTCGTGTGATCAGGTGGTAACCAAGTAGTCCAACAAATGCAAGTTGTATATCCCACCGCTGATCCACCAATGTAGGAAACTGGCTCTATATATACTACACCAAAATGAGGTCTAGTGTGTATAGAGTCCAGGTGACCCCAGAGGTAGGCAGAGGTTAAAGTTAGATAGAACCTTACTCTCTATTTGTGGTAGAGTGGTCGAGCAGTAAGGCAGTATCAGAGGACAGTGTTAAGCATTTGATGTACACACTCAGTCAGCAAATGAATTCACACACTCAAGAACTGAAGTCTAGGCCAATTGTTTTTGTATAAAAAAATATACTGTTGTTTTATTTTTTTAGAACCAAGCAAGCCTGGCACAGGTAAGCATTAAATACTTTACAGGAATAAGTTATTGATTGTAGAACAGTTTGAAAATGCAATAGAAAGTGTACTTTGTTTAATTTACAGGGAATGCAGTAGGTAGCAACACTTAGCAAATACAGTACATTGGAATGAATAGGCTTTTTCAGTAAATTGCAGGTAAGTTACTTTTCTCGTTACTTTTCTAACTCAGTGGTGGATACCTAGATTCAGCACTGGGACATTTCCTGAAAACAGGTAAGCAAATATGTTTTGGTTATTCGCAGGATTTTTAAAGAATTTCTTTAGATTTCCAAACTCTACACAGTCGTTTTTTGGAAGAAAAACAGTGCATTGAAATGAATAGGCTTTTTCAGTAAATTACAGGTAAGTTACTTTGTACGTTACTTTTATTACTCAGTGCTGGATACCTGGATTCAGCACTGGGACATTTTCTGTAAACAGGTAAGTAAATACGTTTTGGTTATTTGTAACCCTGGGCGTAGTTCGCGTAGTAGCGCTACGCGCAGTGCACTTCGCACTACGCGAGCTACGCGTAGCGCGGTAGGAAATGCTGTTCGCAATGATTGCACAGTGCCGGATGCTTGTCTGCACTGTGCAATCATTGCAAACGGCATCTTGCACAGTGCAAGCGGTCGTTTTCTGCCGCTCGAGTAGATTTGTACTCGAGCGGCAGTTTTCTCAACGCGGACTGGTAGTTTCTCATCGCGCGCGGTCGCGAGCATACGCGACCACTCGCAATGAGAAACCTGACCTCCCCGCGTTGAGAATCTCGCCGGGAGGTTTATTTTCCACGCTCGCGATCGGCAACTTGATGTTGCTGATCGCGAACGAGGAAAAAGTCCGGGACGTCATTTTGCTTGCTCGCGGTCGCCAACTTGACGTTGAGGACCGCGAGCAAGCAAAAAATGCCCGCTACGCTACGCATTTTTGCACTGTGCTACGTGCAATTCGCGTAGCGCGTAGTTGCGCAAAATGTTATCCTATGGAGGAAAAACAGGTTATCGGCTTACAGGTAAGTAATCGACTGTGGGAGTTAAGGTTCTGGGGTTAGACTCAGGGGTCCCCCAGGGTCAGTGATGCACTTTTGTTTCACCCTCAGTGGCACTAGGGCAGCCGGGTGCAGAGTGTTGAGGCCCAATGTTATCCTATAGAGGATAGGGGGCCTCCGGTTGGTGGCTGCTGGCAAGCAGGCCACTGGGTTGTGGGAGCAAAGCTCCAAGGGTTTAGGTCAGGGCAAATAGGGAACCAAATTAGCACCAAAGGTGCACCCTCAGCGGCAATAGGGCGGCCGGGTGCAGGGTGCTGTTTTGAGGTCGGGTGCCCTGTTGTTTTCAATGGAGATCCTCCGGTTAGAAGAAACACTGCAGGTTCGGGGACGAGGATCTTCTGGGTGCGACCACCACTTCGAGGGGTAAGTTGGGATGTCTTGGGTTGGTTAAGCACCGTTAGTTTGGGCACACAAGGCCGTGGGGCGTCGGGTGCAGGGGTGCCTTGGGACATCGGAAAGTCTTACCCGCTCTGGTCGCGGTAGAGGGGATCCTCTGGATTGAGGCTGCAGGCGTCGTCTGGAGGCTTGAGGTAGGTCAGGAGTCGCCGTATCTCGGGCCAGGATCACTGGGGTGACCTCCTCGTGGTGTTTTTCCACTCGAGCTCGGGCCGGGTTCGGCGGGTGCAGAGTGGGCTGGATCTGCGGTATCTGGCCGGAGCCAGAAGCTGCAGTTTGAACAAGTCCAGTGTTCACGGGAGAAGCAGTCTTGGAAGTGAAGGCAGGCAGGTCCTCCGGCGTTTTTGAGGTTGCTGGCTGCAGGACACACCAGGATTTCGCAGGAGCATGTTCGAGGGGAGACAGGCCTGTAGGGCTGGGGCCAAGTCAGTGGGCGTCGTCCTCTTGTTAGCTCTGCACGGCTTTTCATCCTTCTTCTTCTTTTCTTCTAGTTGTCAGGCTGGATCTGAGGAAGCAAGGTTCAGGGTGCCCCCTAAATACTAGATTTAGGGGCGTTACAGGTAGGTAAAGGGCAGGGACCAATGGGTCCCTTCCCTGGGGTGGGTACACCCCATATCGTGCCACCCTCCAGTGGGAGGGGGGCAGGAGCCTGTCCCTGGTTGGTTGGGTCCCCCCATTATCAAGATGGCAGGGACTCAGAGTTGTGCTTCACCTCGCCTCCTCCACCTGAGGGGTGGAGTTGGCAGAGGTGGGCACACCTCTTTCCCTCACTTGTTTTTCACGCTGGTTCTCCCGCCCAAAGTGGGGGGTAGAACCAGTGGGGACCAGTTGCTGAAAGCAGCAAATGGCCTGGGGAGGCTCACAAAGGCGGCATGCCTTTGAAGCTTCCCCTTCGTGAACCTTGCCCTTCTTGGGGGAGGAGGCTTGGCACTGCGTCCCGGGATGTGCATTGTTTCAGGCCCCCGAGAGCAGCAGGCTCTCGACCCAGGGGTCCAGAAACATGTCTGTTGGTGGCAGCCTCAGCAGCCACTCAGTCAGGTCACTAGAAGTTAGTCAAAAGGTGTAGGGCCTCTAAGGGTGGCCCAATAAGTGCTGCAGCCCCTAGGGGCCTTCTCTGGTCACAGTGCCCTGGGTACCTGTGGTACCTTTTACCAGGGGCCTACCTGTGGCCAGGGATGCCAATTGGGTTTAGGCTTCAATGCAGTTTTTAGGGAAGGAACATAGGTCCTGGGTACCTGATTAGCAGGAGCCCAGGGCACACTCAGTCAAAGAACATCAGCAATTCAGCAAAAAGTGGGGGCATACCATGCAGAAAGAGGGCACTTTCTCACACAACACCCCCCAAACAAAAGATGATGAGACTAACCTTTCCCTAGAGAGTCTTCATTGTCTAAGTGGAAGAACCTGGAAAGTCCATCTGCATTGGCATGGGCAGTCCCAGGTCTGTGTTCCACTTCAAAGTCCATTCCCTGTAGGGAGATGGACCACCTCAACAGTTTAGGATTTTCCCCTTTCATTTGCATTAGCCATCTGAGAGGTCTGTGGTTGGTTTGGACTAGGAAGTGAGTCCCAAACAGGTATGGTCTCAACTTCTTCAGGGACCAAACCACAGCAAAGGTCTCCCTCTCAATGGCACTCCAACCCTGCTCCCTGGGGAGAAGCCTTCTGCTTATAAAAGCAACAGGTTGGTCTTGGCCTTCATCATTGGTCTGGGACAGGACCACTCCTATCCCTAGCTCAGAGGCATCAGTCTGCACTATGAACTGCTTGGCATAATCTAGAGCCTTCAGAATTGGTGCTGAGCACATTGCTTCTTTCAGGGTGTCAAAAGCCTTTTGGCAACTAACTGTCCAGTTTACCTTCTTGGGCATTTTCTTGGAGGTGAGTTCTGTGAGGGGAGTCACAATGGACCCATATCCCTTCACAAACCTCCTGTAGTACCCAGCCACGCCAAGGAATGCCCTGACTTGGGTCTGGGTTGTTGGAGCTGCCCAGTCCAGGATGACCTGGATCTTGGGCTGTAAGGGCTGTACCTGGCCTCCACCAACAAGGTGGCCCAAGTACACCACAGTGCCCTGCCCTATCTGGCATTTGGATGCCTTGATAGTTAGGCCTGCAGTTTGCAGGGCTTTTAAAACCTTCCCAAGGTGGATCAGGTGATCCTGCCAGGTGGAACTAAAGACAGCAATATCAGCAAGATAAGCTGCACTAAAGGACTCCAACCCAGCAATGACTTGATTCACCAATCTCTGGAAGGTGGCAGGGGCATTCTTTAAACCAAAGGGCATAACAGTGAACTGATAGTGCCCATCAGGTGTGGAGAATGCTGTTTTTTCTTTTGCTCCTGGGGCCATGCAAATCTGCCAGTACCCTGCAGTTAAGTCAAAGGTACTTAAGAATTTGGCTGCCCCCAACTTATCTATCAACTCATCTGCTCTTGGGATAGGGTGAGCATCTGTCTTGGTGACAGAGTTGAGCCCTCTGTAATCCACACAAAACCTAATTTCTCTCTTTCCACCCTGTGGGTGAGGTTTGGGGACCAGAACCACTGGGCTAACCCAGGGGCTCTCAGAGGGTTCAATAACCCCTAACTCCAGCATCTTGCTGACTTCAGCTCTGATGCTTTCCTTGACTTGGTCTGACTGTCGGTAGATTTTGTTTTTGACAGGTGCACTGTCACCAGTGTCCACATCATGGGTACACCAGTTTGTCAGACCAGGGGACAAGGAAAACAGCTTAGCATACTGTTGCAAGACTTGCTTGCAGTCAGCCTGCTGTTGGGCAGAGAGGGTGTCTGAAAAGACAACTCTATCTACTGACCCATCTTTTGGGCTGTATGAGAGGAGGTCAGGGAGAGGTTCACTCTCTGCTTCCTGCTCCTCATCAGTCACCATCAGCATGGTGATGTCAGCCCTGTCATGGTAGAGCTTTAGGCGGTTCACATGGATAACCCTTTTGGGAGTCCTGCTTGTGCCCAGGTCAACTAAGTAGGTGAGCTCACTCTTTTTCTCTAGGATAGGGTAAGGGCCACTCCATCTGTCCTGGAGTACCCTTGGTGCCACTGGCTCCAAAACCCACACCTGCTGCCCAGGTTGAAATTCAACCAGTGCAGCTTTTTGGTCATACCAGTGCTTCTGAAGCTCCTGGCTGGCCTCAAGATTCTTGGATGCCTTTTCCATGTACTCAGCCATTCTGGACCTTAGGCCAAGCACATAGTCCACAATATCTTGTTTGGGTTCTTGGAGAGGCTTCTCCCAACCCACCCTCTTTTACAAGACAGAGTGGTCCCCTCACAGGATGGCCAAACAGAAGTTCAAAGGGGGAAAAACCTACTCCCTTCTGTGGCACTTCTCTGTAAGCGAAAAGCAGACGTGGTAAGAGGACATCCCATCTCCTTTTGAGTTTCTCAGGGAGCCCCATAATCATGCCTTTCAATGTCTTGTTAAATCTCTCAACAAGGCCATTGGTTTGTGGGTGATAGGGTGTAGTAAACTTCTACTGCACTCCACACTCTTTCCACATGTGTTTCAGGTAAGCAGACATAAAGTTAGAACCTCTGTCTGAAACCACCTCCTTAGGAAACCCTACCCTGGTGAAGACACCAATGAGGGCCTTGGCTACTGCAGGAGCTGTAGTAGTCCTAAGTGGAATTGCTTCAGGGTACCTAGTGGCATGATCCTCTACCACTAGTATGAATTTGTTCCCTGAGGCTGTGGGAGGTTCAAGTGGACCCACTATGTCCACACCTACCCTTTCAAAGGGAACCCCCATCACAGGCAGCGGTATCAGGGGGGCCTTTGGGTGGCCACCTGTCTTGCCACTGGCTTGCCAGGTAACACAGGAGATGACAAACTCCTTCACCTTTTGGTGCATCTGGGGCCAGTAAAAGTGGCTAACTAGCTTTTCCCAAGTCTTGGTCTGGCCCAGATGCCAAGCTAGGGGGATGTCATGAGCTAAAGTTAGGAGGAACTCCCTGTACTTCTGTGGCACTACCACTCTCCTGGTGGCTCCAGAATTGGGGTCTCTTGCCTCAGTGTACAGTAATCCCTCTTCCCAATAAACTCTGTGGGTACCACTGACATCTCCCTTTGTTTCTGAAACAGCTTGCCTGCCTCAGGCTTTCAAGAGTGGGACAGGCTTGCTGCCCCTGGCACAGCTCTTCCCTAGAGGGTCCCCCTGGGCCTAAGAGTTCAACCTGGTAAGGGTCAAGCTCCATAGGCTCAGTTCCCTCTGGGGTGTCCAAGACCTCTCCCTGAGGAGAGGGGTCCTGATCCTTTTGCTGAATAGAAGCTGGTTCCCCAGTCTTCTTACCTTTTCTCTTGGTAGGTTGGGCCATTCTTTCAGGCTCCAACACTTCTTTTTCACCCTGCCTTTTGCTCTGTGCTCTTGTTTTTACACACACCAATTCAGGGATATCCAGCATTGCTGCATGGGTTTTTAGTTCAACCTCAGCCCAGGCTGAGGTTTCCAGGTCATTGCCAAGCAGACATGCAGCTGGTAGCTTTGGAGAAACCACTACCTGTTTCAGGCCAGTAACCCCCCCCCCAGTCTAATGTCACCAAAAGAAAAGAATACAGTACAGTTGTGAATGCTCCAGGATTTCCAGTTTACCGGCAGGCATGCAGCGAGACCGCAGCAAGCGGTGAGCAAGGAGCAGCAGCAGCAGGGAGCCAGAGCGGGAGACAAACGCTGCAAAACGCCGAGAGCGCCGAGAGCGGACGGCTCAGCGGGCGGCTTGGCTACCAGAAGGCGCCGCCTCGGGGGCTGGTGTGCGCGGAACCCTCGAACCCGGAGCAAGTCAGGTGAGAGGGGAGCGATGAGCGGTGCCCGTGGAAACACGATCACGGACGTCAGCCAGTTGCCCCCCGCTCCTGTTGCCGCTCCTGTTGCCTGTTACCTGTTGCCCGCCTGTCCACCTCGACTGCGGACAGTGAGAGGGCCTTCAGTGGCTTTCAGGTACATTCCTGCCGGTCCGTGTTTTCCTGCCGTCTGCTGACGGTTGATCGTAGCCAGTGCGGAAGATGCCGATCGCCTCGCCCACGGCTCCCGGTTCACACCGAACTTCACACTGCGGGGGCCCCACAAAGCTCCATCCTGCCGCGGTGGGTGCCAATCCCCCCCACAGAGCACCACAGAGCATCCCAGAGCACAGGATTTACAGGATTTACTCCACCGAGGGTGCCGAGACACGCCCACACTCCACGCCCACGCTCCAACGCTCAAGTGCTTCAAACCAAGGTCCCCAAAGTCCCCACGGCCGTACGGGAGTCTACTGCCACGGGTGAGTCTCTACAGCAGCAGGCAGGTGCCATCACGGAGAAGCGGTAACACAGTAAAGTGGCAAGTGCGCCCGCCATTAGCCGGCGGCCGCAGTGAGTGTGAGCCCTCGGCAGTCTCACGGAGGTGGCCCGATCAGATCAGGTGCAGCCTGGGACCTGCCCCAAGTGCCCCGCTTGCCCTTCCTCCACCAGCTCCTTGCTGCCCAGCTGGAAACAATCCCACGCTTCAGGAAAGCTTCAGGAAAGCACACATAACTGTGTTCACTCCAAAAGGCTACACTTCGGCAAAAACAACAACTCAAGTTACCTCAATAGTACAATCACCTCTACGGAAATCCAAATCGACACACATATGCACAGACGTTCAGCGCTTAGTGCTCCAGTCCAGCGCCAACGATCACGATCACCTCATGACCATCCAGTGTCTCACGGTCCCTGGCAAGCGCTAGAGTCTGGTCCAAGTGTAAGCCACACTAACGTGGTAAAAGCCAGAAATGCGGTCAGGGAAAACAAGAGGAGGAGACAAAAAAGACAAACACCCACAAGCCACATCCAAAGCTGAAAAGGATAAAGACAAGGAGGGAGCCTTGATCGATTCTATGGCCCAAACGTACATCCCCCCCTGGTATCTCCCCTGTCGACCCGGGCCCACCAAACACAGACACAGAGGACGCAGAGTACGCAGAAGCATGGCACGAGTTCGGAGCCACAACAAACGTACCCGCAGCCACGGCCAGCACCCTGCTAATTACAGTAAAAAACTTCACAGAGTCCGCCCCACAAGCCAAGTGTGTTGGAAGTAAGAAAGTAACTCGTACGGCTCTAAATAGGCACAACTCCTGCCCGAACAGCAGTAAACGGGCGCTGATTACGGATTTTCTAAAGGTTGCAATTCAAACTACGGAGGAAACCGGAGTCGCCACGTTCTTAAAAACTCTGAAGTCACTAACCCAACCAATAATGATAAAGACCCCCAAAATGATGCCAACACGAACCCCTCAGGTGACAGAAGCATCAACCGTAGCGAGGGTGTAAGAAAAGAAAAGAAAGAACTCCTGCATATGGGATCTGACACCTTGGGCGACAAAAATAAAGAAATCCAAAGCCCCCATTTATTAACATCTAAAGCTCTTCGCCCTCCGGAAACCCCCCAAAGCAACAATTTGCAGGTTATTGAGGCAGTAATCCATCACCCTCCACTCCACTCAGATATCCTTTGTCAGTCTCAACAACATCAACAACTACAATCCTCATCCGGATATAGCGGGCTCAGCGGATATAGTGGACAAGATGGGATTATCGTAAGCGACCTAACTCACGACCGAATTCATCGGTCTAACACATTCACCTTGAGTCCCTTGGGTAAGCCATATTCGTCGTCGGGAGTCCACTCCCCCGTCCGTCTGGGGATTGCCAACCCAAATACTTATAATTATGATAAATTCGATCCATTTTCCCAGACATCGGAAGCAGCAGAGCACTTTTGCCAGGATCGCTGCCAGGTTGAATTAAATGACGGCACGCCATGCCAATCAAACCTTCCGGGACCTACCACCCCGCTATCACCAACCCAAAATAAGGTATCATCCAGCAGGCCTCCAGGCTGTCTGAGCGAGTCACTCCCAGGGAGTTCGCCCCACCGGGAACATCATGCTCGCTTTTCACCAGTAGAACAAAGCAGTCCATCAATGTCCCCAGTCTGGCCTCTCCTGCTAAATACTATGGACACAATTGGCAAAGCAATGATCCTTCACGCAGACAAACTGGACACCCAAGTTGACCTTTTAAATATTCTAGCAAATCACGTTCAGGGGGTCGAACAAAAGCTGCACAGCTTCAATGAGATGATCCTGAAGGTGCAGCGAGACCGGGAAACAACTTTCCAAATGTGTCACTGTCACTGCACCCAAATAATTGACAAATTAGCTTCTGTCCCAACCCTATTGACAGAGTTACTAGGTACAACAAGGGAAGTTTTAACCATGCCTGCAATACCAACAGAGGATGAAAAAGAAGCCTTAAAAGAAACTGACCTGGAAGGTTCCAACTTGATCGCGGGGCAAAAAAGCAGTGAAACAGGCTTAACCTCCGCTCCAATCAAGGCAAATACACCTATACCCAACCGATTATGTGTACCTGACAATCCAGATGTCTTGGTTCTTCCACTTCAAGATCAACATATGCAGTCTCGAGCAAGGCAATCAAAAGCAACTAAGCCACTATCCAAACGGGAGAGAAAACGACTCAAAGTCCAGAAAGAGCAAACAAATAAGCCAGGCCTCAGATCTAATCTTGGCAACGTCCGCCCAAAACGGAGCCCATCAAGAAGACAAAGTATCCCAAAACAACACGGAAGCTGCAAGCCTCAGGAAGCAATCAATTTCATCTCCTATCTTGCTTTCTATTCCTAGTATCTCAAATCATTACACTAGGGAGACACCATCGCCAGAAAAAGAAAAAATATATAGTCTATTCAAACCTGCGGCAAGAAAGGAGAAACACATTCCAATAAATCAGGCCAAACAACCAAAAGCAGGGAGTACCACCAGGGTAATAAAGAAAAGCTGCCAGGGCGAAGCCACCTTAACAGAGGAAAATGGCACAGATGTAAGCCGTAATTTGGAAATAAACCACAACCAAAGTCAGGGAGGCCAGGTCAGGGGAAGCGAAATGTATCTACAAAAAGACTCACCGGCCTTTCGGCATTCATCCCCGACAGTCTTGGAGTCTATGGTGGCGAAGAAAGAAAAGGAAAGGAGCTCAGTTAGTGAGCTGCAGTACGACCCTCCAAACAACAACAAACTGGTTTTTAACCCTCAATACGTCTCAAGGGGAACGCACCACATCCTTAATAGAAGTGTACTGCTTAAACTATTCAAAGCTCTTCCCCCGCTGAGCCATATCAACAACAATGACATAGAAAGCATTGAGTTCAAACAAAACTCTAACCTCACCGCTCAAGAATTCACAACAGCCACATTCACCAACAACACTCTTACCGAGCAGATTTGGCTGCAGAAGGACTCTTTCGCCAAATGGGGTATTCAGTTAAAAAAGGTAGTCCCTCCCCGTTACCCCAGTCTGCTACAACCATTACTTTACCCTGAAAGTCTGTTAAAAGGGGCAATAGGCCCGGATCATCATAGCCACACAAAGGATAAAGAGTACTTGGCCAGGAAAATTACCATCACCTTTAACCATCCAGAAGCAATCAAGCCTTCGGGCTCCCGGCACTCGAATACAGTAGGCACTCTCCTGGGAATGGCATGAACAATCCCTCTAACAGCTCCACACTTACAACAGGGTTGTAACATCTGTTCTTGGAACGTGCATGGCCTGTACACAAAACTAGAAGATCCTGACTTTACGGAATTCATCATACAGTACAACATTCTTCTTTTTCAAGAAACCTGGCAGAAAACCCCTTCTCCAATAACCGGTTATAAAGAATTCTCGAACCCGGCCAAGAAAGCCACAAAACACAGAAGAGCAAAAGGGGGCCTATCCACTTTCATCTCAACAGAAATCCCATGGCACACTTCCATTATAGACCTGGACTGTTCTTGGATGCTATGCATTAAACTCAACGCCCCATTGTCCCACAGTCTGCTTATTCTCAATACCTATATTCATCCTGCAGCCAGACAAAAGAGGCTAAGAATTGAACAACTGGGGGGCGTGGCTTGCCAACACCCAAGATGGCCGCGTGGATGTAGTGCTCCGGCTGACAACGTAGTAGAACTCCCACTAATCCGCTTTAAACATCCGTAGGAATGATCCCGCCCGCGGCGCTTTGATCCCCTGAGCCCGCTGATCCCGTTGCTGCCCTCCGGTCCGGAATAGAAGACCGGGAGCTGGTGGTGCTTGGCCCGCTGTTCTGAGCCGTCACGGAGGGGGGGTGCCGGCGGTGGCGTCGCACGGCGTTCTGCTCCGCTCCTGACCGCGGGGACCTGGAGACTGGTCGCATCGGCATCGGAGGCACTGTTTGATCTCCGGCGGTGCGGCTGTGAAGCACTTACCGGCGGCGGATTGTGACCCGGGCAGCAAGCCATTGAGGTGGTTGGAGAGGGCCGCATCGGCGGCAGGAGGTACGCTTGGGCATTATAATCCCGGCAGCAATAGCGCTCACAGGACGGGAGAAGCGGGCTGGGGCCCGGCCGATACTCCGGTAATCTCTTAAAGAGACAGATCACCTAAGCACGCGCATCGGCTACTTTGAGGAACTGCCTTGGTGGCCTCGGCCGTGACCTCCGGTTCTTGCAGGGTTTCTGCAAGGGGCGTATTGCTGACAGAAAGAGCGCACAGACACTTTAAGCATATGGGCAGCAGCCACCGCAAGCGGTGGTAGGCGGGCTGGGGCCTGGCTGGGGTCCCACCGCTTCCGGGGATGCTCTCCTGGCTCACGAAGGGGGCATATCTTTAGCATCAGCGCGCCCGCCAGCTTGGGAATTGGTCGTGGAGCCGCGCTAACGATCGTTGGATGTGTGCGCTGAGGTGAAGCGGACCGCCGGACCTGACAAAAACCCAGTGAAGCAATCTATTGGTGCTGGTGGAACTGTGGGGCTGCTCTCCTCACCCACAAGCTCTCTAAGTGACAGTCTCTCCTGGCTGCAACTTGCGGCGGACCTCACACGAGAGGGGTTGGTGCTCCGGGGGGGCTGCCAGAAAACGCTGGGCTAACTAAACTCCCCTACTGACGGATATAACTGGTGATTGCGCCGCCGTGATGGCCGCGGCCAAGGGGGCCAAGCAGCCTCCGGCTGCCAGACTGGCGAAGTACGCCCCTACTAGATCGGAAGGGACAGAGGGGCACAAGGGCTCACCGAACTCGAAACAGCACTCCGAGGAAGAAGCGCTGACCCTGGCTGATGTCATGGCGGCCATCCAGGGTGTCCGTACGTCACTAGAAGTCAAAATTGACACAGTGGCCACCGAGATGACGCTGATTAGAGCCGATTTGCGAAATATGGGAGACAGGGTCAAAACCAATGAAGACTCCATATCCACCCTTCAACAGTCCCAGAAGGAATTAGAAGTGACGGTCACACGCCTCCAGAACCAAAAGCTGGACCTGACCTCCAAGCTAGAAGAGTATGAAGGGCGAGCGCGTCACAATAATGTCCGCATTCTTGGGGTCCCGGAGCGCTCAGAGGGGCAAGCGGTGGACTTGTTTGTAGAGGACCTGATCCAAAAGCATCTGCAACCTCGCTCTCTCTCACAGTTCTTCTCGGTGGAACGCGCGCACAGAGTTCCTGGAGGCCTGCCTAAGCCGGGGGCCCAGCCGTGCCCCATCCTCGCCAGAATCTTCAACTTTCGAGATAGGGACGCTATCCTGCAAATGGCAAGAACCGCTCCACCACTCAAGTGGGAAAATTCGACAATTACCTTCTTTCCGGACTTTACTCACAGGGTGCAGCTGCAGCGCCGGTCCTTTCTGGAAGTGAAAAGGGCGCTTCGGAGTCACAACTTGAAGTATGCCATGCTGTTTCCGGCTAAGCTCCGAGTGCAAGCGGGTGGCAAAGCATGGTTTTTCCTGTCTCCTGAGGACACCTGGGATTGACTGGAGAGATGGCGGGCAGAAGACTCGCAGAGACGCTCCTCTCCAGCTGCTGGACCCCAATCAGGCGACGAATAGGTAGACAAGGAGCAGTCCAGGAATCATCGATCGGTGAGGTGGTTGAGGTCATGCAGAACTTGGCAGGTGTGGCCGCGAGACAACAAGACTCTCCTCTGAGACATTTGCTGGCTGAGGCCGGGGGCCTGCAGTGTGGTGTGGAGACTTCCTCTGGGACTGGCCGATGTGGTTGTGCCTTGATTATCTCTTGCATGTCTGAGGGCTACGGGTTGGTGGGGGGTTAGATCCGTTGTCATGGTAGTTGAGGGTATCAGGGGAGTTTGATATGACAGTATATCTTACATCATGCGGGTTGTTTGGCTCTATGGGAGGGAGTTGTTCAAGGATATTTGGCCGTGGGATGTTCTGGCTGAGTAGCGTTCCCCTTCACACAATAAGTCTAGTTTTGGGTACACAGGCACTCTGCAATTTTGGGGGGTGGGCAGTTTCAAGTCCACTTTGCAGGGAGGCAGGGAGGGGGTACTGTTTTGTAATTGTTGGGATTTGTTTGTTGCGTTTTTATTTGTTTTCATTTCTTTTTTGAGCAGCAATGTGCTTCTGGTTGCTTTTGACACAATATATGCTAGAAGCTCTGATATGATGGCACAAACAACAATTGTGGGTGCTGAGAGCTACCCTGCAGTGCGGCAGGGGTCCTTGCCCGGGGGTATTCCTGGGGAGGTGGCCGGGTTCCTTCGGGGCGGGGAGGTAGGTGGGTTGGGCAATTTTAAGCAGTATGAGTACACCTGATCCGATGGGTCCCCTCAGGGGCCGCTTTAAAATTCTTTCCTGGAACGTTAACGGACTGGGGGACCGAATAAAGAGGGGAGTAGTTCTGCAGTACTTGAAAAGGCAAGCCCCCGACCTGGTGCTACTTCAAGAAACCCATATCCAGGGTTCCAATTATTGTGCGCTCAATAGATGGGGCTATAGGCTTATCGCCCATGCAGGCTATACGCGGGGCTCAAGAGGGGTGGGTGTCTTGATGCGTGGCACTTTCCCTTTCAAAGTTTCCAAAGTGATTCGAGACCCTTTGGGGCGGTTTGTTTCTGTTGCCGGGATATGGGAGGGAGGGCTCATGAACATCACATCCCTGTACATCCCCCCTAGGCTCCACTCTGCCACTTTGAGTGATCTGGGTGAGCACCTGTTGAGGTTGCCTGAAGGTGACACGCTTGTGGGTGCAGACTGCAACGCAACTATGGATGGGTCGTTGGACCGTTCCCCCCCGTATGACTGAGTCAGCTGGGAAGTTGTTGTTTGAATTTTTGAGGGCTTTGGGCATGGTTGATGTGTGGCGGATCTCCCACCCGGCTGAGCAAAAATACACTTTTTACTCGGGTGTACATGGTAGTCTCTCCCGCATTGACTATCTTTTCTGCGGGGCCGACCGGATCCCTTGGGTTGATGACGTGGCCTTTCTTCTTAGAGGGATCTCTGATCACTCGCCGGTTGTGGCGTGCTACGGTGGCGCGCCCCCACTCGGCAGTCGCAAAATGGTCCTCAGTCCCTGGTACCTTCGAGTTCCTGAAATACGCGCCAAATTAACGAAGGCCACCATGCAATACTTTGCTGAAAATGATGGGTCGGTCCAGTCAGATGTCACTCTCTGGGAGGCTTTTAAAACGGTGGTGCGAGGTTGCGGGGTGGCGGCGGTAGCAGGGCACAAGAAAGAAAAACGTCGTCAACTCGAGGCCTTGGAGGAAGAGATTGTGGTCCTGGAGCGCGATCTGATTTCCGATGCCTCGCCAGACAACTCGCATAAACTAGCGGTCAAGCAAAAAGAATATAGAGACGTTGCAGACGAGGCGGCCAAGGCGTATTACAAAGCCTCGCAGTATCGGCTGTACGATATCGGAGACAAGGCCAGCAAGTTGTTGGCCTGGCTAGATAAGAGGGACCTGGCAAACAGATGGGTGGCGGAGGTCGTCGATGGGGATGGAACTCGACACTTTGATGGACCTGGTATTGCGGAAACGTTTGCCTCCCACTTCCAATAGGTTTACTCCCCCGGATCTGTGTCTACTCAACAGGAGGCAGCAGAGTTGTTGGCTACGCTGCCACTGCCGAGCCTGGATGCTCAAGAGAGCAGTGATCTGGACGCGGTATTGACGGTGGAGGAGGTTTCCAAAGCCATCTCCTCATTGCAGTCAGGAAAGGCCATGGGCCCTAGCGGACTCCCGGTCGAATTGTACAAAAGTGTGGCATCACACATTTCTCCCTACTTGCTGCGCATGTATAACGCGAGTGTGGTGGAGGGCGGGCTCCCGGCTGTGCAGCGGCTGGCCAGTATTGTAGTTATCCACAAGCAGGGTAAGCCTCTGGATCAATGCTCCTCCTATCGGCCCATCTCTCTTCTTGACCCCGAGGCTAAAATTCTGGCTAAAATCCTGTCCTTGCGTCTTTCTCCCCTTCTGCCAAAATTGATCCACCCGGATCAAAACGGATTCATGCCCACGAAAAACACAGCATTAAACTTACGCCGTTTGTTTGGAGTACTGGGACGTGCGGACTTTATACAGGAGGATGCGGTCATCATGTCCTTGGACGCCAAAATGGCGTTTGATCTGCTGGAGTGGCCCTTCCTTTTTGCCGCGTTGGAACGATATGGGTTCGGAGAGCGCTTTAGGACTTGGGTGCATCTTCTTTACACCAAACCTTTGGCGAGAGTGGCGGTGAATGGCCACAGATCGGCAGTCTTTGAGTTGGGATGGGGCACGAGGCAGGGGTGCCCCTTGTCCCCTCTGTTATTCGCGTTAGAGATAGAACCTTTGGCGGTCTGGTTGCGGGGCGACCCCATGATCCATGGACTCCGGTGGACACCGGAGTGGGAGGACAGAGTGTCCCTATATGCGGACGATATCCTACTTTACTTGGCCGAGCCTCGATCCTCGATTCATTACACTCTCCGTATATTTACCCTCTTTCAAAAATACTCGGGATATACCATTAATTGGGATAAATCTTTAATTTTCATCCTGAGTGGGCTTCCCCCGAGGCTCCCGCCGGGCTGTCGGGCCCAGGTGGTCACCGAGGGTTTCCGGTACTTAGGTATTTATATCACAATGAACGTAGAAACCTTTTATCATAAAAACTTGCTGCCCCCACTCCAACGACTTAAAGCTGATGTACGACACTGGCAGACTCTTCCGCTTACGCTACTGGGACGGGCGGCCCTATACAAAATGATGGCGCTCCCTCGCTTTCTTTATGCGTTACAGAACACGCCGCACCCGGTACCGCCCCAATATTTTGCCTCCATAGACTCAGAGGTTCGCAGTCTATTATGGAACAATGGGACGCCCGCATCGCGCTTGCCAAGTTGACCCAGAGCTGGTATGACGGTGGCATAGCCCTACCAGCTATCAGATCCTACTACTGGGCCTCACAATTGATTGTCCTTAATCAATGGGCACACCGGCCTCATACTGATCCAGCGTATCAGATGGACCGCTACAACATGCGACCCGGTACATATTTGAGGGCACTTTATGGGGGGGAGAAATTAGCACCGAAACTCACTCCGACGGCGACGACGATCTCGATCTGGCATTCAGCCAACGCGGCCCTCGGGTGGAAAGGAACGCTAACAGGTGTGACTCCGTTGTTCGACTCTTATCGTCTGGGCCTCCTCTGGCGGCAGCCGGGTTTTGATAAGTGGGACTTGATAGGCCTGACCAAGCTAGGCGACCTGTGGTCAGAGGGTAAATTGGTGACATTTGGTGAACTACAGCAGATGTTTGGTTTGCATCAGAATGAGGTCTTTCGCTATTTACAAGTGCGCAGTGCGATTTCTAAAGCCCTCTCCAAAGGGGCAGAATTGCCGGTGTCCTCCCCTCTGGAGGATAGACTCCTGGACAAGTACCTCCCAGAGAAGGCCATTTCCCTAACCTACCGTAAAATCCTTAATAACTCACCCGACCTTCTTGGCAAGCTCCGGGCCAAATGGAACGCTGACGTGGGGGAGATGGATGACGAGGACTGGCGGGAAGCTCTCGCCTCACCCCGCGAGGTTGCAATCCGCTCTCGGTTCAAACTGATCCAACTAAAATTGCTGCATAGAGTGTACTATACGAGTTCCGTTTTGGTCAAAATGGGCAGACTCCAGTCCCCGCTATGTCCGCGTGGCTGTGGGCTGGTAGGCACCTATTTACATCACTGGTGGGACTGCCCCTCGCTCCAGAGGTACTGGAATAGGATCTTCTCGGAGATGTCCTTAGTGTGTGCCAGAGAGATTGAGTCAAACCCGAAACTCTGCCTTTTGAATGTCTGGGATCCGACGGACCTGACTCGGCTTGAACGTCTATGGGTCTCTCTGGGCTGTATGGTTGCTAAACGCAACATAGCGTGTACATGGAGGGGGGGGTGGCCTTGGAATGTTCTGACTGGGCATGTGATATGGACTGGTGCATGCAGGCGGAGAGAACGGTGTATGAGACTAGAGGATGCCCCGGCAAGTGGACAAAGATATGGACCCCCTGGAATGAATATAGAGGCGGGATATGCGCCCCATATGAGCACACCCCTCCCCTGGAGGATGCTGGCGATTCGCTATAGATTGAAGCTCTCCGGACTCGGCCCCAGGGTAGACATCCCCAAATTTTGTCTTCGCAATTCAATATTGTAACGTCATTGCGTCAAATATTTGTATGTCAAATGTGAGAATATCCTCTGTTCCTTTTTCAGTCTGCTCAACTGTATTTGAGTTATTGTTTTATTTTATTTGATTTATGTTCTTAAATAAAAAGATTTAAAAAAAAAAAAAGAATTGAACAACTAATCACATCATTAACAGCATTAAAACTTGCCTATCCAGATGCCAACATCATACTGTCGGGAGACTTCAATATGAACCTACAACTTGGTAGGGAAAAGGGTTCCATAGAGACCACATCAGCCCGTAATCGACGGGACACACTCGGTAAGAGATGCGCAGCCCGCCTGGATGACCTCTCAATGTGTGTACTTAATGGTCGAAGCCCGACAGACTGCCCTACAGCCCACACAAGGGTTACCCAAAAAACACGCTCAACCATTGACTACACCTTTACGGGTCATGACTGTAGGAGAGTAGGATCTGCTTCACATGGGTACCCCCACTTTTTGCTGATGCTTCACTGTTTTTCGACTTTAGTCTGGCTGGGGCCCTGCTAATCAGAACCCCAGCCTAGCTGCTTCCTCTCTAAAATGGTTTCCATGTGCCTTAGGCACATCTCGGATTGGAATCTGGAGTGCCCTTATAAGTCCCTAGTATATGGTATACTATGTACCCAGGGCATAGGTACCTCAGAGGCCTGCCAGGGGCTGAAGCATATATTATGCCACCCCTGGAAGGCCAGCCAAAATGACACCACAGGCCTGCTACTGCAGCCTGAGTAAGGTGGTGCATGCACCCCTTACAGTGGTATAGGCTACCTATAGCACTACCATTGCACACACCTATAAACCTATAAGTCACTCCTATGGCAGGCCTTGACAATCCTGAAGGCAGAGTGCTTGGTTTTTATGTGAGAGGGTGCCCCTGCATGAGCAGAGCCCCTCTGCAGCATTCGGAGTACCTCCTCTGATGCTGTTTGCAGTGCAGCCTGACCATATACTCTTAAGTGCATTATATCCTCGCGGTAGAATGCTAACTTTGGACTGGCTGCACCAAAACATGTCGAGTTTGGTGTCAACATCTTGGAATACTACCCCCGCCAGTTCTGGCGGTGGGGGTAGCATTCCACCCTTCTAGAGGGAGAGACATGTACCCACCGGCATACCCGGTAACTTCTTTCCAGAGCCCTGGCATCACAAAATGGATGCCGCTGCCACAGACACGCAGTCTGGCCTCCTGCTGCTGACCGAAACTCCGGCAGCGGAGGCCTGGACACAGGTTTCCTGTCCCAGGGAGGTGTAACCACCTCCCCAGACAGGATAGTGTGTATTGGGGCTGGGCGGGAGCACTCTCTGGTGCTTTGAAGTCCTGCACTGGGGGCACATTTGGTGTCCCTGTGCATACCCCAGTTCAAACCGGCTCAGGGGCTTCCAGCCCCTGCTCTGGTGCGAAACTGGACAAAGGAAAGGGTGTAACCACCCCTCTGCCCTGACCCTCCCATAGGTGGGTCCCCAGAGTATGTCCAACCCCCTAACTTGGTATAAGTATGGGACCCCAGTCCTTAGGACTTTAGATTTACCTGGACGAAACTCTGACACAGAATCCTGGACCTTCGACGCTCTACTTTAAGATTAGAGGACTGAAGAATGTCCCTTGGGGTCAAGGAGTGACTCCCCTGCTTGGCAGGCACCAACGAAGCAATTGTCCGGTCTGCATCGCTGAAGCTCCCGCCGGACGCCGAAGTCTTTGCATCACCAGAGGTGGATTTCCAGACTTCCCCGAGGCTGCCCTGAGTCTCCAGCAAAGCTGAGGCCCGTAGCTGTCGTGGGTAACGTGGAACCGTGACCCCTGGACACCGATCGCAGTTGCAAGTGCATCCTCTTCTGGGTCTCCCACGAAGTTGTGCTTTGGGCTTCGAGTAGCCCCAGCCTCCAGCACCGACTGCACTGAAGATCACTGGCCTCCACTCCACGAGTGTCCCGTGAGCCAGCTCTAAGTGCGTCCACTCGAGGCTCCTTCGCGGTCGCTAGTCCGTTGGCTAGTAGGCCCTCCTGAAGGCCAATCTTCTTCTTTTAAATTCAAATCGCGACTTTCCCCATAGAAGTTAACGGCGATTCGCGGCTGTGTTCTCACACTGCACGCGTCCCCCGTGGGTCCCCTGTGTCACTACCTTGGGTGGTTCCTTGAGGGCCAAGCACTTCTACAGGCTCTAGGCCTTGTGTCTAGCTCAGTCGTGGTTCTTATACCACTTTATCGGTATATGGTTTGGTACGCCCCTAGGGCTCAAACGTGTATTTGTGCTATTACTGTTGATAACTAACTGATAACTTATGTACTTCGAACTCTAGCCTCAAAAAGAGACTAGAGGGGTGTGTTTAGCAATAAATACATATATTTTGAATATTTACCTGGTGTGGTCCTCTTTCATTTGGTCACTCAAGAGATTATAGACTGGTAAAACAAGCTGCTTTACATTCCTTCAAGACTTAGCCTGAAGGCTGCTCTCCATAGCTACCACTAGGATAGCTTTCAATAAAGGTTGTCTTTAACCTATCTCCAATAAGGGGTTGTTTGGACTGGTGCAAGGTGCCCACTATAATTAGTGGACAGCATATACCAGACCAACTTCTCACATTGGTGTGCAGCGTGTGGGATTCCAGCTTGTTATTGTTTTACCAGATAATCTCAATTGAATTGATCAACTGAAAACCACTAAGGGTACCTTAGGTACATATAAATCAAGCTTAGTATACAGTAAGTTCTACTGAACTTAGAGTTGTGTGTTAAGGGATAGCACACCCTTTCTACAACTCAAGAGAGTTTAGTAGGCCACACTAGAGTAGGTAGTGCATACACCACACCTCACTAGTAATGTCTTCAAAGCCAGGACCCAGTGAGTCCTTGCCAGAAGCCAGTGGGCTTCTTCCCTCCAAGTATGATAAACTCACATTCTTGGAATTGAGAGCATTATGCAATATTAGGAAGCTGAAGGCAGGCAAAAGTGCCAGCACCCAACACCTCAGAGAGGTGCTACTAGCTGATGATCTCAGCAGGCCCCTAGGGTCTGAAGGGGTAGGCAGAGAGGGTGGGGCAGGACAGGAGGAAGGGGTCAGGGGGGAAGAAACCAAGGCCCCCCCTCTGAAACTGGCCAGGAAGGTGACAATGACCTTGCCCTGGAAAACCCAGCTATTCCTGTGGATGAAGAGGAGGATCAGGATGACCTCACCTTTGTCCCCCCAGGAAGAGTTGAGAGTGTGCCAAGAAGAGATAGATCTCCTTCTCAGGAGTCTAACCACTCTGACACCTCAATAGGGACCTCTGTCTCTTCTCATAGGAGAGAATCCTCTCATGAGAGGAGAAAGAGACTGATTCAGTATGAGCAAGCCCAGCTTGAGCTCAGAAAGCAGCAGTTGGCTATAGACAGGAGTCCCTAGATCTCTACAAAGAGAGAAAAAGATGGGACTAGAGTCCCATGGTGGCAGCAATTTCCCAAGAGATAGGGAAAGGTCTTATGACCATAGAAACCTGAGCAAGATTGTCCCTCCCTACCAGAGTGGGGATGACATCCACAAATGGATAACTGCACTGGAGAGGGCCTGTAAAGTACAGAGGGTCCCTCAGGAGCAGTGGGCAGCAATCTTGTGGCTCTCCTTTGCAGACAAAGGTAGAGATAAGCTCCTCACTGTTAGAGAGGAGGATGCTGATAATTACACAGTCTTGAAGAGTGCTCTGATTGATGGGTTTGGCCTAACCACTGAACAATACAGGTTAAAGTTCAGAGATACCCAAAAAGCACAGACTCAAGACTGGGTGGACTTTGTTGATTGTTCTGCCAAGGCTCTGGAAGGTTGGTTATTGGGCAGTAAGGTATGTGACTTCACAGGATTGTACAATCTTATCATGAGGGAGCAGATCCTTAATAATTGTCAAAATCAGCTGTTGCATCAGCACCTGGTGGACTCTGATCTGACCTCTCCCCAAGAATTGGGAAAGAAGGCAGACAAATGGGTCAGAACCAGGGTGAGGCAGAAGGTACAGAACCAAGGTGGTGACCCTAAGAAGCAAGATTCTAAAAACTCTGATAAGGGTGGGGAGAAGGGTAAAGACCAGAAGTCTTCACAAGGCCCCCAAAAATCTTCTTCAGGTGGGGAGTCACAGTCTAACAAGGGAAAAGGCCAAAAGAAACCATGGTGCAAGGTCTGTAAGCAAAAGACCCACTGGACCAGTGATTGCACCAAGTCCAAAGACTCTACTCCAGCCCCCACCAATGCCCCTAAGGCACCTGCTCCCCCTAGTGCAGTTACAGTTGGTGGTGGGACTACACAAGCCAAGGGTTTAGTAGGGTTGACCCTGGGTAAAGAGATGAGCTCTGACCTAGTCAGAGAACTCACTCAGGCTGTCCTAGTCTGTGATGGAGGCATGGATGTGACCTCCTCTGTGAGTCCCAGTAATCTGGGCAAGTACAGGCAACAGCCCTTAATCAATGGAAAAGAGGCTTTGGCATTTAGGGACACAGGGGCAAGTATCACCATGGTGACACAAGACCTTGTGGATCCTGGGCAGATTATACTTGGTGAAATGTACCAAGTGACCAATGCTAGCAATGTCAGAACAGACCATACTCTGGCAGTTGTTACCTTCTCCTGGGGAGGGGTAACTGGCCTTAAGAAGGTTGTGGTAAGTGCAGACCTACCAGTTGAATGCTTGCTTGGCAATGATCTAGAAACTTCAGCTTGGGCAGAAGTGGAGCTCAGGACCCATGCAGAAATGCTGGGCATCCCTGCAGATGTGTTTGCTGTGACCAGGTCACAAGCCAAAATGTCTAACACTGAACAGGCCTTGGATTCTGGAATAATGGACCAAGTGCCCTCCAAGAAGAGGAGTAGTAGGGTAAAGGCAGTGCCTTCCCCCTTGGCTCAGAAGGAAGATCAGTCTCTTGAGGGGGATGATCTCAGTCCTGAGGAAGGAACTGTCCCAGAGGAGCTTGAACCTGACCAGGTTGAGTTCTTGGGGACAGGGGGCCCTTCCAGGGCAGATCTGAGCCAGGAGCAGCAGAGCTGCCCCTCTCTTGAACCCCTCAGACAGCAAGCTGCTGCTGAGGCTGCTGGGAAAGCTAGTGGTCCCCATACAGTGTATTGGGATGATGGACTCTTGTACTCAGAGTGTAGAGACCCCAAGCCTGGTGCCACCAGGAGGTTGGTTATACCTCTGAAGTTCAGGGGCTTCCTATTGACTCTAGCCCATGACATTCCCTTAGCAGGTCACCTGGGCCAGAACAAGACTTGGGACAGAATTGTCCCTCACTTTCACTGGCCCCACATGTCTGAAGACACCAAGGAGTTTAGTCGCTCCTGTGTAACCTGCCAGGCCAGGTGGCAAGGCAGGTGGCACTACAAAGGCCCCCCTGATACCACTACCTGTGGTGGGGGTTCCCTTTGAAAGGGTGGGGATTGACATTGTTGGTCCCATGGATCCCCAAACAGCATCTGGGCACAGGTTTATCCTGGTGGTAGTGGATCATGCCACCAGGTACCCAGAGGCTATTCCCCTTAGGACCACTACAGCACCTGTGGTGGCAAGAGCCCTCCTGGGAATTTTCTCAAGAGTGGGCTTCCCTAAGGAGGTTGTATCAGACAGGGTGCTAACTTTATGTCAGGATACTTGAAAGCAATGTGGAAGGAGTGTGGAGTGACTTACAAGTTCACCACACCCTATCACCCACAATGCAATGGTTTAGTTGAGAGATTCAACAAAACCTTGAAGGGCATGATTAAAGGGCTCCCAGAAAAGCTTAGGCGAAGATGGGACATACTCTTGCCCTGCCTTTTATTTGCATACAGGGTTGGTGCCTCAAAAGGGGGTTGGCTACAGCCCTTTTGAACTTTTGTTTGGTCACCCTGTCAGGGGTCCATTGTGCTTGGTGAAGGAAGGATGGGAGTTACCTCTCAAGCCCCCAAAGCAAGACATAGTGGACTATGTACTTGGTCTCCGCTCCAGGATGGCTGAGTACATGAAAAAGGCAACTAAAAACCTTGAGGCTAGCCAGGAACTTCAAAAAGCCTGGCATGACCAAAAGGCTGTACTGACTGTTTACCAGCCAGGACAGAAGGTGTGGATGTTGGAGCCAGTGGCCCCAGCAGCTCTCCAAGACAAATGGAGTGGACCCCATACCATTGTTGAACAGAAGGGTGAGGTTACCTACTTAGTAGACCTAGGAACACCCAGGAGTCCCCACAGGGTTCTCCATGTCGACAGATTAAAACCATATGTGGACAGGGCAGACATGGGCTTGCTCATGGCTACTGATGAGGGATAGGAGGAAGAGAGTGACCCACTCCCTGACCTGCTCTCACAGAACCCTGATGATGGGTCAGTGGATGGTGTAGCCTTGGCAGGCAGCCTCACTGCCCAGCAGCAAACTGATTGCAGACAGGTGCTCAATCAGTTCAGGCACATATTCTCACTGACACCCAGTCAGACCACCTGGTGCACTCATGAAGTGGACACTGGGGACAGTCTGCCTATTAAAAATAAGATTTATAGGCAACCTGACCATGTCAGGGACTGTATCAGGACAGAAGTCCAGAAGATGTTGGATTTGGGAGTTATTGAACCCTCAGATAGCCCTTGGGCTAGTCCAGTGGTCCTTGTGCCAAAACCTCACATCAATGGTGGGAAAAGAGAGATGAGGTTTTGTGTGGACTACAGGGGTCTCAATGCAGTCACTAGGACTGATGCCCATCCAATACCTAGGGCAGATGAGCTAATAGACACTTTGGCCTCAGCCAAGTATCTAAGCACATTTGACCTGACAGCTGGCTACTGGCAGATCAGACTAGCTGATGATGCAAAGCCAAAGACAGCATTCTCAACCCCTAGTGGGCATTATCAATTTGTGGTAATGCCCTTTGGTCTGAAGAATGCACCTGCCACTTTTCAGAGGTTGGTGAATACAGTCCTTACAGGTCTGGAAGCCTATAGTGCAGCATATCTAGATGATATTGCTGTCTTTAGCTCCACCTGGGAGGATCACCTGGTCCACCTCAGAAATGTTTTGCAGGCCCTGCAGAAAGCAGGCCTGACTATCAAGGCCACCAAGTGCCAGATAGGGCAGAGTCAGGTTGTGTACCTGGGCCACCGTGTTGGTGGAGGCCAGGTTCAACCACTGCAGAGCAAGATCCAGACCATCATGGACTGGACTGCTCCAACTACCCCGACTCAGGTGAGAGCCTTTTTAGGCCTGACTGGGTACTATAGGAGATTTGTCAAGGGGTATGGATCAATAGTGACACCCCTGAATGACTTAACTTCCAAGAAAATGCCCAAAAAGGTTCAGTGGACAGTTAGCTGTCAAAAGGCATTTGATGACCTAAAGCAGGCAATGTGCACTGCTCCCATTCTACAGAGTCCTGATTACTCCAAGAAGTTCATTGTCCAAACAGATGCATCTGAATTGGGGGTAGGGGCTGTACTGTCACAATTGAATGATGAAGGTCAGGATCAGCCAGTAGCTTTTATTAGCAGAAGGCTGACCCCTAGAGAGAAACGTTGGCCAGCCATTGAGAGGGAGGCCTTTGCTGTGGTCTGGGCTCTGAAGAAGTTGAGGCCATACTTGTTTGGTACTCACTTCCTTGTTCAAACAGACCATAAGCCCCTCTTATGGCTTAAACAAATGAAGGGTGAGAACCCCAAACTGCTTAGGTGGTCCATTTCCCTACAGGGGATGGACTTCACAGTGGAACATAGACCTGGGAGTAACCATGCCAATGCAGATGGACTCTCTAGGTTCTTCCACTTAGAACATGAAGACTTAACTGGGCAAGGTTAGTTTAATGTCCCTACGTTTGGGGGGGTTGTGTAGGAGAGTAGGATCTGCTTCACATGGGTACCCCCACTTTTTGCTGATGCTTCACTGTTTTTCGACTTTAGTCTGGCTGGGGCCCTGCTAATCAGAACCCCAGCCTAGCTGCTTCCTCTCTAAAATGGTTTCCATGTGCCTTAGGCACATCTCTGATTGGAATCTGGAGTGCCCTTATAAGTCCCTAGTATATGGTATACTATGTACCCAGGGCATAGGTACCTCAGAGGCCTACCAGGGGCTGAAGCATGTATTGTGCCACCCCTGGAAGGCCAGCCAAAATGACACCACAGGTCTGCTACTGCAGCCTGGGTAAGGTGGTGCATGCACCCCTTACTGTGATATAGGCTACCTATATCACTACATTACATACACACATATAAACCTATAAGTCACTCCTATGGCAGGCCTTGATCAATCCTGAAGGCAGAGTGCGTGGTTCCTATGTGAGAGGGTGCCCCTGCATGAGCAGGGCCCCTCTGCAGCATTCGGAGTACCCTTCTCTGATGCTGTTTGTAGTGCAGCCTGACCATATACTCTTAAGCGCATTATAACCTCGCGTTAGAATGCTAACTTTGGGATGGCTGCATCGGAAACATGTCGTGTTTGGTGTCAAACATCTTGGAATACTACCCCCCGCCAGTTCTGGCGGCGGGGGTAGCATTCCACCCTTCTAGAGGGAGAGACATGTACACACCGGCATGCCCGGTAACTTCTTTCCAGAGCCCTGGCATCACAAAATGGATGCCGCTGCCACAGACACGAGTCTGGCCTCCTGCTGCTGACCGAAACTCCGGCAGGGGAGGCCTGGACAATAGGTTTCCTGTCCCAGGGAGGTGTAACCACCTCCCCAGACAGGATAGTGTGTATTGGGGCTGGGCGGGAGCACTCTCTGGTGCTTTGAAGTCCTGCACTGGGGGCACATTTGGTGTCCCTGTGCATACCCCAGTTCAAACCGGCTCAGGGGCTTCCAGCCCCTGCTCTGGCGCGAAACTGGACAAAGGGAAAGGGGTGTAACCACCCCTCTGCCCTGACCCTCCCATAGGTGGGTCCACAGAGTATGTCCAACCCCCTACCTTAGTATAAGTATGGGACCCCAGTCCTTAGGACTTTAGATTAACCTGGATGAAACTCTGACACAGAATCCTGGACCTTCGACGCTCTACTTCAAGATTAGAGGACTGAAGAATCTCCCTTGGGGTCAAGGAGTGACTCCCCTGCTTGGCAGGCACCAAAGAAGCAATTGTCCGGTCTGCATCGCTGAAGCTCCCGCCGGACGCCGAAGTCTTTGCATCACCAGAGGTAGATTTCCAGACTTCCCCGAGGCTGCCCTGAGTCCCCAGCAAAGCTGAGGCCCGTAGCTGTCGTGGGTAACGTGGAACCGTGACCCCTGGACACCGATCGCATTTGCAAGTGCATCCTCTTCTGGGTCTCCCACGAAGTCGTGCTTTGGGCTCCGAGTAGCCCCAGCCTCCAGCACCAACTGCACCGAAGATCACTGGCCTCCACTCCACGAGTGTCCTGTGAGCCAGCTCCACGTGCATCAACTCGAGGCTCCTTTGCGGTCGCTAGTCCATTGGCTAGTAGGCCCTCCCGAAGGCCAATCTTCTTCTGCTTGGGCTCCCTGGTTGCTCCAGGCGTGCCCTGACTTACCCTCGCTGGGTGAGTCCCACAGACCTTGCTGGTCTGCAACATCGTCCTTCTTCCATTTCCACGAGACTTGCCGTTGCCAAGGCTTGTTGGGTCCAATCTGGTCGCCGACACCCCTGCAATCGACAGACGTCGTGGGACAGCTCGAATCCAGCTCCTGGTTATCGTCGACGCCTCCTGGACCTCGTGGCTGAAGAGTCAAGACGACCGTCAACCTACCTGAAGCACTCGACATCGGTGGGCATCTGCTCATCGCCTTCCTGGTCACTGGCTAGTGACCCAGACTCTGTCCCCTCTGCTTTCAGGTTCTTCAGATCTTCGATCCACCTTTGGATCCACCCGAACACTTTCGACTTGGCCGCCAGCAGCACTTTGCAGCAGATCGCCATTGAAAGCGACAGACGAAACCCGACCCCGAAAGACACCTATGCACCCGGCTCCCTGGGTGAGGTAACTCGAGTACTCCAGTGCTCCCGTGGGTATTGACACTAGAACAGCCTAGTTCTCAAAGGGTTTGCTCCAAGTCCTCCTCTAAGTGTCCCTTTTCTTTTAAATTCAAATCGCGACTTTCCCCATAGAAGTTAACGGCGATTCGCGGCTGTGTTCATACACTGCACGCGTCCCCGTGGGTCCCCTGTGTCACTACCTTGGGTGGTTCCTTGTGGTCCAAGCACTTCTACAGGCTCTAGGCCCTGTGTCTAGCTCAGTCGTGGTTCTTATACCACTTTATTGGTATATGGTTTGGTACGCCCCTAGGGCTCAAACGTGTATTTGTGCTATTACTGTAGATAACTAACTTATAACTTATGTACTTCGAACTCTAGCCTCATAAAGAGACTAGAGGGGTGTGTTTAGCAATAAATACATATATTTTGAATATATACCTGGTGTGGTCCTCTTTCATTTGGTCACTCAAGAGATTATAGACTGGTAAAACAAGCTGCTTTACATTCCTTCAAGACTTAGCCTGAAGGCTGCTCTCCATAGCTACCACTAGGATAGCTTTCAATAAAGGTTGTCTTTAACCTATCTCCAATAAGGGGTTGTTTGGACTGGTGCAAGGTGCCCACTATAATTAGTGGACAGCATATGCCAGGCCAACTTCTCACATTGGTGTGCAGCGTGTGGGATTCCAGCTTGCTATTGTTTTACCAGATAATCTCAATTGAATTGATCAACTGAAAACCACTAAGGGTACCTAAGGTACATATAAATCAAGCTTAGTAATACAGTAAGTTCTACTGAACTTAGAGTTGTGTGTTAAGGGATAGCACACCCTTTCTACAACTCAAGAGAGTTTAGTAGGCCACACTAGAGTAGGTAGTGCATACACCACACCTCACTAGTAATGTCTTCAAAGCCAGGACCCAGTGAGTCCTTGCCAGAAGCCAGTGGGCTTCTTCCCTCCAAGTATGATAAACTCCCATTCTTGGAATTGAGAGCATTATGCAATACTAGGAAGTTGAAGGCAGGCAAAAGTGCCAGCACCCAACACCTCAGGGAGGTGTTACTAGCTGATGATCTCAGCAGGCCCCTAGGGTCTGAAGGGGTAGGCAGAGAGGGTGGGGCAGAAGATGAGGAAGGGGCCAGGGGTGAAGAAACCCAGGCCCCCCTCTGAAACTGGCCAGGAAGGTGAAAATGACCTTGTCCTGGAAAACCCAATTCCTCCTGTGGAGGAGGAGGAGGGGGATCAGAATGACCTCCCCTTTGTCCCCCCAGGAAGAGTACTGAGTGTGCCCAGAAGGTCTAGATCTCCTTCTCAGGAGTCTAACCACTCTGACACCTCAATAGGGACCTCTGTCTCCTCTCATAGGAGGGAATCCTCTCATGAAAGGAGAAAGAGATTGCTTCAGTATGAACAAGCCCAGCTTGAGCTCAGAAAACAGCAATTGGCTATAGACAGGGAGTCCCTAGATCTCTATAGAGAGAGACAAAAGATGGGACTAGAGTCCCATGGTGGCAGCAATTTCCCCAAGAGATAGGGAAAGGTCTTATGACCATAGAAACCTGAGCAAGATTGTCCCTCCCTACCAGAGTGGGGATGACATCCACAAATGGATAACTGCTCTAGAGAGGGCCTGTAAAGTACAGAGGGTCCCTCAGGAGCAGTGGGCAGCAATCTTGTGGCTCTCCTTTGCAGACAAAGGTAGAGATAAGCTCCTCACTGTTAGAGAGGAGGATGCTGATAATTACAAAGTCTTGAAGAGTGCTCTAATTGATGGGTTTGGCCTAACCACTGAACAATACAGGTTAAAGTTCAGGGATACCCAAAAGGCACAGACTCAAGACTGGGTGGACTTTGTTGATTGTTCTGCCAAGGCTCTGGAAGGTTGGTTATTGGGCAGTAAGGTATGTGACTTCACAGGATTGTACAATCTTATCATGAGGGAGCAGATCCTTAACAATTGTCAAAATCAGCTGTTGCATCAGCACCTGGTGGACTCTGATCTGACCTCTCCCCAAGAATTGGGAAAGAAGGCAGACAAATGGGTCAGAACCAGGGTGAGGCAGAAGGTACAGAACCAAGGTGGTGACCCTAAGAAGCAAGATTCGAAAAACTCTGATAAGGGTGGGGAGAAGGGTAAAGACCAAAAGTCTTCACAAGGCCCCCAAAAATCTTCTTCAGGTGGGGATTCACAGTCTAACAAAGGGAAGAGGCCAAAAGAAACCATGGTGCAAGGTCTGTAAGCAAAAGACCCACTGGACCAGTGATTGCACCAAGTCCAAAGACTCTACTCCAGCCCCCACCAATGCCCCTAAGGCACCTGCTCCCCCTAGTGCAGTTACAGTTGGTGGTGGGACTACACAAGCCAAGGGTTTAGTAGGGTTGACCCTGGGTAAGGAGATGAGCTCTGACCTAGTCAGAGAACTCACTCAGGCTGTCCTAGTCTGTGATGGAGGCATGGATGTGACCTCCTCTGTGAGTCCCAGTAATCTGGGCAAGTACAGGCAACAGCCCTTAATCAATGGAAAAGAGGCTTTGGCATTTAGGGACACAGGGGCAAGTGTCACCATGGTGACACAAGACCTTGTGAATCCTGGGCAGATTATACTTGGTGAAATGTACCAAGTGACCAATGCTAGCAACGTCAGAACAGACCATACTCTGGCAGTTGTTAACTTCTCCTGGGGAGGGGTAACTGGCCTTAAGAAGGTTGTGGTAAGTGCAGACCTACCCGTTGAATGCTTGCTTGGCAATGACTTAGAAACTTCAGCTTGGGCAGAAGTGGAGCTCAGGACCCATGCAGAAATGCTGGGCATCCCTGCAGATGTGTTTGCTGTGACCAGGTCACAAGCCAAAATGTCTAACACTGAACAGGCCTTGGATTCTGGAATAATGGACCAAGTGCCCTCCAAGAAGAGGAGTAGTAGGGTAAAGGCAGTGCCTTCCCCCTTGGCTCAGAAGGAAGATCAGTCTCTTGAGGGGGATGATCTCAGTCCTGAGGAAGGAACTGTCCCAGAGGAGCTTGAACCTGACCAGGTTGAGTTCTTGGGGACAGGGGGCCCTTCCAGGGCAGATCTGAGCCAGGAGCAGCAGAGCTGCCCCTCTCTTGAACCCCTCAGACAGCAAGCTGCTGCTGAGGCTGCTGGGAAAGCTAGTGGTCCCCATACTGTGTATTGGGATGATGGACTCTTGTACTCAGAGTGTAGAGACCCCAAGCCTGGTGCCACCAGGAGGTTGGTTATACCTCTGAAGTTCAGGGGCTTCCTATTGACCCTAGCCCATGACATTCCCTTAGCAGGTCACCTGGGCCAGAACAAGACTTGGGACAGAATTGTCCCTCACTTTCACTGGCCCCACATGTCTGAAGACACCAAGGAGTTTTGTCGCTCCTGTGTAACCTGCCAGGCCAGTGGCAAGGCAGGTGGCACTACAAAGGCCCCCTGATACCACTACCTGTGGTGGGGGTTCCCTTTGAAAGGGTGGGGATTGACATTGTTGGTCCCATGGATCCCCAAACAGCATCTGGGCACAGGTTTATCCTGGTGGTAGTGGATCATGCCACCAGGTACCCAGAGGCTATTCCCCTTAGGACCACTACAGCACCTGTGGTGGCAAGAGCCCTCCTGGGAATTTTCTCAAGAGTGGGCTTCCCTAAGGAGGTTGTATCAGACAGGGGTGCTAACTTTATGTCTGGATACTTAAAAGCAATGTGGAAGGAGTGTGGAGTGACTTACAAGTTCACCACACCCTATCACCCACAATGCAATGGTTTAGTTGAGAGATTCAACAAAACCTTGAAGGGCATGATTAAAGGGCTCCCAGAAAAGCTTAGGCGAAGATGGGACATACTCTTGCCCTGCCTTTTATTTGCATACAGGGAGGTGCCTCAAAAGGGGTTGGCTACAGCCCTTTTGAACTTTTGTTTGGTCACCCTGTCAGGGGTCCATTGTGCTTGGTGAAGGAAGGATGGGAGTTACCTCTCAAGCCCCCAAAGCAAGACATAGTGGACTATGTACTTGGTCTCCGCTCCCGGATGGCTGAGTACATGACAAAGGCAACTAAAAACCTTGAGGCTAGCCAGGAACTTCAAAAAGCCTGGCATGACCAAAGGCTGTACTGACTGTTTACCAGCCAGGACAGAAGGTGTGGGTGTTGGAGCCAGTGGCCCCAGCAGCTCTCCAAGACAAATGGAGTGGACCCCATACCATTGTTGAACAGAAGGGTGAGGTTACCTATTTGGTGGACCTAGGAACACCCAGGAGTCCCCACAGGGTTCTCCATGTCAACAGGTTAAAACCATATGTGGACAGGGCAGACATGGGCTTGCTCATGGCTACTGATGAGGGACAGGAGGAAGAGAGTGACCCACTCCCTGACCTGCTCTCACAGAACCCTGATGATGGGTCAGTGGATGGTGTAGCCTTGGCAGGCAGCCTCACTACCCAGCAGCAGACTGATTGCAGACAGGTGCTCAATCAGTTCAGACACATATTCTCACTGACACCCAGTCAGACTACCTGGTGCACTCATGAAGTGGACACTGGGGACAGTCTGCCTATTAAAAATAAGATTTATAGGCAACCTGACCATGTCAGGGACTGTATCAGGACAGAAGTCCAGAAGATGTTGGATTTGGGAGTTATTGAACCCTCAGATAGCCCTTGGGCTAGTCCAGTGGTCCTTGTGCCAAAACCTCACACCAATGGTGGGAAAAGAGAGATGAGGTTTTGTGTGGACTACAGGGGTCTCAATGCAGTCACTAGGACTGATGCCCATCCAATACCAAGGGCAGATGAGCTAATAGACACTTTGGCCTCAGCCAAGTATCTAAGCACATTTGACCTGACAGCTGGCTACTGGCAGATCAGACTAGCTGATGATGCAAAGCCAAAGACAGCATTCTCAACCCCTAGTGGGCATTATCAATTTGTGGTGATGCCCTTTGGTCTGAAGAATGCACCTGCCACTTTTCAGAGGTTGGTGAATACAGTCCTTACAGGTCTGGAAGCCTATAGTGCAGCATATCTAGATGATATTGCTGTCTTTAGCTCCACCTGGGAGGATCACCTGGTCCACCTCAGAAATGTTTTGCAGGCCCTGCAGAAAGCAGGCCTGACTATCAAGGCCACCAAGTGCCAGATAGGGCAGAGTCAGGTTGTGTACCTGGGCCACCTTGTGGGTGGAGGCCAGGTTCAACCACTGCAGAGCAAGATCCAGACCATCATGGACTGGACTGCTCCAACTACCCAGACTCAGGTGAGAGCCTTTTTAGGCCTGACTGGGTACTATAGGAGATTTGTCAAGGGGTATGGATCAATAGTGACACCCCTGAATGACTTAACTTCCAAGAAAATGCCCAAAAAGGTTCAGTGGACAGTTAGCTGTCAAAAGGCATTTGATGACCTAAAGCAGGCCATGTGCACTGCTCCCATTCTACAGAGTCCTGATTACTCCAAGAAGTTCATTGTCCAAACAGATGCATCTGAATTGGGGGTAGGGGCTGTACTGTCACAATTGAATGATGAAGGTCAGGATCAGCCAGTAGCTTTTATTAGCAGAAGGCTGACCCCTAGAGAGAAACGTTGGTCAGCCATTGAGAGGGAGGCCTTTGCTGTGGTCTGGGCTCTGAAGAAGTTGAGGCCATACTTGTTTGGTACTCACTTCCTTGTTCAAACAGACCATAAGCCCCTCTTATGGCTAAAACAAATGAAGGGTGAAAACCCCAAACTGCTTAGGTGGTCCATTTCCCTACAGGGGATGGACTTCACAGTGGAACATAGACCTGGGAGTAACCATGCCAATGCAGATGGACTCTCTAGGTACTTCCACTTAGAACATGAAGACTTAACTGGGCAAGGTTAGTTTAATGTCCCTACGTTTGGGGGGGTTGTGTAGGAGAGTAGGATCTGCTTCACATGGGTACCCCCACTTTTTGCTGATGCTTCACTGTTTTTCGACCTTAGTCTGGCTGGGGCCCTGCTAATCAGAACCCCAGCCTAGCTGCTTCCTCTCTAAAATGGTTTCCATGTGCCTTAGGCACATCTCTGATTGGAATCTGGAGTGCCCTTATAAGTCCCTAGTATATGGTATACTATGTACCCAGGGCATAGGTACCTCAGAGGCCTGCCAGGGGCTGCAGCATGTATTGTGCCACCCCTGGAAGGCCAGCCAAAAGGACACCACAGGTCTGCTACTGCAGCCTGGGTAAGGTGGTGCATGCACCCCTTACTGTGATATAGGCTACCTATATCACTACATACATACACACATATAAACCTATAAGTCACTCCTATGGCAGGCCTTATCAATCCTGAAGGCAGAGTGCGTGGTTCCTATGTGAGAGGGTGCCCCTGCATGAGCAGGGCCCCTCTGCAGCGTTCGGAGACCCTTCTCTGATGCTGTTTGTAGTGCAGCCCGACCATATACTCTTAAGCGCATTATAACCTCGCGTTAAATGCTAACTTTGGGATGGCTGCACGGAAACATGTCGTGTTTGGTGTCAAACATCTTGGAATACTACCCCCCCGCCAGTTCTGGCGGCGGGGGTAGCATTCCACCCTTCTAGAGGGAGAGACATGTACACACCGGCCTGCCCGGTAACTGACTTTCCAGAGCCCTGGCATCACAAAATGGATGCCGCTGCCACAGACACGAGTCTGGCCTCCTGCTGCTGACCGAAACTCCGGCAGGGGAGGCCTGGACAATAGGTTTCCTGTCCCAGGGAGGTGTAACCACCTCCCCAGACAGGATAGTGTGTATTGGGGCTGGGCGGGAGCACTCTCTGGTGCTTTGAAGTCCTGCACTGGGGGCACATTTGGTGTCCCTGTGCATACCCCAGTTCAAACTGGCTCAGGGGCTTCCAGCCCCTGCTCTGGCGCGAAACTGGACAAAGGGAAAGGGGTGTAACCACCCCTCTGCCCTGACCCTCCCATAGGTGGGGCCACAGAGTATGTCCAACCCCCTACCTTAGTATAAGTATGGGACCCCAGTCCTTAGGACTTTAGATTAACCTGGACGAAACTCTGACACAGAATCCTGGACCTTCGACGCTCTACTTCAAGATTAGAGGACTGAAGAATCTCCCTTGGGGTCAAGGAGTGACTCCCCTGCTTGGCAGGCACCAAAGAAGCAATTGTCCGGTCTGCATCGCTGAAGCTCCCGCCGGACGCCGAAGTCTTTGCATCACCAGAGGTGGATTTCCAGACTTCTCCGAGGCTGCCCTGAGTCCCCAGCAAAGCTGAGGCCCGTAGCTGTCGTGGGTAACGTGGAACCGTGACCCCTGGACACCGATCGCATTTGCAAGTGCATCCTCTTCTGGGTCTCCCACGAAGTCGTGCTTTGGGCTCCGAGTAGCCCCAGCCTCCAGCACCAACTGCACCGAAGATCACTGGCCTCCACTCCACGAGTGTCCTGTGAGCCAGCTCCACGTGCATCGACTCGAGGCTCCTTCGCGGTCGCTAGTCCGTTGGCTAGTAGGCCCTCCTGAAGGCCAATCTTCTTCTGCTTGGGCTCCCTGGTTGCTCCAGGCGTGCCCTGACTTACCCTTGCTGGGTGAGTCCCACAGACCTTGCTGGTCTGCAACATCGTCCTTCTTCCATTTTCACGAGACTTGCTGTTGCCAAGGCTTGTTGGGTCCAATCCGGTCGCCAACACCCCTGCAATCGACAGACATCGTGGGACAGCTCGAATCCAGCTCCTGGTTGTCGTCGACACCTCCTGGACCTCGTGGCTGAAGAGTCAAGATGACCATCAACCTACCTGAAGCACTCGACATCGGTGGGCATCTGCTCATCGCCTTCCTGGTCACTGGCTAGTGACCCAGACTCTGTCCCCTCTGCTTTCAGGTTCTTCAGATCTTCGATCCACCTTTGGATCCACCCGAACACTTTCGACTTGGCCGCCAGCAGCACTTTGCAGCAGATCGCCATTGAAAGCGACGACGAAACCCGAGCCCGAAAGACACCTATGCACCCGGCTCCCCTGGGTGAGGTAACTCGAGTACTCCGGTGCTCCCGTGGGTATTGACACTAGAACAGCCTAGTTCTCAAAGGGTTTGCTCCAAGTCCTCCTCTAAGTGTCCCTTTTCTTTAAATTCAAACCGCGACTTTCCCCATAGAAGTTAACGGCGATTCGCGGCTGTGTTCATACACTGCACGTGTCCCCCGTGGGTCCCCTGTGTCACTACCTTGGGTGGTTCCTTGTGGTCCAAGCACTTCTACAGGCTCTAGGCCCTGTGTCTAGCTCAGTCGTGGTTCTTATACCACTTTATTGGTATATGGTTTGGTACGCCCCTAGGGCTCAAACGTGTATTTGTGCTATTACTGTAGATAACTAACTTATAACTTATGTACTTCGAACTCTAGCCTCATAAAGAGACTAGAGGGGTGTGTTTAGCAATAAATACATATATTTTGAATATATACCTGGTGTGGTCCTCTTTCATTTGGTCACTCAAGAGATTATAGACTGGTAAAACAAGCTGCTTTACATTCCTTCAAGACTTAGCCTGAAGGCTGCTCTCCATAGCTACCACTAGGATAGCTTTCAATAAAGGTTGTCTTTAACCTATCTCCAATAAGGGGTTGTTTGGACTGGTGCAAGCTGCCCACTATAATTAGTGGACAGCATATGCCAGGCCAACTTCTCACAGTGGTAATTCCTGATATGAGAGGAGCAGCGTGGTCAAGTTTGGTATATTTGGAATAGTGATAATAAATGCTACACAATGGTGTGCGCCGATTTATTATAACTATTTTAGAAATGCCACTTTTAGAAGTTGGCATTTCTGTGTGATATGTGTCTGCCTGCCTGATGTGGATTGCATGTCTGGCTTTGGAGTGACAGGGGCTGGTGAGGTGTGTGTGGCTCCAGGAGGGGCAGGGTGAGTCAGCGCTAGGCTGAATAGGGCATCTGCATTTGGAGTAGTGGGAGGAGTAGTCCCTTGACCCTGAATAGGGCTGTGCCTGCCTACGTGAATGCTGGCTCCGCCCCCCTGTGGTCTGTCTGATGACGAGCCCCGACCTGACAAAGGGGAAGAGGAGCCTTGTCAGCAAAGTGCTGCAAAACCCCCCAGAACCAGTCTAGGCTGATTCCCCCAAGCCCTGTGTTGGGAAGTAACGGAGCCGGCACTCTCTTACCTCCGCTAGTTTTCTGGCGTGCCTGCTATGCGTGCTTGATTGGGTGTACACTTGTGGAGGGGCGGTGACACAGTGTATTAAGTCGTGTTTCCAGCGCTTGATCGGCGCTTGGTTTCTTTCCCGGTCCTGTGACCCGGAAGGTCAATGCTCGTAACCCTGGATTCCCGAAACTTCCTGTTGTCCCGTCTTTGCCTGACTTCCTGTGGACTGGAGCCGGTGTGCTGAACGCCGGTATTCTGGACGGAGAGACTCTCGCTGGATACTTCGGTTTTTTTGGGGACTTTCGTTCGTGTTTCCTACAGTAGGAGAAGGATTGAGGTAGCGTTGTATACCCGTACCCTTTTTCTTAGTTTTTATTTAGTTTGATGCAAGAATGCCACTACGATATGGGATCATATGCGTAGTGGTATTAAGCAAATGAACACGGCTGCGTTTCATGTGCCATTTCCCCTGTTTTCCTCCCTCCTCTTCTCCTTCTTGATTAGGAGACATCTTAGGAAAACAGCAATGGGTTCTTAAGTCACGTTGGAAACATATCGTGACTACGGTGGGTGCACCCACCGTGGATTAGAAAACATAATCCTTCCTTTCTTGGGTTTAGCAGCAAAGGTTTTTTTTTGCCGTGTCCTTGGTTTTTTTTCCCCCTCCCTCTTCTATAGTTTTTGGGAATAAGAAGAAGGTGTTTATTTACTTGGGACTCTTGCTATCACTCCTGGACACTTGACATTTTTATCCTTGGATGATGTGTACCTAGAGGCTTACAACAGTGTGCTGAAGACATCTAATTGGGACATTGCCTTGAGCCTCACGAACGGAGTTGGAAGCTGTGTACAGGGGTAAGATCCTGTTGTTTTTCCCAAGTTGTTATGCCTAATCAAGTGCGTATGGGTATGGATGCGTGGAGCTAATTCTCTCTTCTGTTGCCTTTTTATAGGTATCTTGGGGTCCACGAGTCCATGAGTGCTGGTCCAAAAACATCTGATCTTTTTGTTTCCCCACCTTCTTCCACGGTTCTTGTCTGCCACCACTGGTATAGTTGACAGGTGGTGGCGACGGGTGCTGAGGTAGAGGAGTGGGATTAATCTTCGCTCCCCGCAGTATTGGGTGGTTGAGAAGCGGTGGCAGGACACCCTGTGCCAGGGCAGACAAAGAGAATATTGGTATAAATATTGGGGCTGTGACCCCATGAAAGTGTTGTGCTTTTGTGCTTCCTTGGGACCTGTTGCTGCTGGGCCCCAGGAGGAACCGCCACGAGGGATTGCCTCCCTGCTGGAGGGCCCTGTGTGCTGGCCTGCCTGGGCCCAGCTTTGTCCCCTGAACCCTGAGGACTCTTGCGCCTTGTGAGCGCTATTCCTTTATGGCTGGATCCCCAGGGAGGGGGACTCCAGCCTCTGCCAGGAGAAGAGGGCGTTCGTGCCCTGCAGCGCTGGGCTGCAACGTGTGCGCTGAGGGAATCCCGACGTGGGGATTCCCCCTCGCATTGCCAGGGATAGCAGGAGCCCACCCCGCATTTTGCCAAAGGAGCAGGTGCCCATCCCGCACTGGTGCTTATTTTAAGAGCGGGAGCCCACCCCGCGTTTTGCCAAAGGAGCGGGTGCCCACCCCGCACTTGTGTTTATTTTAAGAGCGGGAGCCCACCCCGCATTCGGCAGAGGGAGAAGAGGAGTGCCACAGCTGATACCTGCTCATCTCTCTTTGGGGGCACGTGTTATTTAGAAGTCCCGGAGTGGGGCTTCCATGGCACGGTGAGTGCCAGTGCTCATTTAGCCGGTTTGTTTTCTTCACAGCTGCACCGCGCTCTTGCGGGCAGCTGCAACATTGGGGGCCATGTTATTTTAGAGTCCCAGTGGGGACCCAGGAGGCACAGTGGTGCCAGGCCTAATTCCCAGCTGCATGGCAAGAGAAAGAGCAGGCAGCTGCAACCCGGGGGCATTTTGTTTGTTGCCTCATAATAAGTAAGGGGTGAGAAGCACCCCATGCCCCCCAGCGCATTGCGCACTTTTGCTTTAGCTGCAAGTGGCAGCTTAGCGCCCTGACATTCTGGACAGAGGGCATTTTGAGCCCAAGTGAAAGGCCAGTTGGCCTGGGGTCAGTTGCTAAGGTGATGTATGCACCTGGTCAGTGTACTGTGGTGCACTGCGTTTTATTGCATAAGGTGTTTATGCTTTTGATGCCCAATGTCATGCTATGATGTTTTAGGATGATGCCTATTGCATAATCTGTTTATGCTAATGAGGTTTGGGCCTAAAGTGTTTTATGCCTACTGTGATGCGGACATAATGTGTTTATGTTGCTAGATATAATGCTGGGGTCATTATTGTTCCAGTAGTTACTGGTTGTGTTTTACATTTGCTACTTGTGCTTTGTGATGGTTCTGACAGTGGCCCGATTGGCCCTGTCCTGTATATAATCCCCTGTGAATATTGCCCAGTGCCAGTTGGCACAGTGTACATTGTGTGGTTATGATCTAATGTGTTTTGGATAATACAAAGGCTATTTTTATATAACCTTGTGTGGAGTTTCTTTTGTGGTGTGCCTAGTGTGTTGCTGCTGTGTGAGTGTGTTGCGCAAATGCTTTACACATTGCCTCTGGGATAAGCCTGACTGCTCGTGCCAAGCTACCAAGGGGGTGAGCAGGAGTTATCTTCGGTGTGTAACTCCCTTGCCCTGACTAGAGTGGTGGTTTCTGCCTGGCTTTGGCGCAAACCTTAGCCAACCAGAAATCCCATTTCTAACAGTATGTAATAGGGTATTGTAATATTCCCAAATAATGAGTCTAGGTGGTCCCCCATAATGTAGAAAAGATGTGGGGAACTACTTTCACTATACCCTGAAAAAATGCTCGGTCTGACCATATTCGTGCAGCGATGCTCCTTCCGAGTGGCGCTGCTAGCTACACCCCCTGCTGTTACTACTTAAATCTCTAACATTTTATATTTCCTGTTCCTCTTTGGAGTTTTGTCATATTGTTGGTATTTTGTTTATTTTTTTATTTTTCTGATTTGACTTGGTATTCTGATTTCTTTGCATTCTAACTTTATTACTGTTTTGGTACTGCAGAGATATTTTACACATTGCACCATGTTGAGCCTGTCTGGTCTGTGCCATTGCTACCAGGGGGTTGAACTCAGGCTAATATAATGACTTTAATGGTCCTCCCTGACAAGGGCTGTGATTATTCCTTGAAGTGGGCAGTCGTCTACCATAAATATGAATCCAATTTCTTATAGTGTGAATACTAATAAAAGAAAAAGAGAGAATTGGGGAATTTCTTTCATGTGAAGAATAAATAAATGGAAAGACATTCCATAGAAATTACAAAGAAAGAAAAAAGTTACATATTGAGCTAGAAAGAAGTATATAATTTCTGGTCACAGTCCTAACCTGACTGACAGATGATAGAGTGCCTCATTCCTGCTTACAGAATGTATACTAATGCCGCCTAATGAGGGTGGTATAGTGTGGGTAGTAAGGGCTGTTGTTTCGCTGAAGCTGATGAAAGAGTCACATGCCAAGTACTGATATTTTCCAACACAAACAGTAGGAGGTTATGGAAACATATTAGTGTTAATCAGTACTTAATTATCCATGGGGTCCTGTCCCGGGTAGCAGCTGCTGTAAGAAAGGTGTCAGTTATAGGCAGATATTGTCATGACTTGAGGCAGTGTTATGTATTGAGACGAAGGATATATACCGCAATGATTGTTTGCATTTGAGCCATGGGTGGATTGAGTGGGTGAAAGGAGACACAAATATATACTAACCAATAAAGTAACACAATTGAAGGTTTTTGCATTTCTGAGATAGGGACAGAGACATCAGACATATACATTCAAACATTAAACTGACTACTGAATTGTGCTAGTCATGGAATCTTTATTATGTTATCAAATATATTTTCAATATCTTCACACTTATGCATAGAGATCCATAGCACAGAGGGAAATGTACTAGTGGGGTCTCGCCTCCAGGAGAAATGAGTATGGCTACAGGGAAGGAAGGTGGATTGCAGTGCCTCACTGGTAGCACAACTTATGAAAACCCTTCATTATAAGTCAATTGGATTGTGTAGTATTTAGTTAAACTTTATCATAAAGATAAACGCTGCTAGACTTCACATTATTGTGTCTGTTGTTTGATTGTTTAGTTCTGAGCTTGCAGTTTTGCAGAAACACATTAAGACTGACCCAAGACATCAGTGGCAAATATTCCCAACAACCACTGCTTGACTTAATAACCCGTGCCTGCCCTGTGGTTCCCAGTGTGAGGTTTGAGTGGGGACTTATGATCTATATGAAACACAGAGGTGTTTTGTTCTTATATAGTGTGATATTAATTACCTGGAGAAAGGTAAACTGTACTGCATTTCAGGGCTTTATGGCAGAGAGGGTATGTTCATTGAGGAGATGAGAAAGAGGCTGGATCCAGTTACACCTCCTTGAAGAGGCTTTTCCAACTGCATCCGCCTGCCTCTCAGTTGTCCTTTCATTTGTTTTTCAAGTCCTCCAAGGTGCATACTTCTACCCCAAAATCATTGACCTCCTGCCACATGGTCACCTTCACCACTCCAATAAGGGGCATATTTATAAGAGGCTTAAGCTACCGTTGCGTCACTAACTTTGATGCAACTCAGGCAGTTCTCCATATCTAAAAGCTGATGCATGTGGGCAAATGCATCAGTGTTTGTAGGCCTTTGTCGAAAAAAACCTGCGCCAAAACTGGCTGCACCAAACACAGAGTAAAACATGCAAGGTAGGCGTTCCCCCATAAATTCTAACATAAAACTAACACAGTTATATTTATGGTTTTGTCAATGTGTGTTGCATCATCGGCAAGCAGTGAGCAAAGCCTAAATGCGTCAAACTTTCTGGTCATCTGCAACCGAGGCATAGGAAATGATGCAGTGGCTGTGTTACAGAAAGACAAGCCACAAAAAACAATTTGCAAGTCCAACTATGCCATGGAGATGCTCATTCTGCAGCTGGGTGTAGTGAGCAGACCACCATGTAGGAAGTGCAGGAGAACAGAGAACCGTTTCACCAGCGGATTTCCCTCATTGATCTCAGGGAGGATGAGGTCAGCAGATATTACAGAGTCGGGAGGGACTCCACCATAGAATTGCTGAACAAGATAGCACCAAGGATCCAGCCACCAACTGCCAGGCCCACTAACATCCCTCCACAGTTCAAGCTGAGGGCAGTCCTCCACATGCTGGCATCTGGTTCCTTCCAGATCACAGGGATTCTACCATGTATTATGTGAATATATATGCACCCATGTGTGTGATGCTATTTTTATTTTTATTTGAAGTGTCTAGTCATACGTGAAAAATGGTGCAAAAGGATCAGAGTTCCTTCTCTCAATTTGTGGGAAGGGCAATGTTTCAAAAATTGTAAAATAACGCTTACACACTGAAACCTGATTCAGTGTCATGCTTCATCATTGAGGTCTTCCCGCCCTCTACGGGACGGGCGTGCTACGACTTACGTAGACGCAGGAGCACTTTATTCAGTGATTGGTGAGTATGTGTTGTGCGTGGGCTCGTGAAAAGAAAATGTGAGATGGTTAAAAATTCTCTGGCTAGTGGAACGAAAATACTTTATTGTCTTCCCTGGCGGAGAATAGTAAAAGTGGGGAGGTGTAGATGGTGTTCTATAATGAGTCACCTCCTACAAGGTCGACATGTTTCAGAAGCCATCCCCTTGGCTTTCTTCCTCAGGACCAAAAACCGTTTCTAAAGTTCTTAAGATATACAAGTGGTATATTTTTCTACTCCCATAACAGGGAACAAAGGACAGTGTTTGTGACTATCAGGCATATGTACATTTATTCTATCACCCATTGAGGTGTAACAGGGATCGGTTTTTTGGTCCTGAGGAAGAAAGCCAAGGGGATGGCTTCTGAAACATGTCGACCTTGTAGGAGGTGACTCATTATAGTACACCATCTACACCTCCCCACTTTTACTATTCTCAGTCAGGGAAGACAATAAAGTATTTTCGTTCCACTAGTCAGAGAATTTTTAACCATCTCACATTTTCTTTTCACGATCCCACGCACTACACATACTCACCAATCACTGAATAAAGTGCTCCTGTGTCTACATAAGTCCCGTAGAGGGGCGGGAAGACCCCAATGATGAAGCATGACACTGAATCAGGTTTCAGTGTGTGAGGGGTATTTTACAATTTTTTGAAACATTGCCCTTCCCACAAATTGAGAGAAGGAGCTCTGATCCTTTGCACCATTTTTCACGTATGACTAGACACTTCAAATAAAAATAAAAATAGCAGCACACACATGGGTGCATATATATTCACATAATACATGGTAGAATCCCTATGTTGGATAACAGTATCAAGAGGAGGACGGTTCTACCTTTTTCCTCTTCACTCCCTCCTTTGATTTTTTGATCCTTCCAGATCACAACAGTCACAGTGGTAGGAATATCGCAGCCATCATTTTCTGCCTTCCTACCCTCTGACCTGCGTGCCGTAATCCGCCTCACACCCCAGTACCTCCTGTTCCCCAACAACCAACAACAGCAGCTGGAGACCAAGTAAGGTTTCTATGCCATTTCAGGATTTTCCCATGTGTTTGGTGCCATGGATCGCACACATGTGCAACTGGTACCCCCGGAAGAAACCTCACATCTGTACAGGTACCAGAAACACACCTACTCCATCAATGTCCAGACCATCGTGGACCATATGGAGATGTTCACCAATGTGCAAGCAAAGTTCCCAGGGAGCGCACATGATGCCTACATCTTCAGGCACAATCTCATCAATGAGCGCTTCCAGAAAGGGTGATATGGGAATGGCCTACTTGTTGGTAAGCAAATCTGAAGTACATTACAGACTACTAAAATTAGGAAATGTCAGCCATAATAGCCATCACTGTGTCTGTTGAATGAGCTAGGGCCATATGTATGAGGAATGTGCCTCATACTTGCACCATTCAACATGGTACATGTGTAATGCAAACCCCTAAGTCAGACATGTTAATACACGCACAGCCACTTTGTGTGGGTGTAAAAATCCAGAGCAATGCAACGCTGCTCAAAATGCAGTTTTGCACCACTATGTGCAGGGGAGGAGTTCCATGGGTGTTGTGTGGGTGTCTCCATGCAACTCCCATGGTTCATTAGGCATGTAATGTATATCACACCAAGTAAACCTGGAAATGTGTGAAATCAATTGGTCTTCCCAAGCGCTGTGTAACAAGGATAAATAACTTTAGTCTTCCAAGTCACTGCCACTTCCTATGTGTGCTGCATACTGTGGCACACATACATAGGTGATCATGCCTAAGGGTTCATTATGTGCAGGTGCACCCTCCTGCCCAAAGACAATCCTGCTTGCAATGCAGGCACCATGGTGCAAGCGTGCCTGTGTTTGTGCTAGGCAGCCCATTTTGTGCCAGTGCAGGGTGAAAGGACAGGAATGCGCTGGGTGACCTAAATACTGTCCTTTCACAGTGACGCAGTGCAGTACAGATAGGTGACTTGCTGCACTGCACAGTGCCCCTTTCGCAAATATCTTGGCCCTTGTGTCAGTATCTTGTGTACATAGTGGGAACAATGTACTACAACATGTATCCAACGATTTTCCACATTGATATGCCCTCACTAATTTGTCAATGGCAGTAGCTACAGAACACCAGTGAGTAGTAGTGTTTCATTTTACTTTGTGAGAATGGACGGAACCACATCATCTGCACTGGGAAAGGAATGACGATAAAAACCATGTTATATGCCAGACAAGCCAATATAATTACAAAGGTAACTCAAGAGATAAGTGTGAGATGAGTGTGTCTTCAATGGCATACCTACTCTCGGTATCAGTCAAAGGTCAACAATTTCAATGGTGTGATAACAAGTACTGTGAAATGAGTTAGTCTGTCACACATGGCAGCATACCTGCATGTTGACCAAAGTTTCTGGGGCAACACAGGAAGAAGAATTTGGAAAGGCCATGTGTGGCATGCTATGTCAGTGTAGGCCCCAGACATGTGCAAATGTCAATACTGGATAACATTGCGACACCACGAGTACAAAACACACATATGTTTCAGCCATACTGACATTCAACGTACACACATACACAGAGGTTTACAGCCACATTTACATATGTAGCCAATGTGATGGCTCACCTGTTCTGTGTTGTAAGTTGCCCAAATGAGAAGCATATATATCCAGTAATGTGAAACTCACAAAGTCTAACACAAAGCTGGCAATTATGTCATACATCAGTCATGAACCTAGCATAACATGCAACCCGGACAAGGCACCACAGTGTAGTCAGGATACCAATGTCAACAATCATTTACCACAGCAATGATGGAAGAATCAAGGCATAGAAGTATACAATCCCCTACAAGTTAAAGTCATACACATGCATTTGAAAACCAAAGTATTCTATCCAGGTCTCTGGCAGACAGGTAATTGTAACAACATCAGTATGTCCTACATAGAAAAAGACCTCATCACAATACCTATCTGTCAATGCAACAACACCATGACAAATTGTCTGATGAAAAGCAACAGATGATGGCTGACAGTAAATTGTACAACTATCCATGCAACATGGACCACATGCACGCTCCAAATTCAAATGCTAAATTAAGTGAACAATTGAAAGGCTGTGTCAGTGTCATATAGGGCAGCAACAACATCAGTGGTTCCACAGGGACACATGTATGTGTGAGTGTCAAACATGTTGGCACTGTTACAACCTACCTATGGATGATCAAAAGGCTAAATATTAGATCAATATTCTGTCACTTTGCACATGCAGTGAGTTGTAAAGACCCTCTCAAAAGGCCTCTCACAGTAAGCTGCAGGTCAAAACATGAATGCCTGCCTGTAAAAGTGTCCAAAGTATCATGGCATGCTCATCTTTTGCTATGACACAGAGAACTGGAAGTGCAATACAATGGGCAAATGTATATGTAACATATACTGTCAAATACTGTGCGTAATCTGTATCAGTCATTCAGTACACATAACACACATGGACAGGAATGAGTCTGTAACAATCAGCATATCATTGACAGTATTATATGTTTTCTTATTTCAGCTGACCAAGGATATGTTCTGCAGCCATGGGTCAGGACTGCAATTGCACATCCCGAGACTGAGCAGGAAAGACAGTACAACCAGTCACTGGCCAAAACCAGGAACATTGTGGAACGTACCTTTGGTGTGCTGAAGTCCCTTTTCCGATGCCTGGAAATGTCAGGGGGGAGATTGCTATACTCTTCCTCTATGGTGTGCAAGATCATCCTTGTATGTGCCATCCTACACAACATATGTATATGTACAAATGTCCTGTGGGACATGGACAATGAGGAGCAGTAACCAATGAAGGAGGAGAAGGAGGATGAGGATGGAGGAGAGATCCAACAAACAATGGCTGGTAGGCGGCGACATGACCACAGTTTGCAGAATTTCTTTGCATAAATTTCCATTTACTGGATGGGCAAAATCTCAGATATGAACTGAATTGTGCAAAATGTAAATAAATGTTTGTACTCATTCTTTGTTTTGGAAATTGTATGCCACAATCACTGTAAACATCAAGTCACTGACATCTCCTCTACTTGAATTAGGCCTCAACATGTAACAATCATGTTGTCAAGCCCATTGATCTACATGGGGCCATGGCTCTCATCAATAAATCCACCTATACAGAAATGCAACAGCATGCAGTGCACTGCATGAAAGGGACAGGGCAGGCATGCCACATATCCACATCCAAAATTATAATTCCTGTCCTCAAGCACTTGAGCAGTGCAATGCTGCATAGTACGCCCTAGGTGATCACCCCACTTTAGATCAGAGTACCATCTGGGAGGTCATTGCCCAGGATGCAATCTAACGGAAGGTCAGAATAGACTACCAACGTATACCAGTCAAAGGTACCCTCCTTCTCTTGGGGGACTAAGGCTACAAGTTTGGTTGTGACCTCACCTGTGGCTACCCTGACTCTTTTGACTCTTTTTGTCTATCATGGCACATGCACATCTGTGTGCACCAATCTGTCACTCACTAAGTTGTGACTGGCACATGTGTCTCTGAGGCCAACGGCAGGTATCTCATTCACCTGAATCGAGTGGAAGTGCTTACTCCCACCCTCAGAGATCACCAGCTTACCATCTGGTCCTGTCTCCCAGCACAATGCTAAGAGGACCTCCTCATCTGAGGAGTCTTCCCTATGGCTACACTGGACAGCCCAGTGCTACCCACCTTCTTGGAACAGGTGGGGTCACCCCTGAAGTAACCTGACTGATGACAGTCAAAACACACCCTGTTATCTAAGTATCTTTTCAGCCCTTGGTCACCCTACCTCTGCTTATCAGAGTGGTGGTGGTATCTACTCTCCTCCTTTTTAGAGTTCTGGGGTACCGAGAGGGTCTCTGTGGTGGGCTTACCACCTCCCTACATTGACCTTTGTGGGCCTAACCCTCCCTCCTTGGAATATCCCCCCGGGACTGGTTAGTTACTCAGGTTTGCACCCATTCATCAGTTTCAGAGCCTGCTCTCTGGGGCTAGAAAGCTTATGTTAATCTTCTGAGAGGCAACTAGTCAATATGTGCTCCTTCATGAACAAATTGTAGAGCCCCGCTTAGGTACTTCCCTGGTTACACTCAATCCAACCCTCTTGTGTCTTTACGGAGATTTCAAACACAAGGAGATGAAGGACAGAGCGCTGAAACTTTTCAGACACTCACCCCCAGTCACAGTTCTGGGTTGAATCCATCATCGTTCTTTAGCTCACTTTGCCACCCCAGTTCAGACCCAGCTATATGCAAATCAGTCTTGACCCTGTGCATCATGGGAACAGTCCAGCCCGAATTGCCAAGCCATGTCTTCCCTGGACTGGAAACAAGCATCCTGGGACTGGTTTCTGGCTAACAGCCCTCATCAGCCAGGCTAGCTTGAATTCAGTGGTAAAGTGAGCAAGGGACACACGTCCGGGCATACCCTGCCAACTTAGGGCGAACAAACCAAACCCAAGGGGATGATGGATGGAGCGCTGAAACTATTCAGACTCTCACCCCCAGTCACAGATCTGGGTTGAATCCATCATCGTTCTTTAGCTCACTTCGCCACCCCAGTTCAGACACAGCTATATGCAAATCAATCTTGACCCTGGCCCTCATGGGAACAGTCCAGTCCAATCTGCTAAGCCATGTCTTCCCTGGACTGGAAACAAGCATCCTGGGACCGGTTTTGGGTAAAGTGAGCAAGGGACCCACGTTGGCACACCCTGCCAACTTACGGAGATTTCCACAAAGTCCAGCTCAGCTACTATGAGTTTGGACAGGTTAGCCAGATCAAGCTCCATGTAACCTTAGTTTTGGGTCACAACAAAAACTTTGCAACATAAATCCAAGGGTCTAAAAGCTCTGAGATGGTCCTTGTGATGCCGGGACTACGTTTCCCAGAATGCACCTGGCCAAATACTTAAAAGTCCCCTGGACGCTGTCCAGCTGGGTTCTTGGTGGAGATGATGCAGGTGGAGCTCTGTTAACATGTTGCTTTTAGGGTGTCCACTCCTTCACTTTTTGAAGCAAAGCAAAGTTCTTAGGGCTGTAGTTCCACAGTGTGCAGCATGTGCAATCATTCAGAGCACAACCTTTTGGGATGCAGACCAGGGTTTCAGCAGGGTAGTCCTTTGTCTACTTGTAGTTTCAGGCAGGGATCTGAGTTGCTAGACAACTTTCTCATATTTACCAGTGTTCCTACGGTACAAGCAGGGGACACCCCAGACCAATGGGATACAGAGTGACACCCAGATGTATGACAACTTCCTCCAAAATGTGGCATATTCTTGTCCCAGGAAACACTATTCCTTTAAAATCCAAAATGGAGAAACTCTCTCCTGGGGTTTAGGATCTGGCTAAGCCAACCTACTGGCATGGCTATGTTTCCCTAACACTCCGTTTCCAGACCCTCTGCTAATTAAATTACTGGGGCTCCTATCTAGCTGGGGGTGCAGCAAGTGGGGGTGAGCCTGTGTCCTGTCCTAACTGTCATTTTCACTTTGAAGACCAGTTTGGCCACCCTTCCTGCCTTTTGCTCTGCAGCTGCAGATTTTCTCCCACCAGATGTCTTTGTCTCTATGCAGGCCACTTCACACCTCATCAGAGCAGTTTGGCTCAGCCTCCCAAAGGCTGTCCAATCAGAAGAGGCTGCTAGAACGCTGGATTTTAGCATATTAGAAAAGCAAGTTCTATAAATGATTTTCTGTGTTAATTATACTAAATCTAACCTTGGCAAGTGGTTGGATTTATTCTAACTAGTATTTTCTTATTTTGAAGTATATTTTTAGCTCACTTCTATCCATAGTTATACTTTATTAAAGTATTCCCATGTTAGCCTATGGAGCCATTGTGTTACGATGAGGAAATCGAAATTGGCAGTTTTTCCCTCACCAGGGCATATAAAACAGTTTTTTTAAATGTCCCTGATTATAGTTACCAGGCACCCTACCACTGGGGCACTTAGGGGAGATCTTAGGGGTGACACATATGTGAAAATAAGGTAGTTTAAAACTTTGGAACTACCTTTCATTCCAAAGTCGAATTTGCATATAGTTCTATTTTAAAAGCTGCCTGCAAAGCAGGGCTGCCTGAAAAATGACAGCACACAACGCAGCAGTACATATGTAAGTCATTAAATCTACTGGGCCTCTAAACCTAGATGTCCTATCATATACTAGGGTCTTACAGGTAGGTTGTCAGTACCAATTGAAATAATTCCTAAATACCACGTACAATTTAATCATAGCACAGTCCTTGGGTCTGGGTAGCAAGGCCCAGGGCACAGAGTCAGAAAACCAGCATCTAGTAGTCAAAATGGGGGCAAGAAGTGAGGAGACACTGCAGACAGCTGTGGTTTCTCACACTTACCCTTACCGATTTATAACACATAGCAATCACCAGCAAGATAAAGTGAATGCTGCGGTCAGAGTGCATGGATTTCACTTTCCTCTCTCAATGCAGCCTGCATCAACATAAGCAAAATCACTTCAACTCACACATACCAAGATGTAGATGAGCTACGCAAAAATATAATCCTTTTCACATTTCACATCTGTCAGAAGTTTGTAGCGTTCCCCAGATGTCTCCACTTTCTCCAGTTTTGGTCAAGATTGTGTCCAGAATAGTCACTATGGTCTTTACTATGGATCCATATGGCACACTTTTTAAGACATGGTATTTTGGCTCATAAATACCATGTGCCTTATACCAGTTAGACAATTACATATAAAAATAAGTATTCAAATCTGAAATATCGCAAAGAATTGCAAAATTATGAGAAATCTTTTAAACTGAATGGGTGATGGACAGTTTACCTCAAGGGGAGATTTTCCAGTGCTAGCAAAATGTCTCCTTCTCAGAGAAAGTCATAATGCTTTCACATGTCTCAAATAGTTTTAAAGTTATATGAGTCGTAATATTTTCTAAGTAGTATTAACCCCTTAGGGAAAGAGAACAAAACATATGAGTATAGATGGGGCTAACAAGGGCTGACCAGCTTCAAAGCCTCGCTTAAAAGACCCTTCATTCCAATGCGTGATACCACTGTCAAGTCCCGATATTGTAGTCACTAACATTTTGCAAGCAAGTATATTACCGAATATTGGTTAGAATTGTACCATCTTCATCATTCGAAAACTATTTCACAATAAGCTGAGATCCATATACCAAGTGGAAAACAGGACAACTAAAGTGAACCCTGGAACAGGAATCATGATGCTCATATTCTGCAATGGTGGAAATAGTTTTGAAGAAATCATTGTAATCTTTTCTTGAAGAGAGACCCTTTTTTGTTTTACATATGTTAGACTAATTTTTGATCCATGGGTAATTCATTCAAGGCCAGTACCTGCAGTTTCAGACTAAAAACAACTGATTAAGGAGGTCAATGAGCTGCCTTACATCGTGTTCATAAAGCTGAAATGCAGTATGCAAGATGAACAAAGATGTACTGGATACAAGAACCTGAAAATGACTGCAGCCTTTAAATGTGGAGCTAAGAGCGTTTTAAATCTACCTAAATGACCATGGTGCCTTACCACTTCATCAGATGTGTATCCAGTGTCCCACAATTGATGCTCAAACCAGTTTCTTTTAACACTTATGGGCTGACTTCGAATTACCTCCTAAAGTATGCCTTGAGCAAGAAGAATATGAAGTTGTGCATGGATGAGATTTTCATACATGTTCAGTCATAGCAAATACCGATTAACCGGAAATGGTATGGACCAGAAGACTGTATGTAGGATAAGGGGTTGCATTCATGCCCCTTGCCTGCTTAAATATTATCACTACATATATATATATATATATATATACGTTGGCAGATGTTATCCGGGTTTGTAGTAATACGATGTAACTAATCTGCTGTGGGGCATTGCTAACCTCCCCTACAGGAATTCTGGCAACTTCAGTTTTGTGCATGGCAGAAGGTTTAGCATTTCTCTTGTGTTCCTTGCTGGCTCATTTCAAGCAGCGTACCTATGACACATCATCACTCGTCATTTTTGGACATGAGTAGCATAAAAAGATTTTGCCACCATTGCTTTACAATTGCGCTCCTCGAGTGCTTCTGGGGCTCTTCTGTTTGTTCTTTCTTTCCTTTTCTTTTATAAACGCGATCTTTAAATTCCGTTTTTCTATCACTCCCCTCCAGTCTTCTTTCTATCCTTCTGAAAATGACTGAGCTTCTTCATATACTCCTCACCCTGTATCTTTGGTCAGTCGCGCTGACCTCAACCCTACCCGTCTCATCCTGAAATCTTCTGTTGCTGTCCTGTTGATGCTAGTCGATGTCAGCCTGTCTACTCTTTACACACTGGTATAAACTGCATTCTGTCCACTTTTGATCCACTGCTGCTTAGATCAAGTTTTGAAAGAAGAATAAATCTGCACTGTTCCAGAAGAAAAAGTTCTCATACATAAGGAAATGCCATTGGTGTGTTTCTGTCTGCCTTTGTAGTTTCTCTGCTTCCACAGGCTATTCCATCCTAGTAGAGGACAAACTCTTGCATTGACCCAAGGCCTAGTGAGGGTTTTGTCTGCTAATCTGAAGCTTGCTGGGAAACTACTTCCTGGTGTCTGAGGTGGTCATAACTCTAACCTCATGGAAAGGAAGAATGCTGTCCGATTGGGGAACTCACAGAGACGGACTACTGGGATGGTTTTAGAGAGCTGTGCCATTTATGGAAAAGCAATTGAAAGGTTTTCAAAGGGGACTGAGTTCCCAGGAAACTCTTCTGAAGTACGATGAACAGCATCCTTTCAAACAAGCATTGCCAAAGCTAACAGGTCTGCATTTAATGTGCTAAAATATGCAATGTTAGCACGTTACAATGAGGCATCCAGAAGGGAGCTAGCTGGAGCAGAGAGAGGTGGCATTGGTTCTAAAGGAATCCCTAATGCAGTTCAACGGAAGTGTTCAAGTGGAAACAGAATGATACACCCTAAAAGGAAAGGGTGGAATGCTCTGTATTTAACCTTATACAGTGCATTCCTGTCCTTTCCTAGTTCTGGCGTACATTTTGCTGCCTAGCACCAATGCGGGCACCCTTGAGTCATGGTGCAAGAGTGCCTGCATTGTAGGCAGGATTCATTTTGTGCAGGAAGGGACTATAGGTTTGTCAAGCCATGCAGGGCCACTCAAGGTGGCCTGGCATGGCTTGATAAATCACACTTAGGTTTTGCGTCACCCTTGCATGCCCTTGCGTGGCTCAAGAGTGATACAAAACCTTGATAAATCTGGCCCTAAGTGCACTGTTAATTGAAAGATGTCCTAGTGCTAAATTGGTCTAATTAAAAAAGACTAAAATGGCAATGACGATAAGGGACAGATTTCCAGGGATTTCCTAAAGGACTGCATTTCACTGCAAGAACGCAAGTGTTCCAGGTGAAGAATTCGAATGTTTGGCTGCCAACCACTGAGAAACAAATGTTTGCTCTAAAATTAACTGTTTGTTCATTTAATTCTACAAGTATTTGAATAAATCTTCAAAATGACACTTGCTAATGCAATTAATGTAGACTTAAACCATCATAATTTTAGATAAAGACAATTCATGCTTACATATAAAAAGGTTTAATTATTTGATAATCATGTTATTTCAGGTAAAGGGTTCAAATGATGCATATGCACATATATGTTAATAGTAAAACAATACTTTAATGTACAATGTGGAGGCGCATATATGTTGTTATATGCTCTTGCATTGTACGCTGTCAATAAAATGTACATGGGTTAACTTTTCTTGCTACTAAGTTGGCAGTAGTTTTCTGCAAAGCACAAAGAGGAAATTACGTCAAAGTTTCAGTCTTTGCGCTAACGAATAAGCTCTTAAAGGGTTACTGGTTTGCTCTTTTTTTACAGTGGCGACCACTGAGAAAATACACCGACCCAGTCCGGCGTGGCCAGATGGAGCACCGTCCAAATTCTAGCACTTCTAAAGGAATTAATAAAGCTGCCTATTTCTAAACCTCTTCAGGTTCTTTACTGGAAAAGGGAGAAAAGATATTGGGTGATAATTACTCAGGCATGAAGGATCTGCAGAAGGTTTTCTCAAAGTGAAATGACAAGAGCTTTCTGCCAAACCTATGGTACTGATTCTGTAATAATCAGGTTATTGCAAATCTGCAGAAAGGGTTGAGAAAGAGCAGCAGCAGCCAGATGTCATATTGTTGGAGGAACCTGGTACAATGGAGAACCTGAGGTGATAGATGGAAGCAGCTTTATCAAGCCTTCAAGGGTGAGTAGATCTATATCGGACAAACAAGAGGGTCCAGAGTTAGATTCCCAGCAAGGCAAGGGCTGCCCTCTGAACTGGCAACAGTTGCTGCAAAAGTATCACCGATTTTACTAATCTTGCCATAGAGAAAATTGGAAACTTTGTCAAATAGCTCCTGAGAGTGCTCATTGGGCTGGGAGAGATGCAGTGGGGAGTAAGAGAATTGGCTATTGCAAAAACCTCTTTTATGCATTGCACTTGTGAAGAATTTTGTTGGCATAAAAATTGGCCTTAGTAGAGTAGAATAATTTTTTGTAGTGCCTAACAATCTTGTTAAAGGCATTTTTAATGATGCATGGAGGCGTAACCGATGATTTAATGATGTTGTACCAGGCATGAATTACCTAAATCACTTAGAAGTATAAATAATGGATTTGCCTGTAATTCGTCATTATTTTTAAAATAGATGCAGCTTCTGGTGTTCTACTCAACTTTCTCCTGTTCATTCTTCCGACCAATCAGTGTCCTGCTGCAAAGACATTATTCCCCTTGTTTCCGCAAAGCATCAAGTGAATGCCATAAATATAATAGCGATATACAACAATGTTAGAAAGCGTATACTGTGAAAAGAGCATCCGTACTGTGCTCAAAGTATCATTTTCAAGGACTTCCACTGGAAGTTTTAGTATATTTGTGCTAATTCTGTGAGCAATTTTTTAAGAAATGTTTCATTTGTGCAGTACTTCTCTGGAGTGCAGTTGATGAGGTATCAATGGAAGATTCATCTTACCTTAAGAAATGGGTTAGTGCTAATGATTTACAAAAATACATTGTTGTATCTGATTTGCCAATGCGATTCCAACCATGATCATACCATGCTGAATTTCCAGAATCTATTAATAACTTGTGTTATTCATCTATAAAACCTGTGGACTCTCTATTTCAATAACATTTTGCCTTTTTATTTTGCTGGAGCTTTTGGTTTTACTATTTTCTATGTACTTGATTTGACATGTTCTTTTTGTCCCCTTTAAACATGCTATTGGGATGGTGTCAGTGCTCTTTATGAGTTGACACATAGAATTTTTGCTTAGATTCTGCCTAACTAAGGATTAATAAGTTTATGATTGTGCATTATCTGTATTTCTGTAATTGGCTCTTCATGGCGATTTATACATTATTTTCTCTGTATCACATTTTGATTATTCTATAATAAATCCACGTTTTGCCCTTTTTTGATCTAGAACTCAGTTCTTTGTGCTTCCAATATTTTATTCGGTTTAACTCTGCTATATTGTATCACCTGATGTGGAGTGTAGTCTCTGACCACTAGATCAATGGGAAACTCTGGAGTCAAATTATTTTGATAAAATATTGGGGTGATTAAATATTGGGGTTTGGATGAGTATTGGGGTTCAACGCCCACAAAGTGGCAGCAGAGGATGGTTAGCACTAGAGCACCCCCTCAAAAGCTTCTTGGAAGATTTTTTTCTTTAGGTGCCTAGAACAAAGGCTAACAGAGGTTTGGAGTTTTGTCTGTTTCCTGATGCCGCATCCTCCAGTAGAGTGAAAAGCTGTATTGCTGTACAGTCCTGGATGAATTTGGAGCGTAAGTATGAATAGGGAGAATATGAATGCATGAGTTTGTGTGCTTTGTAATGATGGATTTCTGGTGGATGTGTTGGATATGTGATGATTGTGGCTTAAATTGGTGGACTGATTCCTATTTTGATGTTGTATTATTATTATTATTTGTATTTGTTTATAGGAGAAGAATTAAGCTGGTTATTACATTTCGTCGAAAATCCAAGCTCTCAAGATGTTTTTTCCTTGTCTGTAACTGTGGTGTGTAGAGCGAGGAGCCGCTTACACATTGATAGGGATTTCTATTAACAAATCTTTTTCAGGTTTAAGAGATTAATTTTGGGTTACTGTGCTTGCCCTGAGTGCACAGGGTGAAGTATATTAACTTGGGAGGTACATTTCTGCTGGTCAGAAGTTTGCCTAGCAAGAACTCTGTAGGCTGTTTGAGACTCAATCCTGTTTTTCTGGTACTGTTTTTCTTCACTTGTTCGAAAATGAATTCTGACTTGTGAAATACTGATTTATCTTCTTTCCTAGGGTAAACAGACAAGTAGTTTAGTATTTCCTAAAGGTATTTTGTAGTTTTGTAATTGTTTTTCTCCTTATGGAGAAACTCTACTGTGATTGGCTGTTCAGCCAGAGAGCCGTGCTGGGACTGGTGTGACCTTACCACTAGCTGTGCTCTGATTAGTTGTTTGACAGAATAGTTGTTCTGTGATAGGTTGACCTTTGACAGAGCTGCGCTGCGATTGGTTGTTCTTTGCTGAGTTTGTTTCAATGTTGTTTTGGTTATTTAGGTTGTTGTAAGCTTGATTAAATGTAAACATGGGTGAAGTATTTACAAAACTTAAACCTAAAAAAAGAGTATAAGCTTATAGAGGGTCAGAAGATGCCAAAGGAGGGCATGCCAGCATTTGTAATGATGGAAGAGGCTGGGTGTTATATGTGTGTTTGGATTCCTGAATGGAATATACAGCATATGCTGAGAAATGACAGTTCCCTATGGAGGGCACCGTTAATTATGAGAAATTAGACTTTTTAAGACAGGCAATGTATGATATGCGTCCAATACCAAGAACTACACAGTTCAAAGTGCACAATAAATGGGATGGCATGGCAACAAAGAAAGAGACAGAGAGAAGAAGGATAGAGTCTTCAGGGGCTGGTTAGAAGCCAGACTACATGATAATGGGAAAGCATGAAGAGTAGATTAAATGGAAATTGGGAAAACATTTTCTGTGATAGTTGCAGAAACAGAACTGGCCAAAACATATAAATCAAAAGGGAAGAAAGAGAATAAGGAATCAGATGATGATGATGACACGTTCTTTAGTGAGTTACTGATCTTGAGATCTCCCTCACACACAGAAAGACAGGCAGAATCAACCCAGATTAGTGCTGGAGTTGGCAGAGTGGGAGACACGGTAGCAGTGCAAGCTGTTACTGGAGTTGTACCAAGTGCCCTGTTAAAAGTGCCAATTACTATGGCAAGAGCATACTGCAGAGACAGAGGTGATGGAGCTACCTCCTGAAGAGGTCTGCATTGCGATCCTTAAGATTTCATTTGGCTAGAGGCTTCAGGGTAATGTGGATCTGAGAAATGCAATGAACATAATGATGAGAAGAGGTACTTGATTAAAGATGCAGCTAGGTGTGCCAATGAAGAGCATGAAAAATTAGAAGAAATGGCTGATGAATTATTTATTGATATCAGTGAAATGAGGCATGTCAATCTAAATTACAAAATGGGTTTAACACATGATTAAATCAAGGAGATTGGTCTAATCAAAATGAGAGCCAATATTAAAGATGTGATTAAGAAAATACAGGACTAGAGTGATTTAAAGAAATCTCTAGAAAAATAGAAAAATGGAACAGTAAATTAAAGAAAGATGAACAGTAGTGAGGCTATAGTGAGAAAAGGTCTAGCAAGTGGTTCAGAAATTGGAACAAGTACAGTAGCAGTGTTTCCTTCAAGAGAAGTACATGGAGGGAATTTGGTGCATGTTTCTTGGACAAGGTCAGATTTCTTTGCTTTTACGCATAACCGGACAAGTGGTGTGATGAGGTCCATCAATTGACGCATCTTTATCCAATGCTGTGGACAGATTTGAATTTATTGTCTGAAATTGTTGTTCCAGGGAATTTGTGGCTGGAGTGTAAGGTGGCTGCAGTGTGGGCAACACAGAAACCGCCTAGATAGGGTTCTAACAATGCACCAGCAACAGATGTAGCTGAGAAATATATGGCAGTGATTGAGCATTTGAAGAAACACTTTCCAGAAAGAAATATAAATTGGGAAAAGATTTTGAGGAAAACACAAGAGCCTAAAGAGTCAGTGCATTCTTATTATGAGAGGTTGATGCAGATATTTAAAAAAAACATAGATTTGGAGGTTTTGTTTCTGATTTTGTGAATGGCCTGAGCTCAGAGATTAACAATCATATTCACCAGAGTGAATTGTGTTACTCGACAAAGGGCATTGAGATTTTGAAATTGGCAAAAAACAGTAGTGATTTTCATAAAAAACTGAAAGAGAAGTTGATGATTGCTCAAACAAAGCAATTTCAAAGCAGCCAGATGGGTTCAAATGCAATTTCTATGAGAAATGGAATGAATGTGATGAATCAGGCAATACAAGGAGACAAGGCAAATGCTATGATTGAGAATGTTGAAATGTTGAAACAAACCACAGCTTGTCATTCTTGGGGTCGGATTAGGCATTGGATGAGGGAATGTAGACAGAATGAACACAGAATTCAAAACAACATACAACAGAATGAGCAGGTGCAGAGAAATAATGTAATGTCAAATGAGCAGAATATGGGACAGAAAATGCAGAGACATATGTAGCATTATTTCACAAGCCACCTTGCTGCACTGCATGAAAGGGCAAGAATGCACTTTATTTAACATAATACAGCACATTCCTGTCCTTTCCTTGAACTGGCGCACTTGGGGCCTGATTCACAGAACTAACTTACGTCAAAAACGTAAAGTTAGTACTTTTGGTATTCACAGAATACACTTACTCATTTTGTATTCACAGAATGAACTTACTCATTTCGGTATTCACAGAAGTTAGTAGTCCTAACTTTAGGACTCCTAAATGCCTTCTGTGAATACCGAAAGTCTTAAGTTAGGATTTTTCTCAGTTTAGGAGTCCTAAAGTTAGGAGTCCTAACTTTACTACTGCTAAACTGAGAAAAATCCTAACTTTAAGACTTTCGGTATTCACAGAAGGCATTTAGGAGTCCTAAAGTTGGGACTACTAACTTCTGTGAATACCGAAATGAGTAAGGTCATTCTGTGAATACCAAAATAAGTAAGTGTATTCTGTGAATACCAAAAAGTACTAACTTTACGTTTTTGACGTAAGTTAGTTCTGTGAATCAGGCCCAATGTGCTGGCCTAGCCCCAACGCAGGCACCCTTTCACCATGTAACAAGGGTGCCTGTGTTGCAGACAGGATTATTTGTGTGCAGAAAGGTATGCCTTCCTGCACAAAAACTGTCATCTGAGGCATTTTCTTCTTTCCATGTGTGCTGCAGCATGCTCCATCCATAGAACACTTCCCTGGTAACACAACATAGGGGTTTGTGCTGCATTGCGTTACTCTAGATTTATCAAGCCATGCAGGGCCACACAAGGTGGCCTTGCCTGGCTAGATATATCTGACTTAGTAGTTGTGCTGCCCTTGCACCCCCTTGTGTGGCACAAGGGTAACGCAACCCAATGATAAACCTGCCCAGCAGAGTCTGAAAACATTTTGAATGACAGTATCCTCTGCTCTGATAATGCAGGTAAACATGAGAAATAAAATACCATATAATTCTGGTTACCAACAGGATGCCATGATCATCACTGATGAAGTGACGGCCACCAGTTCACAATGACGGTGCCTCAGAGGGGGGGAGGAATGCTTACTTGGACCAGGCCTAAAAGTAGACCAAGGTGTCCCATGCATTGATGGAGAAGTCAATTGCCACCCTGTTTCATTTCAGATTGATACTGGGGCTACCCGTTCTGCAGTTTGTTCTGTGGAAGATCTGAACTTACCCCTCCTGGGAAGAGAAGTTCAAGCAGGAAGGATCAGCAATAAACAAACTGTTATTCAAGTTTCAGTAGACATTCCAGTTAAAATAGGACAAATGCGAAATAAACATCAGTTTATTCTATGTGATTTAAGCCCAGGGAACTTGCTTTGAAGGGATCTTCTTTGCTAGATGAATTGAGTAATTTATTGTAAACCGAATAGTGTTACAGTAGAAACACAAGATGAGTATTTACTTTTGAAACTTAGCGCAGAGGACTCCAGAATTGCGATCTACCCAGCTTTGACAAAGGAAGAACTTCCTCCAGATTTAAGACTCACTGTCAGAGAGGAAGTATGGGATTTTTCAGGGAAAGAAACTGGACTGATTAAATCAGCAGAGCCAGTGAAATAAAGTTGTAACCAGATGCATATTTCCAGTACGTATTAACTAAAGAGACTGACAAGGGAATGACACCATTGATTGAGAAAATGATGGAGCAGAGAATCCTTTGAGAGTTTCTTGCCAGCCTTTCAATTCTCCTGTAATGGTAATTAAGAAACCGAGTGGTAAATGGAGAATTGTGGAGGACCTCCAACATGATTAATAGCATTGTGGTTCCTTGCTGTCTTATGGTACCAAATCCATCTGTAATACTATTCCAAATTCTAGCAGAGTCAGAAGGGTACATAGGGGCTCATTACGATGGCGGGCGGACTTGGTCTGCCCGCCACCGTAGCGGTGATTGGGTCCGACCGCCATGCATGCGGCGGTCCCACATATACAATTATGATGGGACCGCCACCGCTGCGGTCGGATTCCGCACCTTTAACATTGCGGCGGTGGCTGCTGACAGCAGCACCGCCGCAATGTTAAAAAGAGCATGTTGTGCATTTCACTGCACTACGTGGCAGGCACTACACTGTGCCTGCCATTTGGTGCAGTGAAATGTAGGGGGGTACCATGGGTACCCCCCAGTGCACCCACACCTCCCCCCAACACAAGGGGGGCCCGCATCGGGCCCCTGAAGGCATTCTCCGCCAGCCTTTCAATGGCAGTTCAGTCGCCACGGAAATACTGGCTTCCACCGGCATCATAATTGTGCCAGCGGAGCCTGCTAGGCTCTGCCGCCATTGTGAGCATGCTGACCGCTCCGCCAGGCAATCGTGACGATTGCTACCGGCGGATGGACTTTCCGTTGGCCGCGATACCCACCGCCATCATAATGTGGCGGGGGTAAATCTCATGACAATGGCGGAACGATCACCACCACCGGCGCGGTGGTGGCTATTTTTCCACCATCGTAATGAGCCCCATAGTCATTGACCTGTGCCAAGCGTTCTTTTCAATCCCATTGCATGAGGATTTGCAGTTCCTTTTTGCATTCCAATTTTTGATTAAAGTTTTTATGTGGTGTAGAATCCCTCAAGGGTATCCAGAGAGTCCTACAATTTTCTCCAAAAGTCTTAAAAAGGATTGGAAATTTTGAAATTGGCATGCAATTCAGTTTTAGTCCAGTCTATTGGTGACCTTTTGTTAGCATCCAAAACGAAAGAGGATTTTGATCTTGATACCATTGCATTGTTGAATCACTTGGTGGAAAATGGTCATAAAGCCTTCCCAGCAAAAATGAATGTATTGTGAGGAAGAATTTACCTATCTTGGACAACATATTGAAAAGGGTTTGTGAACAGTCTCAAAAGAACGGGTTTCTGCAATTCTGAAATTGAATCCCCCGACTACCCACAGAGAGGTTCAGATGTTTCTGGGAATTGTTGGTTACTGTTGTTAGTCAATTCCAAATTTTTCCCAGGTTTCAAAGCCTTTAATAAGACTGATCTGTAATGATGTTCAAGATTTGTTACCATTTGATGACGAGTGACTAGAACCATTTAAGAAACTGAAAAAGAGTTTGTGTCACATGCCCGCACTCGGGATGCCTGACTACAATATATTTTTCTATTTTTTCTGCCTTGAAATGGATGGATGTGCACTTTCAATTCATGCTCAGAAGCATAGAAGCGCTTATTTATCCAATCACTTATCTTTCGAGCATGTTGGATCCAGTTGCTGCAAGTCTTACAGGATGTCTAAAATCATCTGTAGCAGTTTGTCTGGCAATAGAGCAAAGTGAAGGAATTGTGATGGGCCATACTTTATTGGTCTATGTTCCGTACTCTATTTAAATCCTTTTAACAAGAACAAATACACAGTACATTATAAACAGTAGATTGACCTGGTACAGACAGATAATACTGGAAGAAGAAAATATTTCAATGTGAAGGTGCAATATCGTGAAGCCAGTAAGACTGCTTCCAATTTCAGACAAAGGTGAAGAAAGGGAAAATATTGCTGATAATGAGTTGGAGTATGGTTACATTAAGGTGACTGACTTATGTTTCAAATCCAAGACCAGAGATTAAGGATATCTCATTAGAGGACTCATATTTAACATTGTTTGTTGATAGTTCCTTTCTGAGGGATCCATATGGAGGATTGAGAGCTCAGTTTGCAGTATGCTCTGTTATGGAAACATTGGAAGCATCCTCCTTACCTAATGTGGCTTCAACACAAGTAGCAGAATTATTTGCTCTAACAAGAGTTTGCTGCTTGTCAGAGAATTTGAATGTGACTATACCCAATATTGTTTTGACTTCAGAGTGGTTACATTTACTATTCCCACTCCAATCTAAGCAACTTTAGTAAAACAGTTGAACTTCATATGGATTACATCTACCATACCAACTTATAATCATTTTGTAGAAAACATTTTAATACCTAACCACAGAAAACTATTAAGTCCTATTAAATCATAGTTTATATAAAAAATGTGTACTATGCAAAGTAAAAAAATTAAAATACAGCAAAATAATTACAAGAAATAAAAACTAAGATTCAATAAAATTAAATTCATTTCCCTCCCTACAACCCCACCAAAAAAACACAGACACCAAAATAAAACTATATTTAGTTAAGATATTAGAAATAATTCATGAGGAATACATTTTTACAAATGTTACTATTTAACACAGATAACAATCAATTAATAATTTTAAAATGAATAGTTTACATAAAAACAATTAAAATATACATAATTAATTATCAGTTAAACAAATAATAAAATTACCAATTTAGTAGAAAATACAGAACCTCTTTAAAATGCTCATCATCCTCTGCAAAACCAACAACCCACTACTAAAATATTGATTACTAATAAAAGTATAAATATTTACATATGCATTATAAGTTGTAAATTAAACTTAAATGAATAAAACTGCAGTTAACCAATCCAAAAAATGAATAATCAATTTAAATTAGCCCCTACATTAAATTAAATATAATATAGTTTACTTCCCACCCTATTGCCCTTTAAATCCAAAAGCTGGCTACTAAATTAATAAATTATTAAAATAAATTAAAAAATTAAAATATATTGTACAGTTCACAAATTAAGCTTAAATAAATAAATAACAATTAAACAATTACAATTTACTTAATTATGAACCATTGAAATATTTAATCAACAGTAATAAATAGCATAAAAATAAATGAATTGTACAATTATAAACTTCCCATACTATTTCCTTACAAACCCAACATCCAGCGTCTACATTATAAATCACTAATTAAATTAAAGAAAAAACAAATGCACATTTGAAATTAAAAATATATATTTTTTAAATAATACTTATACTAGGAATACCAACAGCTTAAATTAATATACTTAGGGGCCGATTCCGATTCGGGCCGGAAATCTCTCCGACCGAGCCAGACCCGGAGAGATTTCCGACCGAATCGGACTCGGGCAGTCCGACCGATCGAGTACGATGCGCACGCATGCCATCGGACTCGAGTCGGTCGGACTCCCATTGAAGTCAATGGGAGCCTGTCGTACAACGCGTACGCGGGCTCCCATTGACTCAATGGGTGCGAGGCGGACAAGGGCGCCCCCTACAGCGTGTACGCCTCGAAGCGATTCGCGCCATACACGCACAGTTAGGGGGGACCCATGGGTCCCCCCTGTGTGCGACTCGTGCGCCTACGCGTACAGGGGGGTCCGACGCGGACTTCCAAAGTCCGGCTCCGACAGCTTTTTCGAGCCGGACGGCGCGAGTCGATCGGACTGCTCGCGGCGCGCATTGTACTTACCCGGCCGGGAAACGTCTCCATAGCGCGGTGCGAGTCGTGTCCATGCGAGTCGGTCGGAGCGTGTTGAAGCCGCGTTCGAGTCGGTCGGAGTTTTCACGGGTGCCTGCATCGTACTCGCTCGGCCGGACCCGCGTACGATTCGGTCGGGAAACAGGGCTCCGAATCGGATCCGGTAAATCCGAATCCGATTCGGAGCCCTACCGGCCGAGATCGGAATCGGCCCCAATGTGTATATATTACATTGCATTAGTGAAAAAAACAATATTTATTACAATGATATTAAAAGGAACAATATTAAATACAACAACATTCTTAAAAATGATCATTAATAACAAAAGCAATACAGATTCTATTCGATCACCTGAAAATAATAAAGGATCATCATTTCTTGTGGGCTCATGGCTACGCATGGGGGAAAAAACCCAACAGAGTATTATCTTATCTTCTTCAGTTAGAGGCACAGTCTACCTCTTGCTTTCAATGCAAGACCTAAAGAGACTGCAACAGAAAGCTATTTGAATTCAGCAGAAAAGAAAGTCCAATGGGCGTAGGCTTAAAAACATAGTTAGAGCAATTGAGGTGAGGCAAAATAAACTATTCAATCCTACATGCTCAGGGAAACAGGCTGAAAGCTCATCAAATGCTCCAAAATGTTTGAGTCACTAGAATTACAAGAATCAGACCAGGAGACAACAGGCAGTAACTCAAACAGGGTGAGGTCTTGCATTATGTGTATTATCTGGGGTGGAAATCCAAACTTTGGATGAAGTTAGAAAATTGGTTCTCAGATTAGAAGATTAAAGCCAAAGTTCCAAATGGATCCTGGTGATTCAAGGTTCATAGCCTTCATTGATATCAGTACAGACCATAAATGTTGATCATAATATGTTAGGCCTAGCAGATAAATTTAATCAGCAGAATAAGTTCATCCCTGAGCCCAATCTGGGAAGACAAGATATGATGTTTCAGGTGCTCGATTTAATCCTGAAAGAGGTAAAAAAAAATATTAAGGTATCACAAACAGAGACAACTTCACCATCAAATTACAAAATAGAATAGATGTACAAAAAGATTGAGGATTTTGAGGGTAGAATCTTTGAACTTGTACTGGCTTCCAAGGACCAGCAACACAGTGCTTCAGTAGTTACAACACTTTTCACTAATTAACAATGAACAAGAAGACTGGTGGATGGGTATCCAAGAAGCATAGGAGTCGGGCACAGGTACTTTAGCTCTGATTTTGGAAATGATTAGCAGATATATCCTTTTAGATTGTATAGGAGACTTGTTTTAAAGCAGCTAAACAATCTTTACACCCTTGATGACATGGGATGCTTATACCTCTGTCTTTGCCTGTAGTCATTAAATAACCCCTGCCACTGGTAGTATGGACCTTTGTACGCCACCAAAGAGAGTTTATATGGATCAATCATTGCATCACTTCTTCTTTATCAACAATTAATTTGTTTATTTTAGTAAATAAAAAGATTTTGTGTGAGTTAAAGGATTTATCAACAATTAAGTAAATTCAAATTTTCAAATTGTTTTATTTAGAATATATTAGTCTTAAGCCATCATTGTCACAATTTCAAATAATCTATTAGTCAGTATTTCAAAACAAGATAAAATGCAGTCTTAGTAAAAATTATAGTCAAAATAGTAATAATGCAACAAGCTTGTTCCATAAAGGAATTGTCCTAATCTAAATTATGTTTAGGATGGAATACAGTGTCATTTCAGAAACCCAATAAAGAGTTCTGATGAAAGAATAAATGCATAAGCAGAACGCCACAGCACTTTCAAATTATAGTGAAATTATTATGCTGGAAAGCATTCTCAGTTATAAATTAGCAAGCGTCTTTCACAAAGGAATATCATTTATGAGACTGTTTCTCAGGAAGACAGATATGGTCTCAAGAAACCCATGGAAGGATCTCCAGAATGCGATGGCCTACTCTAGAAACACACATTAAGAAAAAACAGGGAATTAAGAATCAAAACAACTATCACACTCTCTGTTCACAGCATCTAATAGGAATCCAGTAAACTCTGGGTAATAGGTAAACTCCCATGTTTTTCATGTTTTCACAATATGCCACCGAAATAAGTTCTTGAAAAGATAATTCATCCACAACTTGTGGTTCAGACAGTTCTTCCCATGAGTCTTGCTTCCTACCATCTCCACTCCTCCCAGTGGGAACCTCACTGTCAGTTGTCTAATACAAAACAAATGTCTACTCACTAACTAACAGAAAGCTTCTGGAAAGTTATAGAATCTGCAGCAAAAGAGGAAAAGATCTTGGGCAAAACAACTATTCAAAGTGAAAACAGGATATTCAAAGTTAATACATAATTTAACTGTTACGGTGGCACCAATAGTTATGCTAACTTAAATCAAAATGTTGTGTTATTCCATTTATATGTTTGCAAGTATTAATTATGACTATCTACCACAAATGTTCATTTATTATTATGTGCATATAATTTTGCATAAACCTTTGGACTTTTCAGTTAAATGTGTTTATTTTTCAAAATGCGAATATTCGCTTCAGCAACCTCCCTTCTCTGATGGTTATAATACCCATCACAATTTTTTCACAAATGAATATCTAAGGTGCACCTTCCCTCCTTGCTGTGTCATATACTTTACTTTTCAATGTTTCTGCTTTCTTCAACTTCTTTAATGCCTTATTTTTCCTTTCCTTTCCTTTCATCTATTTCTATTTCTTTTCTTCTCTTCTTTGCTTTTCTCTTTCACTGTTTTTATTTCTTGTTCAATTACACCTAAATCCCTAATACAATGCATATAAAAATATTAAGCAAATGCTGATGATTAACACAGGTTGAATACGACTTCTAAAAATCCACTCCCTATAATTCCAAACCAATTACTTATAGCAGAAGCACATTTGCCTAAAGTTCCTAATACACTCGTTGTTTCTAGAGTTTCTAATTCAGATTTAAGGTTAGAAGTGTTTTTTGCATATTCTTCAATTATATTACTCTCATCAGGTATGTATGATCAGCAATGTTAAGCCTTAAACATTTTGCAAACTCTGCCTTTTTCTGCCAGCAATATGTCTAAAGCTAATTGGTTCTGTAAGACCATTGATATAATAGCAACTAATTCAATCTTAACGGCTAATAAAGTGCCAGATGTACTAGTACCTGACCTATTTACTGCAGTAGAATGTTTTCTGAATGTATTGTTATTCAGAACTACGCCTACTGGTGGAAGGATTGCCTCAAAAATATCTCCCACTAATTGTGTTTGATAATTGGTAATATGTGTATGCCTGTGAGAAGGAGCCATTGTTAAAACTTCTATCCTATTTACATGATACATCTTAGGGAACAATAGAGCCAAATAATAAACTCTCTCCCAATCGGCAGACAACTGGATATAGACAAAATAGACTCCAGGAATAACTGCCTCTTCTCCCGTTAATATTTAAACAGGCTCTCCAAGAACTTCAAATATATGTTCACATCTACTTATCCCAATGAGTCTTTCTCTACACTGATTTCTTCTTTTGTAGACACACAATTTTCCTTTTTGTCATCTATCTCTTTTCAATTTTGGATATATAATTTTTTTTTTTACTCATCTTCCTCCTTCTTCCAAACATTTGTTAATACATATTTCTCTTTATTTGCCTTATGAAACATGTGAGCTCTCTTCTAATGCTAAACATTTTTTTTTTCTAATGGTCTCATTAGACATGTCAGATTCCTTGTGTATGCCTTAAAAGTGTCTATCTTTGTAGGGGACCGAAAGAAATACCAAGCTACTGCCATGTCCTTTGCTTGTAGATAAGGGTTCATTCTTTTCTAAAGGGGAACTTTTGAAAGAATCCTGTCATATTTAGAAAAATAATATTCAAAAACAGTACAGCCTATAAACTAAAATAAGCAGTATACAGCATGTAACTACATTCGAAAGTGGAATATGGTGGTAGGTTACATCCCCAGCAGCTGTAGAAGTATGCACAGACATTAGAACTTGGGTGTATTCTTGAACTCATCTAGAATAAACATTTGCTGTTAAATTTTCTTTTGAAACATCTATAAATGAAGCTTTTAATTTCTTCTCATCTATTGTGTGTGCAGATGATGTTGGTGCAGGTTTAAGTTTAAGGGTTTCTTTCTCCAGGGTTAGATTCATACCAACTAAAAGAACTATGAATGCTAACATAACAACTATTAGCGTAACAACAATTGCTTTTCTACCCTTAGCCTTGGTAAGGAAAAACATGTTGTCTAAGTCAAACCTTTAATAAAATATAGTAGCAGGTAGATTCAATATTCTGCGTTGACTTTTACTTTTATAAGATGAGCAAAGCTTTCGATGATTAACTTGCAATTACTTTATTCAGCTTATGTGCAACAGTCTTTGTGCCCTACTCTGCCTTTTTCTAAATATGTTAACCCTACTCTTCTACTGCAACCTTGGCCCTAGGGAATTCTTCTTAATTCGTTTTACTTCTCTTTTTTAGAGAATAAGTGTCATGTTTGGGTAAACTCAGTTCATTGATTGTAGAGTCAGATCATTCTTCTTTGAAGTAGCTAAATATTGCTTGTCAAGTTTTATTTTGTAAATTTGTTTCAGGAATTAAATGGAATGCTGTGTTAGTGTGGCATATAATGGACATTCAAGTGATTCTGATCTTAGTTCATTGGAATCTTGATCTGTTGCCTTAGATTTGTTCTCTGTATAGTAAGTCCACTTAGGTACAGAATACCTATGACAAGGTACTCTTGCTCTCTTGGATTTTCTTCTGACTCGCTTATACCACTAGATTCAGTTTCTTTGACAATGGTTTGTGGTTTGTGCTCAACTGAAACATGTGATCTCAGTTGTCTCCTGATACTTGTCAATTCCGATCGCAATTGTGTTCCTTCTTTTCTCATGCTTCTTCCCTCACCTGGATCATTTGCTTGCTCTGGTGGCAATTCAACGTCTCCTACTTTCAGTGCTCAGGTCTCCATCTTCAGGAGATACTTCCACATCATTTGGTGAGATTTCAGGAACTTGAACAAGTGGGGAATTCCGCTGTACTGATTCTCTGGTCCTTCAAGATGTATTGACACAGGAGGTCTTGGACTTGGCTCAAATGTTACCACTTCATGAAGCGGACAATTAGGTATCACAGCATATTTCACAGCACAGTGGGTGTTTAAAATCAGCTGGAATGGTCTTTTCCACCTTGGCTCTAGCCATGATTTTCAAACATGCTTTTTGATCAGGACCCAGTCACCAGAGTTAAGGTTGTGACACTGCTCTTGACTTGGAATGACAGTGACAGCTCCAACCTGGTGAGAAACAGAATGCACCACATCAGCCAATCCTTTGCAATAGTCGAAAATCATGTCATCTGTGATATTTACAAGCACATACACAGGCACAGCAGTCAGTGGCAAAGCACGTCCTGTAAGCATTTCATGAGACGATAATCCAGTCCTCCTGCCAGGACTGCTTCTGAGACTCATCAATACCAATGGCAAAGCATATGGCCATTTAAATAAGGTGGATGCAAAGACTTTGGCCAAATGTGATTTCAACGTCCTATTTAGCTATTCAACAATACCTGAAGCTTCTGGATGATAACTACAATGCAGTCTCCATTCCACTGGATGCACTATATACAGCATTTTAAGGACCTCGTTATTAAAGTCATGCTCAATATCTTCCCCATCAATTTCATTTTCGAGCAATGGTAACGATGTAGCTCAATTGAGTGTTTGACATTGCCTCAATGCTACATTACCTGCAGCAAGAATTTGTTGTTTGTATTTTGTAAGTCTGCTGTTTGTCAATGTGAGAAAGTGCCATCTTTCTTGCATGGTATGCCCCCACTTTTGCTGAATTGCTGATGTACTTTGACTGAGTGTGCCCTGGGCTCCTGCCAATCAGGTGCCCAGGGCCTGTGTTCCTTCCCTAAAACTGCATTGAAGCCTAAACCCAATTGGCATCTCTGGCCACATGTCAGCCCCTGGTAATTGGTACCATAGGTACCCAGGGCACTGTGACCAGAGAAGGCCTCTAAGGGCTGCAGCACTTATTGTGCCACCCTTAGAGGCCCTGTACCCTGACACACACACACTGCCTTTGCAGGCTGAGTGTCTTGGTGCAGAACAAAACAGAGAGTCGACGTGGCACACATCCCTGTGTGCCATGCCCACAAACACACTGCCCTGGCATACCTCAGTCACCTCTCTAGCTGGGTGCCCTATGCCAGTGGTGAGGGTACAGGTGCATGAGCCCTGTACCCCTACAGTACCCAGGTCCATTCCTGGGCACTGTAAGTGCAGTGCTGCCATTAAGAGTATATGGTGCTGGGAGGTCGTCATCACGAACTCCACAGCACCATGATGGCTACACTGAAGACTGAGAAGTTTGGTATCAAACTAACGCACAATCCACGTCTTGCCTTAGAGGCTGCCTAGGCTGCCACCCAGCAGACACGTTGCTGGACCCCTGGGTAGAGAGCCATCCGCTCTCCTGGGCCTGCAACAATGCACATCCTGGGCGAGGTGCTAGGTCTCTTCCCCCAGGATGGGCAGGGGGAAACTTCAAAGGCATGCCGCCTTTGTGAGCCTCCCCAGACCACTTGCTGTACCCAGCATCTGGTCCCCACCGGTTCTAGCCCCCACTCTGGCGGGAAGACTGGCAGGAAACCCCAAGTGAGGAAAGGGGGTGTGCCAGCCTCTGCCAGCCCCCCACCCCTCAGGTGAGGGAGGCGAGGTGAAGCACATCTCCGGGCTCTCGCCATCTTGAAGATGGGGAGCCCTGCCCAATCAGGACTAGGCTCCTGCCCCCCCTCCCACTGGAGAGTAGCAGGATAGGGGGTGTACCCACCCCAGGGAAGGGGCCCATTGGTCCCTGCCCTTTACCTACCTGTAACGCCCCTAAATTTAGTATTTAGGGGCACCCTGAACCTTCCTTCCTCAGATCCCGAATCCGAAACAAGCAAGAAGAACAAGAAGAAAGAAGACCTGCCGTGCAGCTGCTAACAAGAGGAAGACACCAACTGACTTGGCCCCAGCCTTACAGGCCTGTCGACCCTCAAACCTGCTCCTGCTAAACCCCAACATCTCCAGTGGTCAGCAACCTCGAAAACCCCGGAGGACCTGACTGCCTTGAGACTCTAAAAGACTGGGACTCCCACGAGCAGTGGTACTGCTCAAAGCAAGTAACAAACCCCTGATGCCAGCCAGGAACCGCGACTCCTGCACACTCTGCACCCGCCGAGCCCGGCCTGTGCCTGAGTGGACAAAGACCATGAGGACGTCCCCCCGGTGACTGTGACCAAGAATCCAGCACCCAAGGACCCTCCTCGACGCTCCTGACGACGCCTGCAGCCTCAGAACCAGGGACCCCGCCAACCGCGACCAGCAGAGGGTAAGATTTCCCAACGCGAAAAGACATCCCTGCACCCGGCGCCCTGCGGCCCCCTGTGCCCAACTCCGGGGTGCCTACCTATCCTCCAACTACCCAACTTACCTCTCGAAGTGGTGGTCGCACCTGAAGAATCTCCGTCCCCGAGATTGCAGACTTTGTTCAACTTCCAGCTTCTCCATTGAAATACATTGAGCGCCCAACGGCTCAAAAGCACCCTGGACCCAGCTGCCCGAGTGCCCCTGGAAGTGCAGCATCTATCCTATTCTACTTCCCCACTTGCCCTGTGTAAGTGACCAGGAGCCCAGCTCCCACAGCCGCGTGGCCTGCCTGCTAGCAGCCACCAACCAAAGGCCCCCTGCCCGCCATAGGCTAACATTGGGCCTAACTCACTCTGCACCCGGCCGCCCCTGTGCCGCTGAGGGTGTACCAAGTGTACCTACCTGACCCTGGGAGACCCCTGAGTCTATGCCCAGAACCTTAACTCTGCCAGTCGAGTACTTACCTGAAAGCCGATAACCTACATTTTCTCCATAGGGTAACATTGACTGGTTTACACTGAAATTTCTTCTAAGTGTCGAGTTTTGAAACTTTAAAATATTCACTAAAAATCGTCCGATCAACGAAAATGAAATTACTCACCTGTTATCAGGAGAGATCCCAGTGCTGAATCTTGGTGCCCAGCACTGACCCCGAAAAGCAATTACAACTGTACTTACCGATAACTTGATTTTCCTCCATAGGATAACATTGCCTGGTTTTCTCCAGAAAGTGTCGATTTTTTAAACAAACAAATATTCCTTAAAAATCGCCTATGTAACAAAAACGATTTCTTCCAACTGTTTACAGGAAATGCACCAGGGCTGAATCCAGGATCCAGCCCTGAGTAAGAAAATCATACGCAAAGTAATTGATATTGCATTTACTTAAAATTCCCCATTGAGCTCAATGTAATAATTGTGTTTGAATTGTGTTGCCTATTGCAACAACTGTAGCTATTGCATTTAAAAGTCTATTGTGTATTGAAAGTATATAACTAAAGCATCTCATTCTGAGAAAGTATTTTTATACCTACTTGTGGTTCTAAAATAAAACAACAATATATTTTTATATACAAAACAATTGGCCAAGAGTTCAGTTCTTGAGTGTGTGAGACCATTTGCTGACTGAGTGTGTACAACAAATGCTTTACACTGTCCTCTGATACTGCCTTAGTGCTCGACCAAGCTACCACTTTAGAGAGTAAGGTTATATCTAACTTTAGCCTCTGCCAAACCTCTGGGGACTGTGGACTCTGTGCACACTGAACCTTACTTTGGTGCAGTATATACAGAGCCACTTTCTTACAGTCAAATACTAGATCTTAGTGAAAGTGAACAATATTTCCACTCAGTGAGGAACCATCACTGTAAGAGGATGTCCCATCACAATGCTCTCTCTTTTCTCAATACTGACACCAACTGCAGCAACCGCATTAAGGCAGTCGGGCAGCCCTGCGGCAAGAGGGTCAAGAGTACTTGAAAAATATGCCACAGGTCTCCTAGAGTCACCATGCAACTGAGTAAGCAATGCAATCAGCCATTCCCAGTGCAGGGGCATGACAGAGACTTTCTCTCAGCCCTAGGAATGCTTTTTAGCAATTGTTGTCCCATGGAAGTGGATAGGGCACATCCTTGAGCGTTACTCTCAGTAAAGGCTTGGCCACTAAGGAAAAGCTGGATATCTACAGTCTACAGTAGCCCACCATTCACAGGAAAATTCTGACTTCTCTCTGTGTTCCGTATTACTTTTTAAAATGTCTGTGATTCTCTCTTGTGACACCTTTCTCATTCCCTTTTCAATGAGATGTACTAAATATAAGACCTCCTTCTGACAATATTGTAATTTACTTGGAGACACTTTGTAAAGCAATCGTGTCCTGTTAACAAGTCTCTTGTGTACTTTACCACAAGTAGGTCTTCAATGTACTGCCAAGCACTGAGTTGCAAGACCTTTGTACAGTTTCAAGATTATTTTTCAATATCTGGTCTGTACACCCTTGTGGAACTCGTCACCATGCCAAAACTCTATTTCAGAATATAAAAGAGAACAAGACATGACTGCCTTATGCAACAGGATAGAGAAAATGGTCTGGCATAGATACACAACAGTAAACCATTCCGCCTCACAGGGAATCTGAAATAGCATTGTAACTGGATTCGGTGCCATGGAACTACAATATTGTTAATTTTTCAAAGATCCTATACAATTGTATACTTGCTTATGCACTCCCATAATTGGCGAATTACAAGGACATCCAACAATTTCTCTCACAATTCCTTGTTTTATCATTGTTTTAATCACCAGAGTAATTCCAGATACTGTTTAAGGCATGAGATTATATGGTGGTGTTCGTGGAAACACCGCATTCTACTTTCTAGTAATTCAGACGTGTTCTGCTCCTTTGATTTTTCCTGTAAAATCTCATACCTCTGATTTTACAGCATCTCGTTAATCGGAAGGTAAATCCTCTACTGTTCTTGTAGGACACATTCCAACACCTGTTCCCGGTCTAGTCGTTTTAAATCTTAGATCTTCATCATGTGTTTGAAATTGAACACCATCTGGTGTGCATAAATCATGGAAATTAATTTTTCACAAAAGATCCCTTCCTAACTGATTCACAGGACTTAAATCACACACAACAAATTGATGATTTGCCTCAAATGATCCTATTTTTACCTGAATTTTCTCTGAAACAAGTTTGAATATTTGTTTATTTGTGACACCTACAACTTGGATCTTCTTTCCCAATAAGGGCAGGTCGGGGACTTTTGCTGTTCTAACAGTGGAATGGGTAGCACCTGTGTTGAGGAGCAATGACACTTGGTAGCCATTTACCTCTTCTCTACAAATGGTCCACTTTGTACTGCGCCAAGTACGTAATCTTCCTCCTCCCTCAGGCACCGTCATTGCAAATTGTTGGAATCAAAGCTCTCATTCCAAAACATGGGAAACTGTTGAAATGGGTTCTGATTTTGGAACAGACCTGAATTTGTTCTTGGCATTTCTATTCATATTAAATCTAGGATTTTCTATGTTCTGTGCACCATTTGGAACTTGTGGTACTTGCATCATATGGACTTGTGACTAATTTGGTGACTGCATTCACTGAACTGGGACCTGAACTGGAACATTTTGCATCTGTGTTTGATTGACACTTTGCATTTGCCCATTACGAATTACTTGGTTGGGATTCTGTCTACACTCCATCTACCTATGCACGAGCCTGTTACAATAGTCACAAGGAGTTGATTTTTTCAGCGTCGCAATATCTCCCCTTGAATTTGGATCAACCAGAACACCTCGAACTCTACCCTGTGGAATGTCAAATCCACCTTTGTTAGAAACGGGGTAGCGTGGTGCGGAGCGGGTAGGCTAGACTCCGGAGGATTTTGTAAAGCATCTGCGCAGCACACACTCACCGGCGACACACTGGACACACTACAAAAGAGACTCCACACCAGGTCATGTGAAAACAGCATATGTATTATGCAAAACACGTTATAAGGCAATCACAGTTGTAAAAGCACTGTGCTAACTGGCACCAGGTAGTCATTTACAGGGGGATTATTTACAAGGCAGGGCCAATCGGGCCGCTGCCAGAACCATCACAACAGTACCCAAAGATAAATGGAAGTCAGTAGGAATATAGGTGTAACAGCCAGTGCCTCCTGGCTACATTATGCACTTGGCACCGTCAGGGGCATAAGGCCTAAGCATAGCCCATCATAACATGACATTAGGCAAACTGGCATGAGGCATCTCAATATGCGCAAGAACACATTAGGCGCAACAGTTAGGCATGGAACCGTAGGAGATACTCTCATCAGGTGTAGGCCACTTTAGGCGGGGCATAAGCCACCTCAGCTCAGGTACAGCACCGAATACAGGACACCAGCACTGCACGCACTAGGGGATAAAAACATTCAGCATCCACCTTAGGCATATAGACGCGTTAAGCATCCGTTACATTGAGCATCAATCACAATCCTGCATTGGGCATAAACATATGCATTAGGCATCCTCCTGAGGCAGAAAGCACATCCTGCATAACGTTGGGCATAAACATATGCATTAGGCATGAACTGCAAACATCCTTACTTAATCATGAGCATGGAGCATAATCATTAGGCAGAAAACCAACAGCATAAATGCAGTAGAGAAAAGCTGCACACATTACCAATGCCCCACAGTGCAGACTAGTCTTTGGCGCCACTGCGCCTGGGGAGCCCCTACTCTGGGACTCTAATGCAGGCAGGTGCCCCACGTTGCAACTGCCCGCTGTCCAGTGGGGCAGTTGTGTAGAATCAGTCCTGGCCAAAAAGAAGAACTGGCCCTGCCGTGCCTCCAGAGCCCCCACTGGGACTCTACAAGTCAAGAATTCTCATCGTTAGAACTGTGGCCCTTCACCACTGCGGCCCGGGAGGGTCCCACTCCGGGACTTTAAAACAGAACTTGCCCAAAGGTTCCAAAAATGTTGCAGCGGCCCGCAACTGCGGCGCCGCTGGGTAGCTCACCAGATTGCGGCCACGTTGGAGCCCCCTCGGTGCAGCTGCCCACTACCAGGCGGGGTGGCTGGGAACCCCGCACGATCACTGTGGTCCTCTCAGAGGGACCCAAGGAGAGGCGGGCACCGACAATGTACCCCAATGCCCCCTCCACTCCCAGCTCCCCAATGAGCCCCACTCACCGGGACTCCTTCCAGCAGGGGACAGGCACCGGCATGTGCCTCGACAGTCCCCTGCTCTGCCAGGACCTCTCGGGACGTCTTCCTCCGGTCTCATTTACCCGGGCCACCCCTCGTGGGTCCCGGGACTTTGGCTTTTCAACTTGTGGAGGCGGGGTGGGCTCCCGCCGGCCCAGGCTCTCTTGGGATGGCCACGCGGGCTCCACTCGGCTCACGGGAGCCCCGCTTTCTCTCCCAGGCACACCGGGTCCTCCACAGGCAGCGGGGGCAGGCACCAACACTGTGCGTCGGGCCCCCCCTTTTCACCGCAGACACTCCCTCCGCTCTCACCCGCAGGGCTCTCCCTTCCACCTGGGAGCCCCGCGAATCACTCGCTGCAACTTCCTCACCGGCGGAGGCGGGGTAGGCTCCCGTCCTCCGTTCACCCGCACTTCCTGGCGCCGGCCGGCAGTGGCTGCCATTTTGCGGCCCCGCCCACCTCCAGGTGGGCTGCCTCGCTTCCTGCTTTCGCCGGGCTCTGCGGCTGTGATGCTTCGACGACGCTCAAAGTGCGGCGGCCATGCGGGGTGGGCACCCGCCAGTTAATTCAACACGCGGGGTGGGCACCCGCTTAATTTTAAGTATAAAGCGGGGTGGGCACCCGCGGTTCAAAAATGAGCTTAAAGCGCGGGGTAGGCTCCCGCTACTATAATATGCATAAGGCAGTGGGGTGGGCTCCCGCTGTCAAACAAGCAGGCAGGTGGGAATCCCACACGCCGGGATTCCCTCGTAGCGCTTTAGAATCTCAGCACGGCAGGCGCCAGCTCCTCTCTCGTCTGGGCACAGGTGTAGCGCCTTGGCAGCACCGCGTTGCAGGATCCAGCTCCTCTCTCGTCTGGGCAGTTGCTGGAGGCAGCACTCACGAGGCGCTAGTTGGCTCCCGGTTCCGGGGTCCCACATGAGAAGGTAGCGCCCATGCTCCTCACCTATTTGGAGTGCAGGCAACCAAATGATAGCGCTCACGAGGCGCTAGGGCAGGAGAGCAGGCAGGCAATACTGGGCAAGATCAGCAGGCAGTGGGCACTCATCAAAACAGGACAGCAGTTTCTAGGAACAGTCAACCCCCGTAATGTGGCACTCCTCCTGGCATAGCAGTCTTCACTCCAGCAAAGGGCTCTCACTGGCCCGGTGGACAGCAGAGGGGTATAGATGGGCTCAGAGGCCAGCACGCAGGCCCTTGCGGCGGTACCTCCTGGCAGAGTGTCCCCTCCAGATCAAAGTCCACGTACAGCCCAAACACATGGAGTCTCAGCTCCTCTATATATACACCCCTCACCCCACCTACCAGAAAGGGCCAGAACCTTCTGGAAGGCTCCCTGGGGAAACCGGTCCCAACTGGTTTTGGGGGAGGTGTAGGGCACCCTGTCTGCCAGGCTTCCCTCCAAAAGCTGAGGGTGTGTGAGACGGACACACCCCAGGGGGCGGAGCCAGCCTTGGTCACTTCGAGCACTAGACCGGTAACCCACCTCAGGCAGGCACAAGCACACAGACAGGGTGACTGTTTAAAAGTGATGTTTACACAATGGTCAAAATAAACCTGCGTACACCATTGCGCAGCATTTAACATTTGCCTTCCAGACACATACAAAACATGGCATATATATTCTCTACCATGGGGGTTCCTAATGTAAGCCTATATGAGGCAGACAACACACACTCTTTGCACTGCTAACCAGCGCTAAAGTGTTCAGAATCCTGAGCCCACCAATTCCATCACAGCAAAAAGGCTAGGGGGGAAGGCAACAAGTTCCGGGATGACCCTGCAAGCAGGGCCAAGTCCAACAACCTTCTACCATTTGACCTCCAGTCTGAAAATCAACACCTTGCACCCCACCAACATTCCCTACATATGACTGATTCTGACATCCTTTCAGAGCCAGCTTCATTTGGTCCTACAGAAATTTCTCCTTAAAACTTTTCTGTTTCATTTCTTCCTCAGCGCTACAGTATTTTGCATACCTCAGGATTTCACCCAAAGGCTTCGCCTGCCAACAATTTACATTCTGTTGCATGTGCATCCTGATTTCTAGTCACAAACCAAGAACAAACTGTGACACAACCTCCCATTCGGGATTTTATTGTCCACTGTGTTTCTTAAACACTTGCAATAATAGTGCATAGGGGATATGCACTGGCTCTTTTGCTTCTTGAGTAGTTCTATTGATTTTTAACCAATCCATGTCTCTCACAGGAGCTTTTCGTTTCAAAAAGTTAATCACCTCATCATACTTTTTCATCAACATAGGTGAGGGTGCACGAGTACGTGAATCTCACAACCTGTGACCCTGGTGCAGGAACAATCACAACAGATGTTGTGACACCAGGAGCAATCACAGTAGTGGTTGCGTCAGCAGGTGCAGTTGCAACTGAAAGTTTGGAGATGGTTCCCCCATTCTAAATCATATTCTGGTCAACAGGGGCTGTAGCCACTGTACAACTGGTGGTTGTAACGCTTTCTAAACCGGATGTAGGAGCCACATATGGTGGTGGAAGGGAGGATCTAAAATTAGGGGAGGGTGAAGAATTCCGCTCCAACGGCGGAGTTTGCGGAGTTTTGCCCACTCCGGTCTCCGTGCGGAGTTCAGAAAAACCCCACGAAATGACGCGGAGTGGAGTTTTTTTTCTCAAGCTGCTCGCCAACAGTAAGTCGGCAAGCGCTTGCGAGAAAAAATAATGTGCTAGAGCTCCTCCTGGCGGGATCTCACATCGCGGGAGGTTGCAGCAGGTCGCGACAGCTCGTGTTGAGAAATCTTCCATTCGTGTACAGGATGCTGTTGTTCGAGTAGAATGTCTACTCGAGCGGCAAAAAGCAGCAGCTCCCTCTGGTGCGATGCATAGTGCCGTTCGTGCTGATTTTACAGTGTGAGACAAACTGCTGGTGCTAAAAATCAGTGCGAGCAGCAAGACTTAACAGACTCCACGGAGCACGGCTGAGTTTCTCTGGCACTTCTCAGAGTTCCGCAGAGTAAAACAATGCAAACAAATCCCAGGCTTATCTAAAATGTCATTCCCTGAAGCACTATCAGTATCAGTTTTTCTTGCGGACTCCTCATCATCATTTCCCTTCTTTCAATTCTTCTTTGACTTTCCTTATTGCCAGGTACATTCAAGCTCCCTTAACTACACATTTTCCCCATCTCTGTTGCCCTTCATCCCATTCAGCATCCACGTAATTACGTGCTGCTCTCTTGGCTTTGTTCTGGTATCTTTCTTTCTCTTTGGCTTGAGCTGCTCACTCCCAAGCTGCATTTAATGCTTCATGCTGTGTGGGTCTAGGGGGTGGTTTAATTTAATATAACTTTTTCCTCAGATGTTCAATAATCTTTAAATGAAAAGGACCATATTGTGGAAACCTTAATGCTCCTTTTTTCAGTGATCTTGTGCCATTGACCAAGCCGCAAACATGCATTATGCTTTACGTTTGTCACCTTATAATGACCTACTGTGTGATCTGGTGGAGCCTCCTTGTCCTCATGGACAGGGACTCGGGCATCACTTCTCATTAAATATTTAAGAGCTTTCAAGCATTTCATGATTTCAAAAATTCAACAAAAAATTAGCAAATATCTATTCAATAACTTAAAATAGTTTTCTGCTAGTTAGTTTACAGTTCCATACAACTCAATATTCACTCCCAGTTCCAACACAATCCTTCTTCGTTAGCCTACTGCAATGGAGCACCTGATGATTCGCCAACCAATTCCAGCGCGTCACTTTTCACCGACTGATCTATCTTAGCACGACAGACTCTGGCGTAATTCTCACTCTTTGGAGCAGTTCACCCTCCTTTAAAACAAATTCATACAAGAAATGTCACAACATTAAGCAAGCAAGGGGCATGGCCAAGATGGCAACCAGAGCGGATGCTCTGTGAGGAGCTCCGTAACAGCCCAGGCCTTAAAATCCTGAGTAATACAAACGTGCATAAAACTTATCGCGGACAATTGAGTGGCAGTCCTGAGAACGTGATCCGATCCAGCGGGGGCGGCCGCAGATGACCCAGATGGTGATCGTGAGCACTCATGGCCATGAATCGGCTCGGAAGCCCGGGGCTTAGAGTGGTGTCAAATGCAAAAACAATTGATGGACAGAATGCAGAACAATGTCATACATTCACCACAGTAAAGAGATCTGGGCCTAAATCCATCGTTTTTTTGCTCCCCACGCCATTCCACTTTGAACCCAGCCATATGCAAATCAGTCTTGACCCTGCACCCAATGGGAACAATCCAGCCCGAACTGCCAGGCCAGGTCCTCCCTGGACTGGAAACAAGGATCTTAGGACCGGCTTCGGGGTTTCATCCCTCATCAGCCAGGATAGCTTGACTCCAGTGGCATGGAGAGCACGGGACCCACGTCTGGGCATACCCGTCCCAATCAGGGTGACAAATGCAAAAACAACAATTGATGGACAGGATGCAGAACAATGTCATACATTCACCCCAGTACAGAGATCTGGGCCTAAATCCATCGTGTTTTTGCTCCCCATGCCATTCCAGTTTGAACCCAGCCATATGCAAATCAGTCTTGACCCTGCATCCAATGGGAACAGTCAAGCCCGAACTGCCAGGCCAGGTACTCCCTGGACTGTGAACAAGCATCCTAGGATCTGTTTCGGGGTTTCACCCCTCATCAGCCAGGATAGCTTGAATCCAGTGGCATGGAGAGCACAGGACCCATGTCTGGGCATACCCATCCCACTCAGGTTGACAAATGCAAAAACAACAATTGATGGACAGAATGCAGAACAATGTCATATATTCACCCCAGTACAGAGATCTGGACCTAAATCCATCGTTCTTTTTCTCCCCATGCCATTCCAGTTTGAACCCAGCCGTATGCAAATCAGTCTTGACCCTGCACCCAAAGGGAACAGTCCGGCCCAAACTGCCAGGCCAGGTCCTCCCTGGACTGGAAACAGGCATACTAGGACGGTTTCTGGGTTTCACCCCTCATCAGCCAGGATAGCTTGACTCCAGTTGCATGGAGAGCATGGGATCCACATCCGGGCATACCCGTCCCACTCGGGGTGACAAATGCAAAAACAACAATTGATGGACAGAATGTAGAACAATGTCATACATTCACCCCAGTACAGAGATCTGGGCCTAAATCCATCGTTTTTTGCTCCCCATGCCATTCAAGTTTGAACCCAGCCAAATGCAAATCAGTCTTAACCCTGCGCCCAATGGGAGCAGTCCAGCCCGAACTGCCAGGCCAGGTCCTCCCTGGACTGGAAACAAGCATCCTAGGACAGGTTTCGGGGTTTCACCCCTCATCAGCAACGATAGCTTGACTCCAGTGGCATGGAGAGCACGGGACCCACGTCTGGGCATACCCGTCCCAATCGGTTTGACAATAGCAAAAACAACAATTGATGGACAGAATGCAGAACAATGTCATACATTCACCCCATTACAGAGATCTGGGCCTGAATCCATCGTTCTTTTGCTCCCCATGCCATTCCAGTTTGAACCCAGCCATATGCAAATCAGTCTTGACCATACGCCCAATGGGAACAGTCCAGCCCGAACTGCCAGGCCAGGTCCTCCCTGGACTGGAAACAAGCATCCTAGGACCGGTTTCGGGGTTTGACCCCTCATCAGTCAGGATAGCTTGACTCCAGTGGCATGAAGAACACGGGACCCACATCTGGGCATACGCATCCCACTCGGGGTGACAAATGCAAAAACAACAATTGATGGACAGAATGCAGAATAATGTCATTCATTCACCCCAGTAAAGAGATCTGGGCCTAAATCCATCATTTTGGCAGGCCGAAAGCTGACTGCACAACTATAAAAGCTACTCAATGCCTAGCGGAAGACCGAGAGGGCTGCGGGACAACTCCTGACTGGATCTGGATACCGTGTTCAAGTAAAAGAGAGTGGCGGCCGCAGCGCGGTGACACAACGCTGAACAGGCCGACGCGAAAGAAGACGGCCTACTCTGCAGAAGGAACAGAGAGGGGCAAGCAGCGGCTCGGCTGCACTGAGAAGCGTGTCACCCCGGACTCAGAACGAGAGGTGAGCTGGGCAGCAGAAGTGGGGCCTGAGGACATAGCACCGTGACGCAGCATATGGTGGAAGTGAGCGCCAGCAGAGAAGTGCACCTAGCCTGGAGGGCACCTAGGAGGGAACCAAATTCTTTGGTCAATTGGTAGACACCTGAAGGGGCAGTGGAAGAACTTTATGCCCCAGAAGATACCCCTATTCAGGTTAGAGAAGTGGAGTACTACGCTGCGGCAAAACAGGGAGGGAGAGGCCGATCCCCCTGGTTACACACAAAAAAGAAAAATTGGCCACATGTTGAAGGCCTCTGACACACAGTATCATACCTGCAGGGATAGTTTAGTTCATAAGAGAGGGAGCAACCCCCGATCAGGGTATAAGCTGCATCAGAACCACACCCCAGTGTGACAAGTTCCACTGTCTTACATACTCACAACTACTCAGAACTGTATGAAGACACTCTAACAGGGGAAAAACCACAGAGGCAAAATAGACTGATCGGAGCAATTGACTCTGCCACACCAGTAATGCATCAGTTTGGGACGTGGACCCTGTGAGACACGCTCTGAGAGACATTCACCCTATATTGGTCACAGACTGTGTCTGGAGATTGTCAAAGGATTCAAACTCCACATAATAGACGCCGGAGGTCCAAGAGGGGAATATTGGTGGCACCCCTGAAACCACCAATGAAGTGAAGTCACAGGACTGAGGCTTCAGGAAACCCCCGCAACTGTGAGTAGCAGAGCCAGTTTAAATACGTACCTACCCGGGAAGACAACATGGGTAAAACAAATCCTAAGCAAGGGGCAACTCACCAGAAAGTGGAGCTTCTTCTCAAGCAACAGGAAATTTACAAAGTCGGCATCTAGATAAAATACTAGCAGCAATCATTGACAAAACGGCTACCCTGCAACAGGACATATGGACTGTGTCAGTGGTTCTTGGCCTGTTGCAAGCAGAACACAACAAACTTGTGGATCGGATGAAAGAGGTGGAACTGGCAGGGGAAGAACTGGTGCCGGAGCACAAGACCACATTACATCAGTTAATCGACCTTAGAAGGCACAGACATGGTCAAGTACCTAGAAACATGGCTCAGGCAAACAGTGACACAGGAAGGACTCTCGAAATTCTTTGCACTTGAAAGGGCCCATAGGGTCTCGTCGCGACTCTGACACTTGGCCGACCTCCACGCCCAGTGGTGGCATGATTGCTGTAGTACAGAGATCGGGATGCTATAAATTATTATAGCCTATAATACAACATTCCCGCAATTATGGCCCATATACGATTGGGAATAATAAAATATCCATTTTCCCAGACTTCACACAAAAGTCCAAGCACAACAGGCCTTCTTACAAGAAGTTAAAAAAAGTCTTACAGAAAGAAGGCATACAGTATTCGCTGCAATATCCGGCCAAACTCAGATTGCAAATAGATGGCACAGTACATTTTTATGAATCCCTGGAAGAAGTATGGGACTGGCTAGAAATGTACAAAACAGGCGAACAACCAACAGATCTGCGGAAAAGCGAGAGGGCAGGCCTCAAACCACAACGCAGATGACTCGGAAGATCCACACGTAGACCAGAGGTGCAGAAACCTACCTTGTCACAAATGGCACGAGAACATCGCTCAGCACTGCAGGCAGTGACAGAGGCCATGTCTTCTCCCCTGAAGGAAACGGGGACAACTCTCGCCACTGACCGTGAACGGGAACGTTCGGACTCTGGAGAGTCAATGAAGACTGACACGCAGCTGCCAGTGGTTACACCGGGCTCGGTGGCCAAAATTATATGAAACACAGTGAGAAGATAAGTACCGTTAACAGGGGCACTGGAGCAATGGGGAGGAATAGGAAGAAGGATATCAGGAGGTGAGAGCGCTGCTAAGATTAATGACAAAGACCAGGTAGCGAGGATTCTGCTTAAAAGGAACTACAGCAGTGTACTCTGACTTTGATGTCGGACTGGGCAACATACAATAAATTATGCGGGGACACAATGCCAAATGGAATGACTGTAACATTATAAAATTTTGCCTGGGCTGAGCTGCTTGGATCAGCTAGACAAACCGACTGCACCCCCACCTAGATTGACTCCCACACGCACATGGCGAGAATCATCTAATTTTCTTATTTTCTAATTCTGTTACAAGTTTGGGTGGCAAGCAGTTGCAACACTGCCCAAGGGAAGGGGAGTTACTTGTTTATAAAGTTTAGTGATTGTCCTGTGGAGCTACTATCAATATGGTATGACAGGGGAGGGGATGGGGGGAAGAGAGAAGACACCGAACCACAATGAGATGGCTATAGCTCCCATAGCACAAGTTCCCCAACAGTTTAAAATGCTGACATGGAATGTCCGTGAACTAGGATACCCAGTTAAACATTGGAAAATACATAGCTACATTAATAGAAGAGGGGCACACATTGTTATGTTGCAAGTAACCCACCTAACAGCAGACGAGGGGGCTAAATTAAGATGAAAATAGGCGCAGACAGGTGTATGCAACTTCTTACTCAGTCTGCTCTAGAGGGGCAATGATTTGGATATGAGCCGGCGCCCCATTCATGATGCAGAGCACGTTGGTGGACCCAGAGGGTAGATTTGTATTAGTACGGCGGAGGCTACTTGTACGGGAAATTGTATTGGGTAGTATCTACGCCCCGAATCATGATCAACTGCTGTTCTTAGAGAAATTGTCTGCAACTATAGCATCCTTGCACTGGGCTGAGGCGCTCTTGGGTGGAGATTTTAATTGTGTAGCTGACATTGAATTGGACTGCTCTACCCCCCTATTGCATGGTACAGTAGTCACCAAACTAGCGCAGGGATTTAAGAATTGGTTAAAACTGTGGAAATTCGATGACATCTGGAGACTGCAACATGGGCGGACACAGGACTATTCCTATTATTCATGCCTATATAATCTACATACGTGACTAGAAGTGTTCATATGCACGGACACATTGACGACCCGAATGATACACACAGAATATTTAGATTGCACCTTCTCTGATCATAATCCCCTCCTTCTTTGCTATCAACCGCTAACGGAACCTACAGTCACACCGACGTGGCGCCTTGGCCCGAATTTGTTAACAGTTGACTATTTCAGACGATCATTAGAGGTCAAAATTGCGGAATACTTCAGATATAATCAGGGCTCGACCGCCTCTAGAGCTAGAGAATGGGAGGTGTGCAAGGTAGTAATAAGGGGTCATTGTTTGGGCGCCACAGTGGGATTGAGAATGGACTTGCAGAAAGAGATACTCCAGCTAGAGACACTGCTACATGAACCGGGGCGCAGTCTATTGACAGACATGACCACCCATAAGCAGCTAGAAAACACTAGGCTGACATATAATGGGGCACTCGAGCGGTTAAGAACACTAGATATACGCGAGTATCATACTAAAGTACATGAAGAGAGGGGAAAAGCAGGCAGATTATTGGCGTGGTTAGTCCAGCCAGAAAGCAGGGGAACGCCAATAACACAAATTGTGACAGACAAGGGAGAAACGCTATTCCTCCCCAATAATATCAACGATAAGTTCCGCACAAATTATAAAACACTATGGGCCCCATGCATCAAGCAAAAAACCGGTCGCAAACGGGCAGACCGGTATTTTTGCATTTGGGATGCATCATCCCAAATGCAAAAATCGCAATTTGAGTAATCGCAAAAATAGCGATTACTTAATTGCGATTGCATATAGGGAATCGCAAATTGCGATTCCCTGAATGCAATGCATGATGAAATTGCAAATAGCGATTTCTCAAATAGGGGTCGCAAATTACCATCAAATTGAACTTGATGGTAATTTGCAAAAACTTTGAAAAATGCACTGAAGTGCATTTTTCAAAGTTCCTGGTTACACACACACATGCCCTTGGGGCATGTGTGTGCGCAGCATGTGTTCACATTGCTATTTCAGGGGTGCAACAGGGTGTCCTTTTGGCACCCTTGCGCCCTTGAAATTGCATGCGCAATTTGCGAGTACCTATTGGGTACTCGCAAATTGCGCATGCAATTACCATTCATCCCTAAGGGCCTGTAGGCCCATAGGAATGAATGGGAAGCCATTCCTTAATTGTGACTCGCAATTTGCGAGTCGCAATTAAGGAATGTTTAGGAATCACTATTTTTTTAGCGATTCCTACATGCATAGGCTTTTGCGATTCCTTAATTGCGATTCCTTAATAATTGCAATTAAGGAATCGCAAAAGCCTACCTTGATGCTTGTGCCCCTATATGAGGAGGCCCCGCCAATACGCCATGCGGATGAACTGAGGAACCGGTGACGGCTGATGGAATACGAGAGGCCATCTGAGAGATGGGCACCGGGAAGACGCCGGGACCGGATGGTTTACCAGCGGAATTTTATTTGCTAATGGCACAGACATTAGCCCCTAAATTAGAGGCAGTATATGAGGAAGCATGGCAGAACAACTTACTACCGGCATTTACCAGAGATGCGTTGGTGATACCCCTCCCAAAAACAAAAACAATAGGAGCAAAAGTGTCCGAGTTTAGACCTCTTTCAATGTTAAATACGGATTTTAAAATCCTGAGTAAGGTCTTAGCAAGACGAATACTACCACATATGACATTGCTCAAACATAAAGACCAAAGTGGGTTCATATCATCAAGGGCCACGTCGGCCGATATCTGAAGGCTTTTCCATGTTCTGCATCATACCGATAGAGTCCACTACCCTAAGGCACTGATAATGTCGGTGGACCTGGAGAAGGCCTTCGATTCTGTGAGATGGGATTTTCTCTATGCCACAATGATCAAAATGGGGCTAGGAGGAAAATGGATAAAATGGGTCAATCTACTGTACTCTTTCCCCACAGCTCAGGTTAAAACCGGGGGGGTGATCTCGGAACCATATGGCATATTAAGGGTCTCCAAGCAGGGATGCCCGCTGTTTCCTCTAATATTCGCCCTCGCCATTGAACCTCTAGCAGAGCTATTTAGACAGAAAGGAAGATCACATGCTGGCACATGCATCAAGCATAAATATCCTCGCAAAAATTGCGATTCGGTAAAATAGACCGTTAGCGACCGCAGAACAGCACTTCCCAATGCAGCAACCAAAATAATGAAAATGCAATAAATTCGCAAAAAAACCTCCCGCTAAATTAGCGAGAAGCAAAATTGCGAATCCTTAACAGCGAAACATACAACAGCAACCGCAAATAGCGATTAGCAATTAAAGAATCGCAATGCTATGCATGGAAAATCGCAATTAGCGAATATTAGGAAAATCGCTATTTTGCAAGTGCAGAATAAGGGGAATCACAATCAGGTGGTAAAGTTAAAAAAAAAATTGCACAGGTGCCACTAATCTGAAACCCTTTAAAAATGACTCAGGAGACCCCTGAAGCCTTTCACAATGGCAGCCCTCTACTTGCTGGCAAGGAGGATGAGGATCAATGCAGCAGCTCAGCGCAGAAGGAGGATACAGGAGAGGATATTCCGAGTGCGCATTACATTGCTGTGCCAAACTGAGGATGAAATCTACGATAAGTACAGGCTGAACCGTGCAACGATCATGCACCTAATTGCAGAATTGGAACCCCTATTGCAGCACCAGACCCGTAGGACCCATGCTATCCCCGCACATGTACAGGTCCTATGTTGCCTGCACCTACTAGCATCAGGCAGTTTCCAGGGGGTAGTAGCCGTAGCCGGAGGGGTATCACAAAGCTCACTCTCATGCTTCTTCAAAAACGTCCTTGACGCCATGATGACAAGGATCCACACCCACATCACCTTCCCCACAACCCCACAGGAGATGAATAAGACAAAACTTGACTTCTACCAGGCAGCACAATTCCCTCATGTGATCGGATGCATAGACTGTACGCATGTCCCTATCTGTCCCTCAGCAGCCAACGAATACATCTTCAGGAACAGGAAATCCTATCACTCAATTAATGTGCAAGTTGTGTGCAAGTTGTGTGCAATGCTAAGCATATCATAACGGACGTTGTGGCACAATTTCCAGGAAGCACCCATGATTCCTATATATTCCGTAACAGTGGCATCCACAGGCGTCTGCTCAGGGGTGAATTTGGCGAAGGACATCTACTTGGTACACACATGTACCCATTTGCTACATCAATTAAAACAAATGTAATTGCATAACTGTGGCTAACCCTTTGCTTTCCACCCTGTATGTGACAGCATATACGCCGTGCGGGACTACATCTTGACACCGTACCTCAACCCAGCCACACCACATGAGCAGAGGTACAATGCGGCACACATCAGCACACGGAATGTGATAGAACGCACCTTCGGAATTCTGAAAAGTCATTTTCGCATTCTTCACAAAACTGGTAGAGCGTTGCAGTACAGCCCAGAGACCTGCTGCAGGATCGTGGCTGCATGTGCCATGTTGCACAACATTGCCACCAGAAGAGGCATACACATCGAGATGTCCGACAGTAAGTCTGATGGGGACGACCAACCACCTGCACAACACCGACAGGCGCATGTGGCGAACTCAGCAGAAGGACAGAGGAGACGTGCACACATCACCCAACATTATTTCTGAGGTAGGTAATGAGCCATAACAACTAAATGGTGTACGCAAAAGTATTTATTGACATGAGCCCATGTCTAGCCAAAATCATATAAGTGCAAAATAGACTGTGATTGCATTAAGGTCCAAAGTCAAATGAACTGTTACACGCACTGGATAGCAATCACTAGTTTGTAATTGACCATGGTTACCCCACCACGGCCAAAAAAGGAGGACATGCCTGGCTAGCGCCTCCTGCCATGCACCCCTAGCCTCCTTTCACCTACCTCTGCTACATCACCCTGTGGTGCTGCGTGAACTGCGCCTCTTGGCAGTGGTCACTGGCACTGACAGGCTACTGAGGCTCGATGCCTCCTCACTCCCCTCCTCCCCTGTCAAGTTGAGGCCACCCACAGTTCCGGCCTGGAGATGTTCCACAGCAGTGGTCACTTGTCCTAGGGCCCTGGCAACATCCCCACAGAAATGTCCAAGATCAATTTGCATTGCCACAGAGCGCCGTGCTAGCAGCACAGTGGTGTTGCTGAGCTTGTTGGTGGCCCTTGTATTGGCTGACATGCGGATCATGCTCTGGCGATGCCTTCTCCGCTTAGTGCTTTGTCCTGCAAGCACCACCCGGGTGAGCTCCTGTAGGCTCAAGTTTGTCTGCCTGTTACCCTCAGCAACCACTGTTGTCAGCTCACGCACACTGTCTGCCATTGTGCTGATGTCCTTTGCCAGCTTTGAGATCTGGAGATTAATTGATCCCATGTGTCTTCCCTGCAGGCGCTGCATGCATAACATTTGGGGCTCTACGCCTCCATACACATTCGCAGCCTGCTCTTCACGTGCAGCAATACGGGACCTGGACCTGTGCTGTCGTCCCGGTTGGACCTGTGCTTGTCGTGGAGGTAGTGTTGCAACACGAGGCTGGCTGGACCCTGTAGTGGGTGCAGGAGTCAGCTCGGCTTCCATTGGCTGCAGTGAGGGGACATGTGCTCTGCGTTTTGGTGGTGGGGGTGGTGTGCATGCTGGGGCCACTGGAGTCTCAACATCGGTCTCAGCAGGTGTCTCTGAGATGTGGAGGTGGTCACTATCTTCGGAGTCTGCCTCAGCTGCATCTGTGATGTGAAACAGTGCAATGTTAATTTTGGTGAATCCTACATTTGTTTTACATTTGGCATACCTTGCTCACATTAAATCACTGACTGTAAACACTGGTTGCCATGCAGTGTTGGTGTGTTTTACTTGCCATTGTTGCTTTTGAATGCCCACTTGGCTGACATGACTACAACTCCCATGATGCATCTGGTGTATGAGGGAAAACGTGGACTGGAGTTTGATCTGTACACTGTGATTTGCCTGGGTGTATGTGCATGATTATACATTACGCAAAGGATTGTGCTTGCATGCATCTTACCTTGTGGGGTAGTTGCTGCGCCGGATGTGTCCAGCTGTGTGACTCCAACAACTGCCTCAGGCTGGATTGTCGCCTCCACAAGGTCCTCCAGGGCTGTGTTGTTGGGTGCAGTCGATGGTCCCCCTCCTTTGGCACCTGCTTCCTTCAGCCTTTCAGCTATGCGCTCTTTGGCACATATCCTCAGGTCGTATCACCTTTTTTTCAAGTCATCAATGCTGCGGTGTGTGACACCCACAGCATTCACTTTTGTCTTGATGCGCAGCCATATCTTTCTTTTTTCTGCCTATGGCACTTTCAGAGACAATTTGCCAAAGAGCTTGTCATGGCTTCTGCTGACCTCCTTAATGAGATATTCCAGTTCACGCTCACTGAACTTCATCTTCCTCTTCCTGGGTATGGCACTCTCCCCTGATGCTGTTTTCTCCATCCTGTGTCAGACAAAGTTGCTGGATACAGATTAGGAAGTGTTTCAGGTCAGCTCCAGTACTCTGCCTCCTCCTCTGAACTCCTCTGGGCACTGAATGAAGCATGGGCTGGATGACTTCCTGGTTGTGATGTCATCAGCCTGCTTCCAATGCGACACGCTATTTGCGATTTGCGCTATTAGCGATATCGCAAATAGAGATCTCGCTAATAGCGATATCGCAATTTGGGACTTGCTGGTTTTGTGCCTCGCATTTGTGTCCTCGAAAATCGTTATTGCGATTCTTTGCGAATCGCTATTTCTGCGCGAGTAGCTTCATGCATTCAGGATAGCGATTTTTTAATTGCGATTCCTTATTTTTCGCAATTAAGTAATCGCTATTTTGGATTTTGATGCATGTGCCTGATGGAGTCCTATTGGGGGACGGAGAGCATATCATCTCGCTCTACGCAGATGACATATTGTTATATTTAGAGCAGGGGAAGAGAGCGGTGACAAAGGCTACGGAACTCCTAGACAAATATGCACCGCTGGCAGGTCTAAAATTGCACAAAACCAAAACTTATGTTTTTCCAGAGATAGAGGGGACAGAATGCCCAGCTGACTTTCCCATGGGTTTGAATTGGGACCCCCGGTCTTTCAAATATCTAGGAATCCAGGTGTACCATGACTTAGTAAACCTAAAAGAGGGCAACTTAAACCCAGTATTACGGTCTTTTGGGACAACAATTCCATTTTGGCGCTCTTTAAAACTGCCCATGATGGCCAGAGTGGTGCTGACCAAAATGATTATGCTCCCACGTCTGCTTTATTACTTTGTAAATTTACCGGTGCAAATTCTAACATCATGGTTTGTGAAATTAAAAAAAATGGTACGTGAATTGATATGGGACGGAGGGCGAAATCAGTTCTCGTTGACCATTCTGCATCGAGCTCTCGAAGAGGGCGGTCTGGGAGTTCCGGATTTTGAGCTGTACTATCTCGCGACGCAACTGCAATGGTTGTCTAAATGGATGGACGGACGGACTGACGAGACCTGGAGCTCTTAACGAATATGACCCATAAAGCTGCCCAGAGACAACTCATAGCTAAACTTATATACCCGACCATAGAGATTCCACACTCAGGTGTGCTCCTACAAGGGGTGCTCTACTGTTGTAAGAGGTGCCAGAGACGCACAGCTGGTCGGATTCTGTATGCCCCGGGTCTACCCTTGGTTGGGATCCCACGAGGGATACGACCTACACTTTTTCCAGAGTCACAAGTGTTAGGCTGGACTGAGGCCGGAGTCAGGACAGTGGGTGACTTATATCAAGAAAAAAAATTGATCCAGTTAGAGGAATTCCTGGGCCAATACGGGCTGCCACGAGGCCAGTTTCTTACCTACCACTCATTAGTGAAGACATTTAAAGAACCGTGGGGTACAAATCAGAGGAAACTGCAAATGCACTGTAGTGTAGTTCCTATTTCCCTAATAGGCTCTGCGCATTGGAATAATATAACCTATAGGTTTGACATAGGACTAAGGTCGGTATGTCCCTATCGATTATATTAAACTTAATTACCTGTGCCAGCTAGCTCAGAGGCCACTAGAAACTCCTTGAGAACAAGAAGGGAGTAGTTTCTGGCAACCAAAAAACATGACAATTTTGTTTCCCTTTAGAAGCGGAACATGTCTCAGAATCATGGAAACAATAGATAACAGTTTCACTCATTCAATCGTGCATGCTTAGTTTCTGCAGAGTTACACAGAAAGGAAAGACGGGCGTTTCAATAAAAAGGGTTTTATTGAACAGTCTTGTTTCTCATGTAAGAGATATGGGCTGTTATAATCACAAGACAGTATGCAAGATAAATAATGTACAGCGTAAGCAGTAGAAATAAATAATACTGCGCTAGCATTATCTTTTAGCATATATTCACGTACATAAATAACATGAGTTAAGAATGCGAGTACTCATATGATGCGTCTCTAAGCTAGTTCTACCCCAGTGTACCTAACCTAGTCTAGGTGTAGGGAAGAGTAGAAGTAGGTGGAGTATTCTCTAGTATGGTAGACTAAGAGTATGTTAAGTCTAGTATGCCAAGAGTCCCTCTAGGATCTAGTCAGCTCCATACCTTGAGAATGAGAGAGGTGGGAATCTCCTGCCGGATCTTGGAACTCTAACACCCCGCGAAGGGAGTCAGAACACTGGAAGCTGGATTCGTCTGCTTGCAGGAATGACAGCGTCTTCTCAGTGCGTCAGGCCGGGATACGGGCTCCTCTGAAGTCGAGGTCTCCTCTAACTTGCTTGGGCAAGGGAAGGTATATTTATACCTGGTAGGTGTCGTGGAAGGTTAGCATTGACGTGAAGTCGGACAGAGGAAGACGTCAGGAATGAACCCTTAAGGTATAACGGTTCATACATAATAGATGAGTTCTTGGAGAAATCAATAGTCCTGTGCTAGGGGAACTCCCGAAGCTTAAGGGTCTGGTTTCTAAGAACTCGTTGTGACGTTAGGGTGGACGGATGTCGGTGACCATGCCTGTATTTGGAGTGCACGGTTAATGCCTAAATAAGGACAGGGATTCTATGCCTATATAAGGGCAAGGCGAATTGTGCCTATATAAGGACATGATTCAGGAAAACCTTTATACGGACACCTAAAACGGAATACAACACCCACTCCATCTTCGAGTGAACGATAATACTAAATGCTAAACACTTTAAATGCTAAACATAAAATTGAGTACCACATATTACTAAAAACATTTCTAAAAGCATTTTAAAAGAAGCTCAAAACTGTTGAAATGCCATAGGTACTGTACATTAAAGCATTGTTTTCATTCTAAGCATATAACGGAAGTGGAATGCAACGTGAATGAAAACAGTAATATATACATATGATGAAATGGTCGATAAGTTCTTAAAATCAAACCCATTGCATATCATGGAAGTAAATGAAATGTTAGACAAGTAAGGTGATAATGTGTCCCTGGAAGTATTCAAAGAAGTCCGTTTTATAAGACTAGTTCTACTGTAAGCAGATTGTTCATTTGCCATGTCATTTCAAAAATTTAAAAAAGAAAAAAGTTCAATTCTGGGAAAAGTTCCAAGTGTGAAAAATATGAAGGCCAAATTTCATTGTTGCCCTGGTACACTGTGAGCCGAATCAAAGTCAGTGTATGGGTCTGGCGTAAACATTAGATCATCTATTTCCGTAGCCAAAATATCGTCCACCGAAGTTGGTGACATTTGGAACACCTCGTTCAGAAGGTTAATTGCACAGAGATGAGAAACATTGCTTTCAGCAGAAGAAGCAATGTTCGCGTCCGTTGTTACCTGTGTGCCCGTTGATCCATCTCGTACCTCAGCAGCAGCCGGAATAGTCTGTGAGATCTCAATGAATGCCGCCATCAGGATTGGAAGCCTCTGGGGACAACACACAGCATGGGCCGTTATCGGGTCCAGCAGAGTATCGATATCCGTTGGCATGACTGATGGGAGTGTTAGACAGGTGTCTAGCACGCATTCTTCACCGCAAAACAGGCAGCGTAGAACAGGTAAGATGCAATCTTGCCAGATTGGTCTGAATGACAGGAACCACGTTGTATTAAGTTCCCGTAGATGAGGCATGCCCAAAAGCTGTACTATTTGCTCACGGCATTTCCGTTCAAGGAGGGCTCTCTCCACATCGCTCGGAGTGATGTTGGCGAAGAGGCTTGCCATAGCGTAGTAGGAGGAATAGAAACAGAATTCCTGCAACAAGTGCTAGAATTAACAGCACACCACCAAACACCGAATGTGCAAAGTTTGGGATGATTCCGAGGACAGCCTGGAAAGGTGCTAATAGTCCGGAACAGATGGTCTTAAATACATGTACAATTCTGCTTGTATCTGACATATTAAAGATACGTCCTATCATTTCTACGAAATGTATAGGGCAGTTTGTACGAATTAAAGCTTGTATCTCAGCCAAAGTCCTTGCAACTTGTAGATCATAGGTTTCTTTGGCCGAGGTCAAAGGCACTGATTGTTGTATAAGCATGGCTTTCATTCTGCTTAAAGTATCAAATCGTATAAAAGAGACATTCAACGAAGGCCATAGAGGCGACTCCCTGACTGTGTCTATTGGGGCAAACAATACTTGCATACAGCAAGTGACCCTGGAGTTGACCGTTACTAGATATGGGATGCCTGGCAACATGCCACAGCAACTCTGATCATTCAACATGAGGTAACTCCCATTAGAAAGTTGTCCAAACATTGGATTAATCACAGCAGCTGGTCTACCCTGCTGGTGGCAGGACAAGTTTGCCACAGAACCATTACAAGCCCTGTGTAAAGAAATGTCCTGACAAATCAGTGAACCGCTTAGTGCACAGTGTGTACCGCTTAGAAACACTTCACGATCCCCACTCCAGCATCTATAGGTGTAAGGTAAATTCCAGGATGTCTTAATGTATTCTTTACCCAACCTTTCTTATTTGCCTGCTTGCATCTGTTTTAGGCAATACTGAAACTGGAAAGTAGTCACAGGTAGACTAATTTTGCCATGAATAAGCCATTCTGTAGCTGGTTTTTCTGCCACTGTGAATGGTAATTTGTCAAGTTTTTCAATGCTCAGTACTGTATACTTTGCTCCCCTTTGTGCCAGATCGATCTGTTTATCAGTTAGATTGTATTCTGCAAACAGAGCCGTCGTGTTGATAAAACGCCAAGGCACATAGCCCGCACGCAAAGATTGCAGCGTCCAGCTTAATAACATAATAGAACGTAACTGAGACTGGCCTTGCTGTAACATGGCTAAATCTTGTTCCAGTATGTCGATAGCAGAGGATACAATACTGTCCAATGAATATATTCTGGAGGACAAAGTTGTTAACCCATTGTCGACCACAGAGAGAGTTTTCTCTAAGTTAATACGATCAAGTTCACGTATTCGTTCTGCGGCCTCCATCTGTGACACCTTCCATGCTTCATTATAAGCAGCATAAATGCCGGCATATATGAAACGTTTTTGATGCAGTTTTCTTGGTCCAAGCAAGAATTCCCTAAGGTCTGCGTCGTCTTTAAGTAAAGATAAGTGTTGTTTCACATCCTTAAGTGTAGATTTTTGCAGCCAATCGAGGCATAATTTTCCTACACTGTATGTTGTTACTACCCCCGGATGCTGTCTTTGGACGTATCGTGGGTCTGGCCTATGAATAGTGAACCCCTGTGTTTTATTCAGGAATCTCTCTTGACAGTTGTTTGTGTCTGTGGGCCAGATCAACCATTTTCTCCAATCAGGATTTGTTCTGTTGAGTTGTAGTATGGTGTCAACTGTAACCGCTGCCTGTGTATTGTTATCACTTGCAGGTGTTGGTACAGAAGGATTTTTCATGTTTTTGATCTTGGCTAACCCAAGGCAAGACGTTTGTTGGACCGTGTCATTCAAAAACATTATTTGCTGAGGGACGATACAGGCTCTAAATAAAGCTTCTGTCCCCTGCACTTGCCAATCTTTAGTACCCCAGACAGATTTTGTGTCTATTGCGTCTTTCCATAAGTCGAAACCCTGTCTAGACAGTTGGGCAATAAATGCTGCAGAGTAAATCTGTTTTGTATTAATTAACATAATTTTCAGTCCTGTTTTGTTTACATTTCTATAGTAAAATGTTTCTGGATCAGATGTATTATATCCTGAAAAATATCGAAACTTCTTAGCAAATGTTTTTGAACTACCTTTTGGTGGTGTAGGACAATGCTCCCATTGGTTAAACATAAACACATTTCTAGGTGTTGCAGATTTATGCAAAAAATGATGACCATAGTGGTTATAGCAATACAGCTGTTCATAGTCTGATGAACCCTCTAAATATTCATTATTAGAAAATGCAGCAGATTTTTCTAGGTTAAACATCATATTATTTACAGTTTTAAAGTCCCAATCATCAGAAAAGGTACTGGATGAAACAAAATCACTTAGTGAGATCTTAAATAAATGTGGAATGTTCAAATGGTCCGTCGGGCCAAAAATATCAAAATCAGTTTTGTTCCACACTATACCATCCTGCATAGGAACGGCTGTGATGTTCACTGCAGACAAGTCTCTTGTTTCACGATGGGATGATTTGTGAGGTTTCAAAAGTAAGTTCACTTCTTTCTTTCAATGTCCAAATGGATGTATCTCCCATTTATAAGCACGCTCATAGTCATAACCAAAGCTAGCCACAGCAGGAAGAAAAATATTCCAGAAATAACCCAAAGTTCAATCCATGGTGAAACTAGATAAGTCTTTTTCAAAAAATGTAAAAAGTCTTGTACTTGCTGTTTAAAAGTTTTTGATGTTGGCGACGTCTCGGGCTCACTGGGATCCTCAGAAAACGTATCAAAGTTAATGAAGTAGCCAGAAGCAGTTCTGTCAATTGTTGGAATTGCATCAGGATTTGTAGAAATCGCTGGAACCAGTTGATCACTTGTTACATTGGTATAGACAGGTGTATTTGGACGAACTGTTACTTGTGTTTCAAGAGGGATGAGTTCCATAGCATTGTTGCTTAGTCCTTCATCTGTTACTGCTGAATTCTCGATGGTTATCAGTCTTTCAGTCTGAACCTCTTGGATAGTAGTGAGAGGAGTGTGTCTGCTACTAGGTCGGAGTCCACAAGGCCTACTATTTAGTATTGGCCACATACTGTGGTTTGATGAGGTCGATGGACACAAATCTTTTCTCCTTTTTTCCAGCAAGGGGCGGCAGAAGTACTGTTCTTGTTCCGTGTACAGCTAGGACAGGTACTGGTTGTCTGTAAGAAGGTCCAAATTCCTTCTTGTCCGCAATCTTCTCTCTAACTAGATCCCCAACTTTTGGAATCCAGACAGGCCTTGCTGGGACCGCCGGTTTTTCCCCAGTGGTGGTTGGCTGCAGGAATACGTTGCTTTGTTTCGTTCTTAGTTCATTTAAGTCCTGTAAAACAGCCAAACGATCTTTGATATCAAAGGGTTTATTTTCCACCACTGTGCCACTGCATTCCAGATCGGACACCCACATTCTTGTCCCAAATAGGACCTCATATGGAGTGACCCCCTCTAGAGAACTTCTTGGCAAGTTGTTTAATGAGCGTTGGACCCCATAAAGATGTTTGACCAACCCATCACCCGAACCTAATACCCTAGCTGTTATAGACTGCTTTATGTCCCGGTTTTTCCTTTCCACAACAGAATTTCCCTCAGGATGAAACGGAGAGGAGTACCGCAATGCAACCCCCAGACTGGCCATGGCGTCTTTGTAAGCCTGAGAGCTAAACGCAGGGCCCTGGTCAGAATGTAGCGTGCCTATTTCGTATGTGCCGATAAAGACTCGCAAATCTTTTATAACAGTTCGAGCGTCAGCCGAGCGCTGAGGCCATATCCATAGGAACCTTGACTTAGTATTTGTGGGATTGCACTTGTCCATGAGGACGCCTATGCATAGATAGTCTAATGCTGTCTAACAAAGGTGTCTGTACTGGGCAGCTACATTCGTAGCATGGTGTCTGGTGGCTTTCTCGCTGTAATTTACAGTCTATGCAGCTATTGATGAATATGTGTATTTCTGTATTCATCCCAGGCCACCAGTACATCTCTTTTAATGTCAATATTGTTTTAGAGATCCCTTGATGTGACAGACCCTCCCCCAGATGTGTTTCATAAATCAAAGCTGCTTTACGTTCCATGTTTGGAATTACCCTATCCCCCACTCCAGGGATTCGAGCAAAAGGAACGTTGTTCGCATCAATTACATAAGAGTACTTGAGTGGAAACTTTTTTGGTAACGCTGCACCACTGCCTTTGCTTGTAGCATTGACAGCCAACATTATCTCACTGTCTATTTTCGTTTTTGAACGAGTGATTGCAGCTACGGAAGCCGTCTGAACAGCCCCCTTTGCGGCTTTGTCAGCCAATGAATTCCCTGCAACGTGAACGCCATCACGTTGTTGACTCAGTGTATGGATCACGTGAGCCTTTGGTAGTTCGCTTTTTAACTGAACTACTTGTTCCCAAAGTGTTTTATGCTTTATTGTGCCACCTTTTGCATCTTTGAACCCGTTTTCAAGCCAAGTTTATATATATTCATTATACGACTGCACACAGTATAAAGAATCGCACACTATTAGTGTGGGGAATTCTCGATCTGTACTTTCAAGTGCCAGTTTGAATGCTTGTAGTTCAGCTCGCTGAGCTGTGCTATCTCCTAGAGACTGGGTTTTTGTGACCATAGGTCTGAAGTTGCCATCTCGCATGCGACCTTTAACGATTTTGCACGCTGCACTGTAAGCTTGTTTACTCCCTGTTGCGGGTTGTGCGGATCCGTCAGTGTAAATTATGAATTCGTACTGATCGAGAGGCAGAATCTCAGTAGGCAGAGGCCATTCATGTTCATATTGCAGGAATGCTTGTGTTTTTAAATCGGGATCAAAAACATATTCAACATCTGTTGCAGCAAGAGAATTAACCCATTGTATCCATCTAGGATGTAATGCTTTAGCATTTGGAATGCTCGCTTTTGTTACCGCCTCTAAGGCCGGAACAGGCGTTATGACAATAATGCGTTTCCCTTGGGCTAGAGCTCTTTCTTTTGCTACAGCGGTTTGAACTGCTGTCAGAATTTTTTCTGTTGAAGTGAAGCGCATTTCTGCTTGTGTATACAAGTGTGATTTGTATGCAATTGGTACTTTCTCACCCTCATTAAATGTTAAGTAGGTGAATCCGCATTGACCCGAAATTATTCGGATCACTAAGTTGCGTTGACTTACGCGTGTTTGTAAGTGTTTTGTTGCTAACATGTTAGCTTGAAGTGAACGCAAGATTTCTGTGTGTTCTTGTGTCCAATTTGTGATTGAAAAATCAGGTTTGATTAATGCGTAGAGAGGTTTAACCCTTTCTGCGTAATTTAGAATGTAAGTTCTTCCAAAATTTAGGAAACCCAGGATGGATTGTAAATTTTTCAGCGTCTTTGGAGGTTGGAGCAGCGCACACCTTTCTAAAAATTAGCTGCCAAGCTCTTGCCTTCACTTGAAAGCTCATATCCTAGAAACAGGACATTGAGATGGGCAATTCTGGACTTTTTGAAGTTGAATTTGTAGCCCTCAGAGGCGAAGCCCAGTATAATGGTGCTCACCCTGTTCAAGTGTTTGTCCAGGTCATCGTCTGTTAGATAAATATCATCGACATATGACAATGCCTCATTATCATAAATTTGTAGTAACTCCGTTACTCTCACTGAGAATAACCCCGGGCTGTTCTTGAACCCTTGTGGGAGTCTACAAAATTGACGCTGGGTCCCCATTATTGAGAAAGCTGTTAAGTACCTGCTTCCAGGTGCTATGTTTTGACAAAAGAAACAATTTGAGATGTCCAATGTGGTTTTATATTTTTTACGCACAATGTTATTCATTAATGCTGTACTATGTTCATTTTGCACTGCAAATGTTTTTGAACATGTGTTTAAGTGTCTGTAATCCAAAACTAGACGATATGTATTGTCTGGTTTGGAGACAGCAAACAATGGATTGTTCATTGAAGAGGTGCATGTTTCAATCACCCCTTGGTATTCAAGTTGATCTAAGATCTCCCTGACCTGTTTTTTAGCTTCTTGCTTTATTGGGTACTGCCTTTGTGCTGTAGGTTCATTTTTCAGATGTATTTTATGGTGAGGTGAATCCTCATCCCATCCTACATGATTTTTGTATAATGCTGGGGCCTGGGCAACTGCCCATTTCCTGGCATAAGTATATTTTAGATGAATTGGAATATGGTTAGAGAAGGCAGGCATAATAATGTCCTCGCCATGTGGGCACTCCCTGACAAATTGTGGTGGCCAGTCTTTTTCTGCTAGAAGTATGTCATAGCCCCTTGAAAGTTTTTCCCAAAAAAGTGCTTTCACCTGTCTAGGTATGTCTCCCTCCATCCGGAGTTTTATTTCATATAACTTTTGTGGAGTGCTAACCCTGGTGTCTACAGTCTCAACTGTAATGTACTCATTCAAGTCCACTATCTCCAGAAGTTCCTTCAGGTTCTGGCGAGCTATTCTGACTTCTGCTGCACTGTCCAGCATTGTCTGAGCCCATTCTCCGTTCTTGAGTTGTGTTCTCAGTATCCTCGGCATGTCTGACCTTCAGACCTGCTACCTTCTTCTTTGAGAATTGAGGTTTTGATGTACTTTTTGGAACGTGTTTGTCATCTTTCGATTTCACGCGTTCTTCTCTATGTTCTGACCGTCCTCTTCTTTCCGATGTCTGTGACGAGATCTGAAAGGTACGAGAGGAACGTGTATCAGTATCTTGATACCTGTCAGGCTTTTTCAAATTATCCCTATTCCTGAGGTTATACCTCCTTTCAGAGGGCTCCTTTTGAGGAGACCTACCTCGGGATTGAGAACGTTTCTCTGAATAATTTTTATTAGTTTCCCACTTCTTTTTAGAAGATGTAGGATTTTGTTTAATAGAGTCCTTCTCAGGACTTTCAGATAGTTTCGGCTTCACTGGTCTGCCACCCAAACTATCTCTGCCTAATTCTGCATATGATTGTTCTATTATTCTGGGTAGTTCTGTTTGATGTTCTGTAACATCAAATTCCCTTAATCGTTGGCGGATCGCCACTGCTGCTGCCTCCCCTTTAATATTAGATAATATTATTGTTGAGACCTGGTCGAAAGTTTTCAGTAATTAATACCTAAATTTAGAGCAGGCTCTGCCCCGTATTCGTTTTGAATTTGTTTCAGGACATCTGGTATTACTGCAATTGATGGAATACTATGTGTTTTAGTATAGATGGCAGCAAAGACTGAGCCCCAAATGGTACAGTTTTCCAATTGTGGTGTGATCCTCATCGGTAAACAGATGGTTAGGATTCTGTGTTTCTCATACGGGCTAGTATTTGGAAATACTGCTTCGATTTGAGTAATTTTTTTAGCTATCCAGAATGGAATTTGCTCACGTTTTGTGGGCATTTTTCCCATGACTGCGTATAGAGTCTGTGGTGTAATTTTTAGTGCATTCCCCTGTTGAGGAGTTTGATTTGGAAGTGTCAATGGTGGTTGGACTGTGAAAGTCTGCATGACATATTGGACTAGTTGTCTGTAAATTTGTATTAACTCTGTAAGTTGAGTAAGTAATTCCTCGTCTGACAGTATATCGAGTTCAGGATGAGGAATGTAGCCGACTAGAATCGGCCATGTTGCTCCTGGTCTACCTAGTGGACCGAGCCTGGTAATGTTTCTGTGATGTTTTAGGGCGCCTTTAAACCAGAGCTGATGCTCCTGGTATGTTAGTGGAATTTCAATATCCTCGAAAGGAATATATTCCTCTGGTGGATCATCTTCTTTGTAGAAGTGAAACAGTCTTATTACTGAATTTGATTCAGGAAATATTACCCATGAATAGAATACCTCTGTCTGAAAGGATTCGTGTGCCTCTATCACGAAAACTGCTCTACCTCCTCTTGGGGGTAGGCCGTGTTTTATAAGTTTTAGAGTGATGGCTCTTCTTAAGTTTGGATTGATGTCTATGACACCCTCCTCGGTTTCAATAAAACCTGTGATGTTATAAGCTGTTAAAGCTGGTTGACCCGCAACATCACCGTTGTCGGAGTCAGGCATTTTGTTTTTTGAAAAATGTAGAACAAGTTTCAAGGAAACAAAAAGATAAGGTGCACAATATTTTGGAACACTGTATCCTTCAACGTTGAACAAACCAAACAACTAATATATAGGGTGCTTCCCTATTTAGTTATGGCGGATATTTAGCCCTACCCACTCCGGACGTATTATGGAGTATGTGAGTAGGGGTCTCTGAGAAAAGCACGAATGAGTTACTCAGTATCTAGCGTTAAATTACTGCCTTGCCCCACGTTGGGCGCCATGTAGTGTAGTTCCTATTTCCCTAATAAGCTCTGCGCATTGGAATAATATAACCTATAGGTTTGACATAGGACTAAGGTCGGTATGTCCCTATCGATTATATTAAACTTAAATACCTGTGCCAGCTAGCTCAGAGGCCAGTAGAAACTCCTTGAGAACAAGAAGGGAGTAGTTTCTGGCAACCGAAAAACATGACAACTTTGTTTCCCTTTAGAAGCGGAACATGTCTCAGAATCATGGAAACAATAGATAACAGTTTCACTCATTCAATCGTGCATGCTTAGTTTCTGCAGAGTTACACAGAAAGGAAAGACGGGCGTTTCAATAAAAAGGGTTTTATTGAACAGTCTTGTTTCTCGTGTAAGAGATATGTGCTGTTATAATCACAAGACAGTATGCAAGATAAATAATGTACAGCGTAAGCAGTAGAAATAAATAATACTGCGCTAGCATTATCTTTTAGCATATATTCACGTACATAAATAACATGAGTTTAGAATGCGAGTACTCATATGATGCGTCTCTAAGCTAGTTCTACCCCAGTGTACCTAACCTAGTCTAGGTGTAGGGAAGAGTAGAAGTAGGTGGAGTATTCTCTAGTATGGTAGACTAAGAGTATGTTAAGTCTAGTATGCCAAGAGTCCCTCTAGGATCTACCCAGCTCCATACCTTGAGAATGAGAGAGGTGGGAATCTCCTGCCGGATCTTGGAACTCTAACACCCCGCAAAGGGAGGCAGAACACTGGAAGCTGGATTCATCTGCTTGCAGGAATGACAGCGTCTTCTCAGTGCGTCAGGCCGGGATACGGGCTCCTCTGAAGTCGAGGTCCCCTCTAACTTGCTTGGGCAAGGGAAGGTATATTTATACCTGGTAGGTGTCGTGGAAGGTTAGCATTGACATGAAGTCGGACAGAGGAAGACGTCAGGAATGAACCCTTAAGGTATAACGGTTCATACATAATAGATGAGTTCTTGGAGAAATCAATAGTCCTGTGCTAGGGGAACTCCCGAAGCTTAAGGGTCTGGTTTCTAAGAACTCGTTGTGACGTTAGGGTGGACGGATGTCGGTGACCATGCCTGTATTTGGAGTGCACGGTTAATGCCTAAATAAGGACAGGGATTCTATGCCTATATAAGGGCAAGGCGAATTGTGCCTATATAAGGACATGATTCAGGAAAACCTATATACGGACCCCTAAAACGGAATACAACACCCACTCCATCTTCGAGTGAACGATAATACTAAATGCTAAACACTTTAAATGCTAAACATAAAATTGAGTACCACATATTACTAAAAACATTTCTAAAAGCATTTTAAAAGAAGCTCAAAACTGTTGAAATGCCATAGGTACTGTACATTAAAGCATTGTTTTCATTCTAAGCATATAACGGAAGTGGAATGCAACGTGAATGAAAACAGTAATATATACATATGATGAAATGGTCGATAAGTTCTTAAAATCAAACCCATTGCATATCATGGAAGTAAATGAAATGTTAGACAAGTAAGGTGATAATGTGTCCCTGGAAGTATTCAAAGAAGTCCGTTTTATAAGACTAGTTCTACTGTAAGCAGATTGTTCATTTGCCATGTCATTTCAAAAATTTTAAAAAGAAAAAAGTTCAATTCTGGGAAAAGTTCCAAGTGTGAAAAATATGAAGGCCAAATTTCATTGTTGCCCTGGTACACTGTGAGCCGAATCAAAGTCAGTGTATGGGTCTGGCGTAAACATTAGATCATCTATTTCCGTAGCCAAAATATCGTCCACCGAAGTTGGTGACATTTGGAACACCTCGTTCAGAAGGTTAATTGCACAGAGATGAGAAACATTGCTTTCAGCAGAAGAAGCAATGTTCGCGTCCGTTGTTACCTGTGTGCCCGTTGATCCATCTCGTACCTCAGCAGCAGCCGGAAGCGTCTGTGAGATCTCAATGAATGCCACCATCAGGATTGGAAGCCTCTGGGGACAACACACAGCATGGGCCGTTATCTGGTCCAGCAGAGTATCGATATCCGTTGGCATGACTGATGGGAGTGTTAGACAGGTGTCTAGCACGCATTCTTCACCGCAAAACAGGCAGCGTAGAACAGGTAAGATGCAATCTTGCCAGATTGGTCTGAATGACAGGAACCACGTTGTATTAAGTTCCCGTAGATGAGGCATGCCCAAAAGCTGTACTATTTGCTCACGGCATTTCCGTTCAAGGAGGGCTCTCTCCACATCGCTCGGAGTGATGTTGGCGAAGAGGCTTGCCATAGCGTAGTAGGAGGAATAGAAACAGTATTCCTGCAACAAGTGCTAGAATTAACAGCACACCACCAAACACCGAATGTGCAAAGTTTGGGATGATTCCGAGGACAGCCTGGAAAGGTGCTAATAGTCCGGAACAGATGGTCTTAAATACATGTACAATTCTGCTTGTATCTGACATATTAAAGATACGTCCTATCATTTCTACGAAATGTATAGGGCAGTTTGTACGAATTAAAGCTTGTATCTCAGCCAAAGTCCTTGCAACTTGTAGATCATAGGTTTCTTTGGCCGAGGTCAAAGGCACTGATTGTTGTATAAGCATGGCTTTCATTCTGCTTAAAGTATCAAATCGTATAAAAGAGACATTCAACGAAGGCCATAGAGGCGACTCCCTGACTGTGTCTATTGGGGCAAACAATACTTGCATACAGCAAGTGACCCTGGAGTTGACCGTTACTAGATATGGGATGCCTGGCAACATGCCACAGCAACTCTGATCATTCAACATGAGGTAACTCCCATTAGAAAGTTGTCCAAACGTTGGATTAATCACAGCAGCTGGTCTACCCTGCTGGTGGCAGGACAAGTTTGCCACAGAACCATTACAAGCCCTGTGTAAAGAAATGTCCTGACAAATCAGTGAACCGCTTAGTGCACAGTGTGTACCGCTTAGAAACCCTTCACGATCCCCACTCCAGCATCTATAGGTGTAAGGTAAATTCCAGGATGTCTTAATGTATTCTTTACCCAACTTTTCTTATTTGCCTGCTTGCATCTGTTTTAGGCAATACTGAAACTGGAAAGTAGTCACAGGTAGACTAATTTTGCCATGAATAAGCCATTCTGTAGCTGGTTTTTCTGCCACTGTGAATGGTAATTTGTCAAGTTTTTCAATGCTCAGTACTGTATACTTTGCTCCCCTTTGTGCCAGTTCGATCTGTTTATCAGTTAGATTGTATTCTGCAAACAGAGCCGTCATGTTGATAAAACGCCAAGGCACATAGCCCGCACGCAAAGATTGCAGCGTCCAGCTTAATAACATAATAGAACGTAACTGAGACTGGCCTTGCTGTAACATGGCTAAATCTTGTTCCAGTATGTCGATAGCAGAGGATACAATACTGTCCAATGAATATATTCTGGAGGACAAAGTTGTTAACCCATTGTCGACCACAGAGAGAGTTTTCTCTAAGTTAATACGATCAAGTTCACGTATTCGTTCTGCGGCCTCCATCTGTGACACCTTCCATGCTTCATTATAAGCAGCATAAATGCCGGCATATATGAAACGTTTTTGATGCAGTTTTCTTGGTCCAAGCAAGAATTCCCTAAGGTCTGCGTCGTCTTTAAGTAAAGATAAGTGTTGTTTCACATCCTTAAGTGTAGATTTTTGCAGCCAATCGAGGCATAATTTTCCTACATTGTATGTTGTTAATACCCCCGGATGCTGTCTTTGGACGTATCGTGGGTCTGGCCTATGAATAGTGAACCCCTGTGTTTTATTCAGGAATCTCTCTTGACAGTTGTTTGTGTCTGTGGGCCAGATCAACCATTTTCTCCAATCAGGATTTGTTCTGTTGAGTTGTAGTATGGTGTCAACTGTAACCGCTGCCTGTGTATTGTTATCACTTGCAGGTGTTGGTACAGAAGGATTTTTCATGTTTTTGATCTTGGCTAACCCAAGGCAAGACGTTTGTTGGACCGTGTCATTCAAAAACATTATTTGCTGAGGGACGATACAGGCTCTAAATAAAGCTTCTGTCCCCTGCACTTGCCAATCTTTAGTACCCCAGACAGATTTTGTGTCTATTGCGTCTTTCCATAAGTCGAAACCCTGTCTAGACAGTTGGGCAATAAATGCTGCAGAGTAAATCTGTTTTGTATTAGTTAACATAATTTTCAGTCCTGTTTTGTTTACATTTCTATAGTAAAATGTTTCTGGATCAGATGTATTATATCCTGAAAAATATCGAAACTTCTTAGCAAATGTTTTTGAACTACCTTTTGGTGGTGTAGGACAATGCTCCCATTGGTTAAACATAAACACATTTCTAGGTGTTGCAGATTTATGCAAAAAATGATGACCATAGTGGTTATAGCAATACAGCTGTTCATAGTCTGATGAACCCTCTAAATATTCATTATTAGAAAATGCAGCAGATTTTTCTAGGTTAAACATCATATTATTTACAGTTTCAAAGTCCCAATCATCAGAAAAGGTACTGGATGAAACAAAATCACTTAGTGAGATCTTAAATAAATGTGGAATGTTCAAATGTTCCGTCGGGCCAAAAATATCAAAATCAGTTTTGTTCCACACTATACCATCCTGCATAGGAACGGCTGTGATGTTCACTGCAGACAAGTCTCTTGTTTCACGATGGGATGATTTGTGAGGTTTCAAAAGTAAGTTCACTTCTTTCTTTCAATGTCCAAATGGATGTATCTCCCATTTATAAGCACGCTCATAGTCATAACCAAAGCTAGCCACAGCAGGAAGAAAAATATTCCAGAAATAACCCAAAGTTCAATCCATGGTGAAACTAGATAAGTCTTTTTCAAAAAATGTAAAAAGTCTTGTACTTGCTGTTTAAAAGTTTTTGATGCTGGCGACGTCTCGGGCTCACTGGGATCCTCAGAAAACGTATCAAAGTTAATGAAGTAGCCAGAAGCAGTTCTGTCAATTATTGGAATTGCATCAGGATTTGTAGAAATCGCTGGAACCAGTTGATCACTTGTTACATTGGTATAGACAGGTGGATTTGGACGAACTGTTACTTGTGTTTCAAGAGGGATGAGTTCCATAGCATTGTTGCTTAGTCCTTCATCTGTTACTGCTGAATTCTCGATGGTTATCAGTCTTTCAGTCTGAACCTCTTGGATAGTAGTGAGAGGAGTGTGTCTGCTACTAGGTCGGAGTCCACGAGGCCTACTATTTAGTATTGGCCACATACTGTGGTTTGATGAGGTCGATGGACACAAATCTTTTCTCCTTTTTTCCAGCAAGGGGCGGCAGAAGTACTGTTCTTGTTCCGTGTACAGCTAGGACAGGTACTGGTTGTCTGTAAGAAGGTCCAAATTCCTTCTTGTCCGCAATCTTCTCTCTGACTAGATCCCCAACTTTTGGAATCCAGGCAGGCCTTGCTGGGACCGCCGGTTTTTCCCCAGTGGTGGTTGGCTGCAGGAATACGTTGCTTTGTTTCGTTCTTAGTTCATTTAAGTCCTGTAAAACAGCCAAACGATCTTTGATATCAAAGGGTTTATTTTCCACCACTGTGATCGGACACCCACATTCTTGTCCCAAATAGGACCTCATATGGAGTGACCCCCCCTAGAGAACTTCTTGGCAAGTTGTTTAATGAGCGTTGGACCCCATAAAGATGTTTGACCCACCCATCACCCGAACCTAATACCCTAGCTGTTATAGACTGCTTTATGTCCCGGTTTTTCCTTTCCACAACAGAATTTCCCTCAGGATGAAACGGAGAGGAGTACCGCAATGCAACCCCCAGACTGGCCATGGCGTCTTTGTAAGCCTGAGAGCTAAATGCAGGGCCCTGGTCAGAATGTAGCGTGCCTATTTCGTATGTGCCGATAAAGACTCGCAAATCTTTTATAACAGTTCGAGCGTCAGCCGAGCGCTGAGGCCATATCCATAGGAACCTTGACTTAGTATTTGTGGGATTGCACTTGTCCATGAGGACGCCTATGCATAGATAGTCTAATGCTGTCTAACAAAGGTGTCTGTACTGGGCAGCTACATTCGTAGCATGGTGTCTGGTGGCTTTCTCGCTGTAATTTACAGTCTATGCAGCTATTGATGAATATGTGTATTTCTGTATTCATCCCAGGCCACCAGTACATCTCTTTTAATGTCAATATTGTTTTAGAGATCCCTTGATGTGACAGACCCTCCCCCAGATGTGTTTCATAAATCAAAGCTGCTTTACGTTCCATGTTTGGAATTACCCTATCCCCCACTCCAGGGATTCGAGCAAAAGGAACGTTGTTCGTATCAATTACATAAGAGTACTTGAGTGGAAACTTTTTTGGTAACGCTGCACCACTGCCTTTGCTTGTAGCATTGACAGACAACATTATCTCACTGTCTATTTTCGTTTTTGAACGAGTGATTGCAGCTACGGAAGCCGTCTGAACAGCCCCCTTTGCGGCTTCGTCAGCCAATGAATTCCCTGCAACGTGAACGCCATCACGTTGATGACTCAGTGTATGGATCACGTGAGCCTTTGGTAGTTCGCTTTTTAACTGAACTACTTGTTCCCAAAGCGTTTTATGCTTTATTGTGCCACCTTTTGCATCTTTGAACCCGTTTTCAAGCCAAGTTTGTATATATTCATTATACGACTGCACACAGTATAAAGAATCGCACACTATTAGTGTGGGGAATTCTCGATCTGTACTTTCAAGTGCCAGTTTGAATGCTTGTAGTTCAGCTCGCTGAGCTGTGCAATCTCCTAGAGACTGGGTTTTTGTGACCATAGGTCTGAAGTTGCCATCTCGCATGCGACCTTTAACGATTTCGCACGCTGCACTGTAAGCTTGTTTACTCCCTGTTGCGGGTTGTGCGGATCCGTCAGTGTAAATTATGAATTCGTACTGATCGAGAGGCAGAATCTCAGTAGGCAGAGGCCATTCATGTTCATATTGCAGGAATGCTTGTGTTTTTAAATCGGGATCAAAAACATATTCAACATCTGTTGCAGCAAGAGAATTAACCCATTGTATCCATCTAGGATGTAATGCTTTAGCATTTGGAATGCTCGCTTTTGTTACCGCCTCTAAGGCCGGAACAGGCGTAATGACAATAATGCGTTTCCCTTGGGCTAGAGCTCTTTCTTTTGCTACAGCGGTTTGAACTGCTGTCAGAATTTTTCTGTTGAAGTGAAGCGCATTTCTGCTTGTGTATACAAGTGTGATTTGTATGCAATTGGTACTTTCTCACCCTCATTAAATGTTAAGTAGGTGAATCCGCATTGACCCGAAATTATTCGGATCACTAAGTTGCGTTGACTTACGCGTGTTTGTAAGTGTTTTGTTGCTAACATGTTAGCTTGAAGTGAACGCAAGATTTCTGTGTGTTCTTGTGTCCAATTTGTGATTGAAAAATCAGGTTTGATTAATGCGTAGAGAGGTTTAACCCTTTCTGCGTAATTTAGAATGTAAGTTCTTCCAAAATTTAGGAAACCCAGGATGGATTGTAAATTTTTCAGCGTCTTTGGAGGTTGGAGCAGCGCACACCTTTCTAAAAAATTAGCTGCCAAGCTCTTGCCTTCACTTGAAAGCTCATATCCTAGAAACAGGACATTGAGATGGGCAATTCTGGACTTTTTGAAGTTGAATTTGTAGCCCTCAGAGGCGAAGCCCAGTATAATGGTGCTCACCCTGTTCAAGTGTTTGTCCAGGTCATCGTCTGTTAGATAAATATCATCGACATATGACAATGCCTCATTATCATAAATTTGTAGTAACTCCGTTACTCTCACTGAGAATAACCCCGGGCTGTTCTTGAACCCTTGTGGGAGTCTACAAAATTGACGCTGGGTCCCCATTATTGAGAAAGCTGTTAAGTACCTGCTTCCAGGTGCTATGTTTTGACAAAAGAAACAATTTGAGATGTCCAATGTGGTTTTATATTTTTTACGCACAATGTTATTCATTAATGCTGTACTATGTGCATTTTGCACTGCAAATGTTTTTGAACATGTGTTTAAGTGTCTGTAATCCAAAACTAGACGATATGTATTGTCTGGTTTGGAGACAGCAAACAATGGATTGTTCATTGAAGAGGTGCATGTTTCAATCACCCCTTGGTATTCAAGTTGATCTAAGATCTCCCTGACCTGTTTTTAAGCTTCTTGCTTTATTGGGTACTGCCTTTGTGCTGTAGGTTCATTTTTCAGATGTATTTTATGGTGAGGTGAATCCTCATCCCATCCTACATGATTTTTGTATAATGCTGGGGCCTGGGCAACTGCCCATTTCCTGGCATAAGTATATTTTAGATGAATTGGAATATGGTTAGAGAAGGCAGGCATAATAATGTCCTCGCCATGTGGGCACTCCCTGACAAATTGTGGTGGCCAGTCTTTTTCTGCTAGAAGTATGTCATAGCCCCTTGAAAGTTTTTCCCAAAAAGTGCTTTCACCTGTCTAGGTATGTCTCCCTCCATCCGGAGTGTTATTTCATATAACTTTTGTGGAGTGCTAACCCTGGTGTCTACAGTCTCAACTGTAATGTACTCATTCAAGTCCACTATCTCCAGAAGTTCCTTCAGGTTCTGGCGAGCTATTCTGACTTCTGCTGCACTGTCCAGCATTGTCTGAGCCCATTCTCCGTTCTTGAGTTGTGTTCTCAGTATCCTCGGCATGTCTGACCTTCAGACCTGCTACCTTCTTCTTTGAGAATTGAGGTTTTGATTTACTTTTTGGAACGTATTTGTCATCTTTCGATTTCACGCGTTCTTCTCTATGTTCTGACCGTCCTCTTCTTTCCGATGTCTGTGACGAGATCTGAAAGGTACGAGAGGAACGTGTATCAGTATCTTGATACCTGTCAGGCTTTTTCAAATTATCCCTATTCCTGAGGTTATACCTCCTTTCAGAGGGCTCCTTTTGAGGAGACCTACCTCGGGATTGAGAACGTTTCTCTGAATTATTTTTATTAGTTTCCCACTTCTTTTTAGAAGATGTAGGAGTTTGTTTAATAGAGTCCTTCTCAGGACTTTCAGATAGTTTCGGCTTCACTGGTCTGCCACCCAAACTATCTCTGCCTAATTCTGCATATGATTGTTCTATTATTCTGGGTAGTTCTGTTTGATGTTCTGTAACATCAAATTCCCTTAATCGTTGGCGGATCGCCACTGCTGCTGCCTCCCCTTTAATATTAGATAATATTATTGTTGAGACCTGGTCGAAAGTTTTCAGTAATTAATACCTAAATTTAGAGCAGGCTCTGCCCCGTATTCGTTTTGAATTTGTTTCAGGACATCTGGTATTACTGCAATTGATGGAATACTATGTGTTTTAGTATAGATGGCAGCAAAGACTGAGCCCCAAATGGTACAGTTTTCCAATTGTGGTGTGATCCTCATCGGTAAACAGATGGTTAGGATTCTGTGTTTCTCATACGGGCTAGTATTTGGAAATACTGCTTCGATTTGAGTAATTTTTTTAGCTATCCAGAATGGAATTTGCTCACGTTTTGTGGGCATTTTTCCCATGACTGCGTATAGAGTCTGTGGTGTAATTTTTAGTGCATTCCCCTGTTGAGGAGTTTGATTTGGAAGTGTCAATGGTGGTTGGACTGTGAAAGTCTGCATGACATATTGGACTAGTTGTCTGTAAATTTTTATTAACTCTGTAAGTTGAGTAAGTAATTCCTCGTCTGACAGTATATCGAGTTCAGGATGAGGAGTGTAGCCGGCTAGAATCGGCCATGTTGCTCCTGGTCTACCTAGTGGACCGAGCCTGGTAATGTTTCTGTGATGTTTTAGGGCGCCTTTAAACCAGAGCTGATGCTCCTGGTATGTTAGTGGAATTTCAATATCCTCGAAAGGAATATATTCCTCTGGTGGATCATCTTCTTTGTAGAAGTGAAACAGTCTTGTTACTGAATTTGATTCAGGAAATATTACCCATGAATAGAATACCTCTGTCTGAAAGGATTCGTGTGCCTCTATCACGAAAACTGCTCTACCTCCTCTTGGGGGTAGGCCGTGTTTTATAAGTTTTAGAGTGATGGCTCTTCTTAAGTTTGGATTGATGTCTATGACACCCTCCTCGGTTTCAATAAAACCTGTGATGTTATAAGCTGTTAAAGCTGGTTGACCCGCAACATCACCGTTGTCGGAGTCAGGCATTTTGTTTTTTGAAAAATGTAGAACAAGTTTCAGGAAACAAAAAGATAAGGTGCACAATATTTTGGAACACTGTATCCTTCAACGTTGAACAAACCAAACAACTAATATATAGGGTGCTTCCCTATTTAGTTATGGCGGATATTTAGCCCTACCCACTTCGGACGTATTATGGAGTATGTGAGTAGGGGTCTCTGAGAAAAGCACAAATGAGTTACTCAGTATCTAGCATTAAATTACTGCCTTGCCCCACGTTGGGCGCCATGTAGTGTAGTTCCTATTTCCCTAATAGGCTCTGCGCATTGGAATAATATAACCTATAGGTTTGACATAGGACTAAGGTCGGTATGTCCCTATCGATTATATTAAACTTAAATACCTGTGCCAGCTAGCTCAGAGGCCACTAGAAACTCCTTGAGAACAAGAAGGGAGTAGTTTCTGGCAACCGAAAAACATGACAACTTTGTTTCCCTTTAGAAGCGGAACATGTCTCAGAATCATGGAAACAATAGATAACAGTTTCACTCATTCAATCGTGCATGCTTAGTTTCTGCAGAGTTACACAGAAAGGAAAGACGGGCGTTTCAATAAAAAGGGTTTTATTGAACAGTCTTGTTTCTCGTGTAAGAGATATGTGCTGTTATAATCACAAGACAGTATGCAAGATAAATAATGTACAGCGTAAGCAGTAGAAATAAATAATACTGCGCTAGCATTATCTTTTAGCATATATTCACGTACATAAATAACATGAGTTTAGAATGCGAGTACTCATATGATGCGTCTCTAAGCTAGTTCTACCCCAGTGTACCTAACCTAGTCTAGGTGTAAGGAAGAGTAGAAGTAGGTGGAGTATTCTCTAGTATGGTAGACTAAGAGTATGTTAAGTCTAGTATGCCAAGAGTCCCTCTAGGATCTACTCAGCTCCATACCTTGAGAATGAGAGAAGTGGGTATCTCCTGCCGGATCTTGGAACTCTAACACCCCGCGAAGGGAGGCAGAACACTGGAAGCTGGATTCATCTGCTTGCAGGAATGACAGCGTCTTCTCAGTGCGTCAGGCCGGGATACGGGCTCCTCTGAAGTCGAGGTCCCCTCTAACTTGCTTGGGCAAGGGAAGGTATATTTATACCTGGTAGGTGTCGTGGAAGGTTAGCATTGACGTGAAGTCGGACAGAGGAAGACGTCAGGAATGAACCCTTAAGGTATAACGGTTCATACATAATAGATGAGTTCTTGGAGAAATCAATAGTCCTGTGCTAGGGGAACTCCCGAAGCTTAAGGGTCTGGTTTCTAAGAACTCGTTGTGACGTTAGGGTGGACGGATGTCGGTGACCATGCCTGTATTTGGAGTGCACGGTTAATGCCTAAATAAGGACAGGGATTCTATGCCTATATAAGGGCAAGGCGAATTGTGCCTATATAAGGACATGATTCAGGAAAACCTATATACGGACCCCTAAAATGGAATACAACAGCACGAGGCACTGCAGGCACTGACCACACTCGGCTCTGCGAACCACTTGGTAAAATGGCATTAGAGAGCTTTGATAGGCCAAGAAGAAATCTCTCCTGCGGGACTACAAACACGCCATCTTCCAGGCCAAATCTTGTTTTCTCACCGACAAGATAGTGCCGGCAGACTACTCTTCCAGCATGCTTTTCAAAGTCCTAAAGGAGATTGCTGAGCCCCCTGGGACACAGCTGCTGAACCCTTCCCAAGATTTCTGTGACAAGATAGCACTCTATTTCCAGGAGAAACTCCTTAAGATCTTCCAAGAGTTCTCTCCGACCACAGAGGATGAACCTATCACAGAGGTAGTCGTAGGTGAACACGCAGACCCACCGATGGGGGAGCCTAGCCAGGTCCCGGGGAAAGCTGCCCTGGCCTCTTTTCCTTTTATCACAGTTCTACACACCAAGGAACTTTTACTTGGCCTAAAGTCCGGTGCACCCACTGATCCTTGCATGCTGCCCACACTCAGACTTGCTCCCGACCCAATTGCTAACTTTCTCTGCAAGGTCTTTAATAATGCACTCTTGTCCGGGCACAATACTGAAATCTGGAAGGAAGCTATTGTCTCACCTCTCCTTAAAAATCCCAATGCCGATTCCTCAGAGTGAAGAACTTTCGACATATCTCCCTTCTCCCTGCCCCTGCCAAAATCCTGGAAAAATTCATCAATGCTGAGCTGATGACACATTTGGAATCCCAGGAAATCCTGCCCAGCTCTCAGAACAGATTTAGGGCCGATCACAGCACTGAATCCGCCTTGGTAGCGGCATCTGACTGTATCCGCATGCAGGTCGACCAAGGCGGATCTGCAGTGCTGATTCGGCAACATTCAATACCATCTCCCCAGTACGCATGACCCAGCAACTGCGGGAAGCAGGAGTCTCGGGGAGGGCCCTGCAGCTTCTCCACTCTTTTATTACCGGTAGATCCCACACCGTCAGTTGTGGAGGCTTGAAAGCAAAGGCCTTTGGCCTTCCTTGTGGGGTCCCGCAGGCATCTTTGATCAGCCCCACTCTTTTCAACCTCTATGTGACCCCCCCCGGCAAAACTGGTGAGATCATTCACGTTCCAGGTGCTCTCCTACGCAGATGACACACAAATCATTGCCATCATATCTAACGACTTGCCATCAGTTGCCCAAAAGTTCAATCTCTGTATGACCAGCATCATACGCTAGATGAAGGACAATTCATTAAAGACCAATGCGGAGAAAACCAAGGTGCTAGTCTTTGGACCACATAACTCCATCTGGTCCACAGCCTGGTGGCCCGCAGATTGCAGTCCCCTTCCGGTCAATACCGCTAAAAACCTGGGGGTCCTCTTAGACGTGGGCCTGTCCTTCGATGCCCAGGTATACCGCACAGTCAGCACCTGCTTCTACATCCTTAAAATCCTGAGGAGAGTACTGCCATACATCTATACGGAACTTCACCCACCCACCGACTATCATCGCTCTAGTCACCTCCCGGTTGGACTACTGCAACGCTCTGTACCTTAACATCAGCACAGGCTCCCTGAGCAAGCTTTAGGTGGTACAGAACGCTGCGGCAAGGCTGATACCTAACATCCCAAAGTATCAGTCAGCCAGGGAAGGAGTCCAAGCCCTGCACTGGCTTCCCATCAGGAAGCGCATCTCCTTCAAGGTTCTGAATTTGGTGTACAAAGCAATGCATAGTAATGGCTCATCTTATCTTAAAACTTTGTTTCAGTGGTACACTCCAGGAAGGACCTTGAGATCCTCGTCTCTTAAAAAACTGGTCACTCCCAGATTTCGCAGGCCCAAGTGGGATGGCTGCTCCTTCTCTGTGGCAGCCGCAAAACTCTGGAACTCTTTGCCCTTTCCCATTTCCAAGGCGGACTCGCTTCTGGTCTTTAGGAAGCTCTTAAAGACCTGGTTATTTGCCTCCTAGCAGATTGTTGGTGCTGTCACTTCTCCCTGTTCGCTTAGCGCCTTGAAACCAGCTGGTATAAGTGCGCTTTATAAATTCTATCCTATCCTATCCAATAGGGATGGTAAAAACACTGTTAGAAAAGGTCAGGACTAAGTGGAATGAAGCATTGGGAAGAGCATTAGAAGATAGGGAGTGGGCTAAGGTACTCTGAAACGCAAAGAAAATCTCTAGGAATGCTGCACTTAAGTTTATTCAGTTCAATTACATACATATGGTATACCTCACCCCACATCGCCTAAATGTCATATATGGAGGAGGAACACGAGAATGCCCTAGATGCGGTCAACAGGAAGTGGAATTTATACACATGAACTGGAGGTGTCTGGTAATACAAGAATAATGGAATACAGTGCTAGCCCAAATAAACGCGAAATTGAGCAGAAATATGCCAAATACAGTGGGGATATGTTTGTGTAACAACAATTGCTGTTCTACCCTGAGCCTTGGTAAGGAAAAACATGTTGTCTAAGTCAAACCTTTAATAAAATATAGTAGCAGGTAGATTCAATATTCTGCATTGACTTTTACTTGTATAAGATGAGCAAAGCTTTCGATGCAATTACTTTATTCAGCTTATGTGCAACAGTCTTTGTGAGGCATCCCTAGCCCTACTCTGCTTTCTTCTAAATATGTTAACCCTACTTTTCTACTGCAACCTTGGCCTTAGGGAATTCTTCTTAATTCATTTTATTTATCTTTGTTAGAGAATTAGGGGCCGATTCCGATCTCGGCCGGTAGGGCACCGAATCGGATTCGGCTTAACCGGATCCGATTCGGAGCCCTATTTCCCGACCGAGTCGTACGTGCGTCCGGGCGAGCGAGTACGATGCGTGCGCTCGCGAAATCTCCGACCGCCTCGTTCGCAGGACCCGACCGCTCTGACCGACTCGCATGGGGACTACGCGCACCTCGCAATGGAGACGTTCCCCGGCCGGGTAAGTACGATGCGCACCTCGACCGCTCCGACCGACTCGTGCAGTCCGGCTCCAAGGAGCTGTCGGAGCCGCACTTTGGGGGTCCGTGTCGGACCCCCCTGGAAGCGTAGGCGTGCGAGTCGCACACAGGGGGGACCCATGGGTCCCCCCTACACGTGCATGTACGGTTCGACCCGCATCGACGCGAACACGCTGTAGGGGGCGCCCTTGTTCGCGTCATGCCCATTGAGTCAATGGGAGCCCGTGTACGCGTCGTATGACTGGCTCCCATTGACTTCAATGGGAGTCCGACCGAATCGAGTCCGATAGCATACGTGCGCATCGTACTCATTCGGTCGGACTGCTAGGGTCCGATTCGGTCGGAAATCTCTCCGGGTCCGGCTCGGTCGGGGAGATTTCCGGCCTGAATCGGAATTGGCCCCTAAGTGTCATGTTTTATTAAACTCAGTTAATTGTTTGTAGAGTCAGATCATTCTTCTTTGAATTAGCTTAATATTGCTTGTCAAGTTTTATTTTGTAAATTTGTTTCAGTAATTTAAATGGAATGCTGTTTTAGTGTGGCATATAATGGACATTCAAGTGATTCTGATCTTAGTTCATTGGAATCTTGATCTGCTGCCTTAGATTTGTTCTCTGTATAATAAGTCCACTTAGGTACAGAATACCTATGACAAGGTTCTCTTGCTCTCTTGGATCTTCTTCTGACTCGCTTATACCACTGGATTCAGTTTCTTCGACAATGGTTTGTGGTTTGTGATCAACTGAAACATGTAATCTCAGTTGTCTCCTGATACTTGTCAATTCCTATCGCAATTGTGTTCCTCCTTTTCTCATGCTTCTTCCCTCACCAGGATCATTTGCTTGCTCCAGTGGCAATTCAACGTCTTTCTAATTTCAGTGCTCAGGTCTCCTTCTTCAGGAGATACTTCCACATCATTTGGTGAGATTTCAGGAACTTGAACAAGTGGGGAATTCTGCTGTACTGATTCTCTGGTCCTTCAAGATGTATTGACAGAGGAGGTCTTGGACTTGGCTGAAATGTTACCACTTCATGAAGCGGACAATTAGGTATCCCAGCATATTTCACAGCACTGTTGGTGTTTAAAATCAGCTGGAATGGTCTTTTCCACCTTGGCTCTAGGCACGATTTTCAAACATGCTTTTTGATCAGGACCCAGTCACCAGAGTTAAGGTTGTGCACTGCTCTTGACTTGGAGTGACAGTAACAGCTCCAACCTGGTGAGAAACAGAATGCACCACATCAGCCAATCCTTTGCAATAGTCGAAAATCATGTCATCTGTGATATTTACAAGCACATACACAGGCACAGCAGGCAGTGGCATAGCAAGTCCTATAAGCATTTCATGAGAGGATAATCCAGTCCTCCTTCTAGGGCTGCTTCTGAGACTCATCAATACCAATGGCAAAGCATATGGCCATTTAAATGAGGGGATGCACAGACTTTGGCCAAATGTGATTTCAACATCCTATTTAGCTATTCAACTATACCTTAAGCTTCTGAACGATAACTACAATGCAGTCTCCATTCCATTGGAAGCACTACGCACAGCATTTTAAGGCCTCGTTATTAAAGTGGGTCCATTGGTCTGACTCCACAGAAACCCGAAATTCGAATCATGGTATGGGTTCACATGACAGCACTTTAGCTCCAGTAAGACTGTCATTTCTCTATGTTGTGCATGCTTCAACCCATCAGGAGAAAATGCACAGTGTAACTAGGATATATCTCAGCTCACTGCAAATGGCCATCTCGCTAAAATCCAGCTGCATCATGTTTCAGGGTCCTCCTATCTCCCTGTATGGCTCGTTGTTACAGGAGTTCTTGTCCCTACATTCATCTGCTGACATGTCACACACCTCTGGCACAAATCTTTGGCTAAGAATCGGGGATTAAACCAATTCTGCCTGAATAATCTCACTATTGTGTCCCTTCCAATGTGTGCAGGGCCATGAAAATGTCTTGTCATATGAAATAAGAGTCTATCTGGCAAAACTGGTCTTTCAAAACCAAAATGTCATTGGCATCTTAACTAATCTTGATCTGACCCATCCTTGCTATTCTACCTCTTAAACGTTTTCTGCAACTTTCTATTTTCTTCTCACGTATCAGTTACTGTCAACGGCATTGAAAAGGTAGTGTCCTCATCAGATTCATTTGTATATTCTCTGTTAAATGTGCATGAAACAATTGCATAATACCAATCTATTTCCAACTGTGACATACTCATTGATACTTCTGTGGGCTGCACAATTAACTACAGCAATTTCTTGTGGCAACTATAAAGCTTCCAACAGTTTCATCACATATTCTCCATTCCAGATGGGAGACGGATGAAGTCATAAATCCCCTCTGTGACCACAAGTGCCCGAATCCATGAACCACACGAAATCCATACTGACTATCTGTAAATATAGTCACTCGAACTTGAGCTGAAAGATAATAAGCTCTCGTAAGAGCAATACATTTTGACACTTTTGCAGAGGTAACACCTCGAAGCCAGAAGGCTTTCTCCACTTCCTGAATTGTACAAACAGCTTAAGCTGCTCTCAAGTTCCCCTCATTATACCTTATACATGAGTCATCCACAAAAATTACACCATTTCTCCATGTTTGGTATGGGGTTCATCCTTAATATCAGTTCTTGGCTTGGTGCATAGATCCATAAGATCAAGAAAGTCATGCTCAATATCTTCCCCATCAATTTTATTTTCGAGCAATGGTAACAACGTAGCTCGATTGAGTGTTTGACATTGTCTCAATGCTACATTATCTGCAGCAAGAATTTGTTGTTTGTATTTTGTAAGTCTGCTGTTCGTCAAATACTGGATCTTAGTGCAAGTGAACAATATTTCCACTGAGTGAGGAACCATCACCGTAAGAGGATGTCCCATCACAATGCTCTCTCTTTTCTCAATACTGACACTAACTGCAGCATCTGCTTTAAGGCAGTCAGGCAGCCCGGCGGGAACAGGGTCAAGAGTACTTGAAAACTATGGGTCTCCTAGAGTCACCATGCAACTGTATAAGCACTGCAATCAGGCATTTCCAGTGCAAGGGCATGACAGAGACTTCTCCCAGCTCTAGGAAATGCTTTTTAGCAATTGTTGTCCCATGAAAGTGGATAGGGCACATCCTTGTGCGTTACCCTCAGTAAAGGCTTGGCCACTAAGGAAAAGCTGGATATCCACTGTCTACAGTAGCCCACCATTCCCAGGAAAATTCTGACTTCTCTCTGTGTTCTGGATTACTTTTTAAAATGGCCGTGATTCTCTCTTGTGACACCTTTCTCATTCCCTTTTCAATGAGATGTACTAAATATAAGACCTCCGTCTGACAATATTGTAATTTACTTGGGGACACTTTGGGCCTCATTTATGAAAAGTGACGTATCGCTGCGTGAAAACAGCGATGCGTCACTTTTCATTGCGCCCTCCTTGTGACATGCTGGATGCGTCATATTTATAGTATGACGCATCATGTCGCAAGGAGTTACAGATACGTCAGTTTTTCTGACGTATCTGTAGGCGCAAAACTGACGCATCGCTGGAGTGTGTCACAAAAGTGATGCAACTTCAGCAATGGGTCATTTCACATGGGCAAGTCCCATTTCAAATATGCCTGCATCAGGCTTACGCCTGCTGTGAGGCAGGTGAAGATATTGATGCATTTGCGTCCTAGAACACCCACCCTGCATACATTATACCTGGCGCAGCTATAATGTGGCGCAGGGGTTTACAAAGTGACACATCTATCTAGATGCGTCACTTTGTAAATATGACGCAACATGGCTCATTTTTTACGCCGCTGGTGCGTCACAAAAAGTGACTCACTTGTGGCGCAAAAGTGACGCAAGGACTCATAAATAAGCCCCTGAGTGTCAATTTTCAGCCAAGTGATTTAGTAAAGCAATCGTGTCCTGTTAACAAGTCTCTTGTGTACTTTACCACAAGTAGGTCTTCAATGTACTGCACAAGCACTGAGTTGCAAGACCTTTGTACAGTTTCAAGGTTATTTTTCAATATCTGGTCTGCATACCCTTGTGGAACTCGTCACCATGCCAAAACTCTATTTCAGAATATGTAAGAGAACAAGAACTGACTGCCTTATGCAACAGGATAGAGAAAATGGTCTGGCATAGATACACAACAGTATATTCCTCCTCACAGGGAATCTGAAAAAGCATTGTAACTGGATTCGGTGCCATGGAACTACAATATTGTTAATTTTTCAAAGATCCTATACAATTGTATACTTGCTTATGCACTCCCATAATTGGTGAATTACAAGGACATCCAACAATTTCTCCCAACATTCCTTGTTTTATCATTGTTTCAATCACTGGAGTAATTCAAGCTACTGTTTAAGGCATGAGATTATATGGTGGTGTTCGTTGAAACACCGCATTCTACTTTCTTGTAATTGTGACCGGTTCTGCTCCTTTGATTTTTCCTGAAAATCTTATACCTCTGATTTTACAGCATCTCGTAACTCGGAAGGTAAATCCTCTACTGTTCTTGTAGGACACATTCCAACAGCTGTTCCCAGTCTAGTCATTTTAAATCCAAGATCTTCATCATGTGTTTGAAATTGAACACCATCTGGTGTGCATAAATCATGGAAATTAATTTGCACAAAAGATCCCTTCCTAACAGATTCACAGGACTTAAATCACACACAACAGATGATGATCTGCCTCAAATGAACCTATTTTCACCTGAATTTTCTCTGAAGCAAGTTTGAATATTTGTTTATTTGTGACACCTACAACTTGGATCTTCTTTCCCAATAAGGGCAGGTCTGGGACTTTCGCTGTTCTAACAGTGGAATGGGTAGCACCTGTGTTGAGGAGCAATGACACTTGGGAGCCATTTACCTCTTCTCTACATATAGTCCACTCTGTACTGCACCAAGTATGTAATCTCCCTCCTCCCTCAGGCATCGTCATTGTGAATTGTCGGAATTTGGCTCTCATTCCAAAACATGGGAAACTGTTGAAATGGGTTCTGATTTTGGAACAGACCTGAATTTGTTCTTGGCATTTGGATTCATATTAAATCTAGGATTTTCTATGTTCTGTGCACCATTTGGAACTTGTGGGACTTGCATCATATGGACTTGTGACTAATTTGGTGACTGCATTCGCTGAACTGGGACCTGAACTGGAACATTTTGCATCTGTGTTTGATTGACACTTTGCATTTGCCCATTACCACTTACTTGGTTGGGATTCTGTCTACACTCCATCTACCTATGCCCAAGCCTGTTACAATAGTCACAAGGAGTTGATTTTTTCAGCGTTGCCATATCTACCCCTGAATTTGGATCACCCAGAGCACCTCAAACTCTACCCTGTGGAACGTCAAATCCACCTTCTACCATTTGACTTCCAGTCTGAAAATCAACACCTTGCACTCCACCAACATTCCCTACATATGACTGATTCTGGCATCCTTTCAGAGCCAGCTTCATTTGGTCCAACAGAATTTTCTCCTTAAGACTTTTCTGCTATATTTCTTCCTCAGAGCTACAGTATTTTGCACACCTCAGGATTTCACCCAAAGGCTTCATCTGCCAACAATTTACATTCTGTTGTATGTGCATCCTGATTTCTAGTCACAAACCAAGAACAAACTGTGACACAAACTCCCGTTTGGGATTTTCTTGTCCACTGTGTTTCTTAAACACTTGCAATAATAGTGCATAGGAGATATGCATTGGCTCTTTTGCTTCTTGAGTAGTTCTATTGATTTTTAACCAATCAATGTCTCTCACTTGAGCTTTTCGTTTCAAAAAGGTAATCACCTCATCATACTTGAGTTCACAAAAACTCAACGAAATGATGCGGAGTGGAGTTTTTTTTCTCAAGCACCTCGCCAACAATAAGTCGGTGAGCGCTTCCGAGAAAAAATAATGTGCTAGAGCTCCTCCTGGCGAGATTTCTCATCGCGGGCGGTTGCAGCAGGTCGCGACCGCTCGCGTTGAGAAATCTTCCATTAACGTTGAGGATGCTGCCGTTTGAGTAAAATGTCTACTCGAGCGGCAGAAAGCAGCAGCTCCCTCTGGTGCGATGCATAGTGCAGTTCGTGCTGATTTACATTTTGGGACAAACTGCTGGTGCTAAAAATCAGTGCGAGCAGCACGACTTAACAGACTCCGCTGCTCGCAGAACTCCACGGAGCACGGCTGAGTTTCTCTGGCACTTCGCAGGGTTTCCGCAGAGTAAAACTCCGTAATCAAATCCCAGGCTTATCTAAAATGTCATCCCCTAAATCACTATCAGTATCAGTTTTTCTTGCAGACTCCTCATCATCATTTCCCTTCTTTCAATTCTGCTTAGCCTTTTCCTTCCTTATTGCCAGGTACATTCTAGCTCCCTTAACTACACATTTTCCCCATCTCTGTTGCCCTTCATCCCATTGAGCATCCACGTAATTACGTGCTGCTCTCTTGGCTCTGTTCTGGTATCTTTCTTTCTCTTTGGCATGAGCTGTTCACTCCCAAGCTGCATCTAATGCTTCACACTGTGTGGGTCTAGAGGGTGGTTTAATTTAATATAACTTTGTCCTCAGATGTTCAATAATCTTTGAATGAAAAGGATCATATTGTGGAAACCTGAATGCTCCTTTTTTCAGTGATCTTGTGCCATTGACCAAGCCACAAACATGCATGATGCTTTACGTTTGTCACCTTATAATGATCTGGTGTGTTATCTGGTGGTCCTCATGGACAGGGATTCGCGCATCACTTCTCATTAAATATTTAAGAGCTTTCAAGTATTTCATGAGTACAAAAATTCAACAAAAAATTAGCAAATATCTTTTCAATAAATTCAAATGGTTTTCTGCTAGTTAGTTTATAGATCCATACAACTCAATATTCACTCCCAGTCCCAACACAATCCTTCTTCGTGAGCCTGCTGCAATAGAGCACCTGATGATTCGCCAACCAATTCCAGCGCGTCACTTCTCACCAACTGATCTTAGCATGACAGACTCTGTCGTAATTCTCACTCTTCTCAGCAGTTCACCCTCCTTTAAAAAAAATTCATATAAGAAATGTCACAACTTTAAGCAAGCAAGGGGCATGGTCAAGATCGCTCTGTGAGGAGCTCCGTAACAGCCCAGGCCATAAAATCCTGAGTAATACAAACGTGCATAAAACTTATCGCGGACAATTGAGTGGCGGTCCTGAGAACATGATCCGATCCAGTGGGGGTGGCCGCAGATGACCCAGATGGTGATCGTGTGCACTCATGGCCGTGAATCGGCTCGGGAGCCCGGGGCCTAGTGTGCTGTCAAATGTAAAAACAACAATTGATGGACAGAATGCAGAACAATGTCATACATTCACCCCAGTATAGAGATCAGTCCCTAAATCCATCGTTTTTTTGCTCCCCATTCCATTCCAGTTTGAACCCAGCCGTATGCAAATCAGTCTTGACCCTGCACCGAATGTGAACACTCCAGCTCGAGCTGCCAGGCCAGGTCCTCCCTGGACTGGAAACAAGCATCCTAGGACTGGTTTCGGGGTTTACCCCTCATCAGCCAGGATGGCTTGACTCCAGTGGCATGGAGAGCACGGGACCCACGTCTGGGCAGACCCGTCCTACTCAGGGTGACAAATGCAAAAACAACAATTGACGGACAGAATGCAGAACAATATCATACATTCACCCCAGTAGAGACCTGGGCCTAAATCCATCGTGTTTTGCTCCCAATGCCATTCGAGTTTGAACCCAGCCATATGCAAATCAGTCTTGACCCTGCGCCCAATGGGAACAGTTCGGCCCGAACTGCCAGGCCAGATCCTCCCTGGACTGGAAACAAGCATCCCAGGACCAGTTTCGGGGTTTCACCCCTCATCAGCCAGGATAGCTGGACTCCAGTGGCATGGAGAGCACGGGACCCAAGGCTGGGCATACCCGTCCCACTCGGGGTGACAAATGCAAAAACAACAATTGATGGACAGAATGCAGAACAATGTCATACATTCACCCCAGTACGGAGATCTGGGTCTAAATCCATTGTTTTTTTACTCCCCACGCCATTCCAGTTTGAACCCAGCCATATGCAAATCAGTCTTGACCCTGCACCCAATCTGAACAGTCCAGCACGAACTGCCAGGCCAGGTCCTCCCTGGACTGGAAACAAGCATCATAGGACCAGTTTCGGGGTTTCACCTCTCATCAGCCAGCACACCTTGACTCCAGTGGCATGGAGAGCATGGGACCCACATCTGGGCATACCCATCCCACTCGGGTGACAAATGCAAAAACAACAATTGATGGGCAGAAGACAGAACAATGTCATACATTCACCCCAGTACAGAGATCTGGACCTAAATCCATTGTTTTTTTGCTCCCCATGTCATTCCAGTTTGAACCCAGCCACATGCAAATCAGTCTTGATCCTGCGCCCAATGGGAACAGTCCAGCCCGAACTGCCAGGCCAGGTCCTCCCTGGACTGGAAACAAGCATCCTAGGACCGGTTTTGGGGTTTCACCCCTCATCAGCCAGGATAGCTTGACTCCAGTGGCATGGAGAGCACTGGACCCAAGTCTGGGCATAGCCGTACCACTCAAGGTGACAAATGAGAAAACAACAATTGATGGACAGAATGCAGAACAATGTCATACATTCACCCCAGTACAGAGATCTGGGCCTAAATCCATCGTTTTTTGCTCTCCATGCCATTCCAGTTTGAACCCAGCCATATGCAAATCAGTCTTGATCCTGCGTGGGAACAGTCTAGCCCGAACTGCAAGGCCAGGTCCTCCCTGGACTGGAAACAAGCATCCTAGGACGGTTTCGGGATATCACCCCTCATCAGCCAGGATAGCTTGTCTCCAGTGGCATGGAGAGCACGGGACCCTCGTCCGCGCATACCCGTCCCACTCGGGGTGAAAAATGCAAAAACAACAATTAATGGACTGAATGTAGAACAATGTCATGCATTCACCCCAGTACAGAGATCTGGGCCTAAATCCATCGTTTTTTTGTTCCCCATGCCATTCCAGTTTGAACCCAGCCATATGCAAATCAGTCTTGACCCTGCACCCAATGAGAACAATCCAGCCCGAACTGCCAGGCCAGGTCCTCCCTGGACTGGAAGCAAGCATCCTAGGACTAGTTTCGGTGTTTCACTCCTCATCAGCCAGGATAGCTTGACTCCAGTGACATGGAGTGCACGGGACCCACGTCTGGGCATTCCCGTCCCACTCGGGGTGACAAATGCAAAATTAACAATTGATGGACAGAATGCAGAACAATGTCATACATTCACCCCAGTACAGAGGTCTGGGCCTAAATCCATAGATTTTTTGCTCCCCATGCCATTCCAGTTTGAACCGAGACATATGCAAATCAATCTTGACCCTGCGCCTAATGGAACAGTCCAGCCCAAACTGCCAGGCCAGGTCCTCCCTGGACTGGAAACAAGCATCCTAGGTGAGCTGGGCGGCAGAAGAGGGGCCCGAGGACATAGCACAGTGACACAGCATATGGTGGAAGAAATCCCTGGCAGAGAAGAGCACCTAGCCTGGAGGGCACCTAGGAGGGAACTAAATTCTGTGGTCAATTGGTATACACCTGAAGGGGCAGTGGAAGAAATGTAGGCCCCAGAAGATACCAATATTCAGGTTAGAGAAGTGGAGTACTATGCTGCGGCAAAACAGGGAGGGAGTGGCCAATACCCATGGTTACACGCAAAAAAGAAAAATTGGCCACACGTTGAGGGCCACTGACACATACCTGCAGGAATAGTGGAGTTCATAAGAGAGGGAGCAACCCCCGATCAGGGTATAAGCTGCATCAGAACCACACCCCAGTGTGACAAGTTCTACTGTCTTACATACTCACAACTACTCAGAACTGTATGAAGACACTCTAACAGGGGAAAAACCACAGAGGCATAATAGACTGATCGGAGCAAGTGACTCTGCCATACCAGTAATGCATCAGTGTGGGACGCAGACCCTGTGAGACACGCTCTGAGAGACATTCACCCTATATTGGGCACAGACCATGTCTGGAGATTGTCAAAGGATTCAAACTCCACATAATAAACGCCGGAGGTCCAAGAAGGGAATATTGGGGCGCCTCTGAAACCACCAATGAAGTGAAGACACAGGACTAAGGCCTCAGGAAACCCCCGCAACTGTGAGCACCGGAGCCAGTTTAAATACGTACCTACGCGGGAAGACAACATGGGTAAAATGAAACCTAAGCAAGGGGGCAACTCACCGGTAAGAGGAGATTCTTCTCAAGCAACAGGAAATTTACAAACTAGAAGCAACTAAGGGTCAAGAACAATCAATCCACCTGCATCTAGATAAAATACTAGCAGCAATCGCTGACACAAAGGCTACCCTGCAACAGGACATAGGGACTGTGTCAGTTGGTATTGGCCTGTTGCAAGCAGAACACAACAAACTTGTGGATCGGATGAAAGAGGTGGAACTGGCAGTGGAAGAATTGGTGCCGAAGCACAAGACCACATGACATCAGTTAACCGACCTTACCGCTAGAATGGCAACACCAGAGAGAAGGGCTGAACACGCAGAAGGTCGAAATCAGCGAAATAATATTAGGATAGTGGAATTGCCAGAAGGTGCAGAAGGCACAGACATGGTCAAGTACCTAGAAACATGGATCAGGAAGGACTCTCGAAATTCTTTGCACTTGAAAGGGCCTATAGGGTCTCGTCGCAACCTCTGACACCTGGCCGGCCTCCACGCTCAATGGTGGCATGATTACTGTATTACAGAGATCGGGATGCTATAATACAACATTCCCGCAACTATGGCCATTATACGATTGAGAATAATAAAATATCAATTTTCCCAGACTTCACAGCAAAAGTCCCAGCGCAACAGGCCTCCTTCCTAGAAGTTAAAAAAAGCCTTACAGAAAGAAGGCATACAGTATTCGCTGCAATATCCGGCCAAACTCAAATTGCAAATAGATGGCACAGTACATTTTTATGAATCCCTGGAAGAAGCATGGGACTGGCTAGAAATGCACAAAACAGTCGCACAACCAACAGATCTGTGGAAAAGCGAGAGGGCAGGACCCAAACCACAATGCAGATGACTCAGAAGATCCAGACATAGACTGCAGGTGCAGAAAACTACCTTGTCACAAACAGCACAAGACCGTCGCGCAGCACTGCAGGCAGTGACAGAGGCCCTGTATTCTTCCCTGAAGGAAATGGGGACAACTGTCTCCACTGATCGGGAAACGGAAGGTTCGGACTCTGGAGAGTCAATGAAGACTAACACGCAGCTGCCAGTGGTGACACCGGGCTCGGTGGCCAAAATTATATGAAACACAGTGAGAAGATAAGTACTGTTAACAGGGGCACTGGAGAAATGGGGAGGAATAGGAAAAAGGGTATCAGGAGGTGAGAGCGCTGCTAAGATTAATGATGAAGACCAGGTAGTGAGGATTCTATCTGACTGGGGTCTAAAAGGTACTACAGCAGAGTAGTCTGCACCCCATTCATGATGCAGAGGATGGTGGTGAACCAAGAGGGTAGATTTGTATTAGTACGGGGGAGGCTACTTGGACGGGAAATTGTACTTGGATGGGAAATTGTATTGGGTAGTATCTATGCCCTGAATCATGATCAACTGCTGTTCTTAGAGAAATTGTCTGCAGCTATAGCATCCTTGCATGGGGTTGAGGCGCTCTGGGGTGGAGATGTTATTTGTGTAGCTGACATTGAATTGGACCGCTCTACCCCCCCATTGTATGGTACAGTAGTCACCAAACTAGCGCAGGTATTTAAGAATTGGTTAACACAGTCGAAATTGGATGACGTCTAGAGACTGCAGCATGGACGGACACAGGACTATTCCTATTTTTCATGGCTATACAATCTAAATGCGCAACTAGACTTTTTCATATGCACAGACACATTTACGACCCAAATGATACACACAAAATATTTAGGTCGCACCTTCTCTGATCATAATCTCCTCCTTCTTTGCTATCAACCGCTAGCAGAACCTACAGTCACACCGACGTGGCGCCTTGACCCGAATTTGTTAACAGATGACTATTTCAGACGATCTTTAGAGGACAAAATTGCAAAATACTTCAGATATAATCAGGGCTCGACCGCCTCTAGAGCCACAGAATGGGAGGCGTTCAAGGTGGTAATAAGGGGTCATTGTTTGGGTGCCACTGTGGGATTGAGAAAGGACTTGCAGAAAGAGATACTCCAGCTAGAGACACTGCTACATGAACAGGGGCGCAGTCTATTGACAGACATGACCACCCATATGCAGCTAGAAAACACTAGGCGGACATATAATGGGGCACTCGAGCAGTTAAGAACACTAGATATAGACGAGTATCATACTAAAGTACATGAAGAGGGGGAAAAATCAGGCAGAGTACTGGCATGGTTAGTCCAGCATGAAAGCAGGGGAATGCCAATAACACAAATTGTGACAGAAAAGGGAAAAACGCTATACCTCCCCAATAATATCAACGATGAGTTCCGCACATATTATAAAACACTATATGAGGCCCCGCCAATACTCCATGCAGATGAACTGAGGACTTTCTTGGCTCCATTGCTGCTGCGAGCTCTAGATCCAGGACTGAAGAGCGAACTGGGGGAACCGGTGACGGCTGATGGAATACGAGAGGCCATCAGAGAGATGGCCACAGGGAAGACGCCGGGACCGGATAGTTTACCAGCGGAATTTTATTCGCTAATGGCACAGACATTAGCCCCTAAATTAGAGGCAGTATATGAGGAAGCGTGGCAGAACAACTTACTACCGGCATCTACCAGAGATGCGTTGGTGATACCCCTCCAGAAAACAAAAACAATAGGAGCAAGAGTGTTGAGACCTCTTTCGATGTTAAATATGGATTTTAAAATCCTGAGTAAGGTCTTAGCAAGACGAATACTACCACATATGACATCGCTCATACATAAAGACCAAAGTGGGTTCATACCATACCATCAAGGGCCACGTCGGCCAATATCCTAAGGCTTTTCCATGTTCTGCATCATCCCGATAGAGTCCACTACCCTGAGGCACTGATAATGTCGGTGGACCTGGAGAAGGCCTTCGATTCTGTGAGATGGGATTTTCTCTATGCCTCAATGACCAAAATGGGGCTAGGAGAAAAATTGATAAAATGGGTCAATATACTGCACTCTCATCCCATAGCGCGGGTTAGAACCGGGGGGATGATCTCAGAACCATATGACATATTTAGGGGCACCAGGCAGGCCGCTGTCTCCTCTATTGTTCACCCTCGCCATTGAACCTCCAGCAGAGCTATTTAGACAGATAGGAAGATCACAGGGAGTCCTATTGTGGGACCGAGAGCATATCATCTCGCTCTAAGCAGATGACATATTGTTATATTTAGGGTAGAGGAAGAGGGGGGTGACGAAGGCTACAGAAATCCTAGACAAATATGCAGCGTTGGCAGGTCTAAAATTGAACAAAACCGAAACTTATGTTTTTCCAGTGATAGAGGGGACAGAATGCCCAGCTGACTTTCCCATGAGTTTGAATTGGGCCCCCCAGTCTTTCAGATATCTCGGAATCCAGGTGTACCATGACTTAGTAAACCTAAAAGAAGGCAATTTAAACCCAGTATTGCGGTCTTTTGGGACGACGATTCACTTTTGGCGTTTTTCAAAACTGCCCATGATGGCCAGAGTGGAGCTGACCAAAATGATAATGCTCCCACGTCTGCTTTATTACTTTGTAAATTTACCGGTGCAAATTCTAACATCATGGTTTGTGAAATTAAATAAAATGGTACACGAATTGATACGGGATGGACGGTGAAATAAGGTCTCGATGACCATTCTGGGAGTTTCGGATTTTGAGCTGTACTATCTCGCGGCGCAACTGCAATGGTTGGCTAAATGGATGGATGGACGAGACCTGGAGCTCTTAATGAATACAACCCATAAAGCCACCCAGAGACAACTCATAGCTAAATTTATATACCCGACCATGGAGGTTCCACACTCAGGTGTGCTCCTACAAGGGGCGCTCTACTGTTGGAAGAGGTGACAAAGACGCACAGCTGGTCGGATTCTGTATGCACCCTGGGCCTACACTTGGTTGGGATCCCGCAAGGGATACGACCTACACTTTTTCCAGAGTCACAACTGTTAGGCTGGACTGAGGCAGGAGTCAGGATAATGGGCGACTTAAATCAAGAAAAATAATTGAACCCGTTAGAGGAATTCCTGGGCCAATACGGGCTGCAAGAGGCCAGTTTCTTACCCACCACTCATTAGTGAAGACATTTAAAGAGCTGTGGGGTAGAAGTCAGAGGGAACAGCAAATGCACGAGGCACTGCAAGCCCTGATCACACTCGGCTCTGCGAACCACTTGGTAAAATGGCATTACAGAGCTTTGATAGAGATGGTAAAAACACAGTTAGAAAAGGTCAGGACTAATTGGAATGAAGCATTGGGGAGAGCATTAGAAGATAGGGAGTGGGCTAAGGTACTCCAAAACGCGAAGAAAATCTCTCGGAAAACTGCACTTAAGCTTATTCAGTTCAAGTACATACATATGGTATACCACACCCCACATCGTCTAAATGTCGTGTATGGAGGACGAACACAAGAATTCCCTAATTGCGGTCAACAGGATGTGGAATTTATACACATGACCTGAAATAGTCCAATAATACAAGAATAATGGAATACAGTACTAGCCCAAATAAACGCGACATTGGCCACGACTACACCAAATACAGTGGGAATATGTTTGTTGGGACGTTTTCCGAGACCAAAGGCTAAAAAGGTGGGCTCACGGTTTATAGACCTACCACTGGTGCTAGTGCGCAGGTTGGTGGCCATGTCTTGGAAGGCACCGAGAGGCCCTAAAGTAATAAACTGGGAACAGGTTATAGACTGCAGGGCAAAGACTGAGGAAAGAGCCAAACAGCGAGAAGAGAAGAGAAGTATCAGACAACGCCCCATTGCAGATTTCTGGACTGGTACACTAGGAAGATGAATGGAACAGATGACGAAGTCAACACAGGGGGGAGTACAGAAATAGATACAGACTCAAACACAGCAGACATGAGAGAATGAGGGTAGTAACAATATATGCGAAGAAGAGATGGGTAGGACCTTAGAAGAGGCTCTCCCCCACCACACCACCCCACAGAGACCCTCCCACACAATAGATAGACATGACCTAAACACTACAGGACATCACGCAGTTAGTTCACATCCCAGTTCTAGGTATAAGTTGTTGTTACTTTAATATAGGAGACTGAAGATCCTTATTCGAAATAAAGATAGATATAAACTCCCCTGAGTACATGCTACGGTCACACAGATCTGAGACCAAAATATCTGTAGGAAAGAGAAATACTGGGAAGTGGCTAAATAAAAAGGACAAATATAGACGCAAAACGATAAGACCCAAAATATGTAATATGTACAATATAAAACAAGTGTACAGAATTGGTACATAGATGGGCCTCAAGGAAAACGTAATGTATATGTCACAATATGTAATTGATGTTATGCAAAATTGTTAAATGAAAATGCTCCTAAAATTATATTTAAAAAAAAAACTTTAAGCAAGCAAAGTAAACAAATAACTCTAAAGAATTCAAAGTAGTTCAGTCACATAAGAAACAGTTGAAAGTAAATCCTTCTGACTTCCTCACACACACACATATGAACTCTTGACCAGCGGGAAATCACCATGACTGATATAATTTCTCCTTTGTGCAGTAGGTTCCACTAACACCAAGCACTATTGTTCCAATCACAAAATTATTATAATCCCTTCCTCAATTGTGCAGTCGATGGTACCTCACAAACCAACACCACGAAACCTTAAGCAGACAAGTAATGCCACAACTTATTAATCTAAACTATCCTGGGATCCTGGACTACTCCTAGTGCGATACCAACATCAACTGCTCAATATCAAAACGCCTAAACACAACTAAGCCATCAATCTTTACTGAATCGCAAAATACGTATATTCAACAAAATAACAAAACTCAACAAAGACGATTACAATGCATAGCCCTATTAATACTCACACTTCCACCACTGCAACTGCTTTCGGAACTGCAAACTTCTTCAGTCTTCAAGTTCAGGCTTTGGACTTAAGGGACATGGTCAGTTCTAAACTTGGGCAATTTATTTCAGCTCCTTTCTCTCTTGTGACAAAAACTGCTCTCTGCTACCACTTGACAATACAGGGATGTTTATACCTCAACCTTCAGATGTAGTCTTTAAATTCCCTCCGCCAGTGGTAGTATTGACCTTTGTACGAGAGTTTAAAAGAAGCAATCATTTACATCAATTCTTCTTTATCAACAATTCATTTTTATTTTATTTGACTAAATAAAGAGATTTTGTGTTAGTTATAGGTTTTATTAACAAACTGCTTTATTTAAAAATGATTAGTCTTTAGTCATTATTGTTACAAGTTGAAATAGTTAATTAGTACATATTTCAAAACAAGATAAAATACAATATCAGTACAAATTATAGTCAAAATAGTTATAATGCAACAAGTGTGTTCCATAAAGGAATTTCACTAATCTAAATTAAAGTAAGGATGGTTTTCAGTGTCAGTTCAGAAACCCAATAAAGAGCTCTAATGAGAGAATAAATGCATGAGCATAAAGCCACAGCACTTTCAAATGATAGAGAAATTATCAAGCTGGAAAGTATACTCAGCTATAGATCAGCAGACAACTTTTCCAAAGGAATAGAATTCAAAGGAAAATCTCTCATGAAGAGAGATATGGTCTCAAGGAACCCAGGGAAAGATCGCAAGAATGACATGACCTACTCTAGAAACACATGCTAATATAAACACAGCGAATTATGAATCGAAACAAGTATCACATTCTTTGTTCACAGCATCCAATAGGATTTCAGTAAACTCTTGGGAGTAGGTAAATTCTCCTGTTTCTCATGTTTTCACAATAGGCCACAGAAATAAGTCCTTGAAGAGATACTCCTTGAGGTTTAGACAGTTTTTCCCATGAGTCATGATTCCTACCATCTCCTCTCCTCCCGGTGAGAAACTCACTGTCAGTTGTCTAATACAAAACAAATGCCTATTCACTAGCTAACAGAAGGCTTCTGGAATGTTACAGTATCTGCAACAAAAGAGAAAAACATCTTGTGCAAAACAATAATTCAACGTGAAAACAGGGCTGCCAATGCTAATACATAATTTTGCTGTTAATGTGGCAGCAATAGTTAGGCTAACTTAAATCAAAACATTGTGTTATTCCACTTATGTGTTTACAATGATTAAGTGCAACTTCCCACTACAAATGTTAATTTATTATGTGTGTATTATTTTGCATAAACTTTGCACATTTCTGTTAAATGCGTTTTAAAATAGCGAAATTTGCTTCAGCATCCTCAAACTATTTCAGTGATCTTGGCCATTAGAGGATTAATTACAGAAAAGGGGTTGTGGCATCACAAACAAAGCAGATCTTCCAAAGTAGAAGATTGTTTGGCTTTCCAGATTTACTCGGATATGTCGGCTGAGGCTAGAGAAATATGACATGACAGGACTTTTTGCTAAATTTTGGTTCTGTTGGCCTTAGGACTGTGCAATTTACCACTGCTAACCAGTGCTAAAGTGCTTGCGCCCACTCCCATAAACGTGGTTTGATTGGCATATACCTAATTGGCATATTTAATTTGCTTGTAGTTCCCTTGTAGAGTGGTATACCATGTACCCAGGGAATGTAAATTAAATGCACTCTAAAACTTGCCAAAGACCTTACGTTGCAGTCTAAAGGTAGTGTCACACTGCCATGTCAACTTGGCATTTAAACCCCATTCAAAAACATCGAATAGACCCCTGGGTCTGATATGAGAAAGAGCTATGTCTGTTGGTTCTATAACTGGTTGAGTAACCACCTGCCATAGCTCTTGTTTTAATCCTAACCTCTGGATGTCCCATTAAAGTTTATCTTGGTGCTCCATAGCGTTAGTTTTAGTTCACGCATACTTTTCATTTGCTCCCTTCACCACAGCTTGCTCTTCTATAGGTTTTAGGATACCTCTTTTCTGACACAGAAAAACATCCCTGAGCTCCTCCCTCTTAGAGAGGGGGTTGTAGCTAAGCACGGGAGGAGAACTGTGCTCCGCCAGCGGAGTCTGCGGAGATTTCCCCAGTCCGCGCTCCCCTAAGAACGCGGAGTAGGGAAAAAAACTCTGACTCCGCAGCGGAGCGGAGTTAGCCAGCCCCCGCTAAATTGGGCCCCGCCTCCACCCCGCCTAAATTAAAATACTACTACACATAATTTAAAAAGAATAAAAGTCACTTACCTTATTGTGGCGTCCCCGGGCTGCCCTCCTCCTCCTCGCCGTACATCTTGCACAAACTGCGCATGCGTGCGCGCATGTGCATTTCTTTGTGAGAAATGCACATGCGCGCACGTGCGCATGCGCAGTTCATGCAAGATGTATGGCCAGGAGGGCAGCCTGGGGACGCCGCAAATAGGGTAAGTGACTTTTATTCTTTTTAAATTATGTGTAGTAGTATTTTAATTTAGGCAGGTGGCGGAGCGGAGTTCCACGGAGTTTCCCCCCAACTCCGTGGAACTCCGTGTAGCTGCACTCGGCAAGCTCTGCCCGGGGTTAGTTGTAGCCCGCATTACAACCAGGTTCGTAATGTGCAGAGGTTGTCCTATGATGAAGCATGCCACGTTTGGGTGGGTGAGGGAAACCGTTCTAAAAAGAAGGGATACTCCAGCACTCTTTCTCATATCAGACCCAGGGGTCTATCCGGTGTTTTTGAATAGTGATAGAGGAGAGTTGTCCCCTGCAGGTCTTTAAACCTCCTCAGGCCCCTTTTTGTGTGTTTAATTTATTTAAACCCCATTGCCAAGCCTTAAACCCCCCTTTTATTACATATACGTCATGCCTAGGTAGCCCATGGGGCAGGCTGCTGTGTACTTAAAATGTTCGGACATGTACATTTAAGTTTTACATGTCCTAGTAGTGAAATACTCCCAAATTTGTATTTCATTACTGTGAGGCCTACCCCTCTCAGAGGATAGAATTGGGGATTCCTTTCTACATTTAATAAGCTGTAATCCCTAATTGAGAGGAGATAGATATGTCATGTGCAGTACCTATGGAGCTGTAATGATAAACCCTCTTTCATGGTATAGTCGGATTTTTCATTCCAATTTTGAAAGTGCCACTTTTAGAAAGTTAAAAATGCTAATCTAGTTATAATCTTAATAAGTGTGGATAACTCAACAATAAGGGGACAAGAAATTTAATCACCTTGGCCCTTGTTTTATTCACACTATTTTTGAAAATTCTCATCTGTATTGCAATTATTTTTGTCTTCAAAGGGCCTTGTTATGTTTTATCACTATACATGAGTATGTAACTATGCATTTTTCGATCAATGCATGAACATTAAACACAGAACTATAACATCACATTTCAACATAGTAATTCCTAATTCAAACAAGTGTTGTAACACAAAAAGAAAGTGCCAAACTCATGAAATTAGGTCTTTACTCTATGATGACAGCCCGAGAAAAATAATACCAAGAGCATTTCTGACAATTGCAAGCAATAATTCATAGACATTATTATTTATTGCAGATATTTCCAGAAGAAAGAGCAGCTTGACTGCATTCCTAAAGGTTACAATCTGTGAGGATCAAGAATATGAAATGGAGAACATATTAAAAACAGTCGGTTAGACATAATAATGAAGAGATAGGACAGCACACAGAACGAATAAAAATATTATCTTTTGTTATTATTTTTTCAGACAATACTACCAGTCCAAGTCTTGAGGAGAACCTTACAAATCATAGAAGTTTCAAAATGCGTTGACTATAATCCCTTGGGGCACAGACAGCCTGCACGATTAGGACATTGCAGTGGACAATGTTAGAACTATTCCACTTCAAAATAAGTCTATGCAGTGGCCCCCAAGAGTGTTTGTTTACCAAGAGTTTCATGAATCGCCAAATAGTCAAGGTTCCTATATCTGTGGTTAGGGTTAAGAAAAGTTGACTGGTATTTTCAACAGTGTTTCACAAATTTTAAGTTCAATTGCTTATGAATGTCTTATGGATATAATTTACGTTTGATGAATTTGCCAATTTCTTTTTGTGTTACAACAACACTTATTTGAATTAGTACTATGTTGAAATGTGATGTTATAGTTTCTGTGTTTAATGTTCATGCATAGTGCTCATGTATAGTGATAAAACATAATGAGACCCTTTGATGACAAAAACAATTGCAATAAAGATGATAAGACTTTTAAAAAATAGTGGGAATAAAACAAGGGCCAATGTGATTAAGTTTCTTGTCTCCTTATTGTTGAGTTATCTACAGTTATAAAGATTACAACTAGATTAACGTTTTTTACATTTCAAATGAGGCCCAATTTAGTTTGTTAATAAGGGCCCAACCCCCATTTGATATTTAACTTTTAGAAAGTTGGCATTTTCCTGGCCTTTGTGCCTACAGCCTGTCTTGGGTCACATCACTGAGTGTAGCTGACAGCCACACTTTGTGAATTACTACTAAGTAGTCACGCAATAGAGGGCTTAGGTGGGCCTCAATTGGCCACTGCTAGCCTAATGGGTTGGGGTGGACCTGAGCACAGCCCAAATTACACCTAAAAGTGGGTCCCTTGCTCACTTTGCCACTGGATTCAAGATAGCCTGGCTGATGACGGCTGTAAGCCAGAAACCGGTCCCAGGATGCTTGTTTCCGGTCCAGGGAAGACATGGCTTGGCAGTTCGGACTGGACTGTTCCCATGAGGCACAGGCTCAGACTGATTTGCATATGGCCATGTCTGAACTGGGGTGGCGGAGTGAGCTAAAGAATGATGATGGATTAAACCCAGATCAGTTGACTGGGGGTGAGTGCTTGCAATGTTCAACACTCGGCCATCATCCCCTTTGGTTTTGCTATGTTCGCCCTAAGTTGGCAGGGTATGCTCAGACGTGGGTCCCTTGCTCACTTTGCCAATGGATTCAAGATAGCCTGGCTGATGACGGCTGTAAGCCAGAAACCGGTCCCAGGATGCTTGTTTCCGGTCGAGGGAAGACATGGCTTGGCAGTTCGGGCTGGACTGTTCCCATGAGGCACAGGGTCAGACTGATTTGCATATGGCCATGTCTGAACTGGGGTGGCGGAGTGAGCTAAAGAATGATGATGGATTAAACCCAGATCAGTTGACTGGGGGTGAGTTCTTGCAATGTTCAACACTCGGTCCATCATCCCCTTTGGTTTTACACAGCCCAAATTACACCTAAAAAGTCTGTGTCCGGTCTCCACACAAAAGGCTTATCAACCTTGTGTTGTCAGTGCAGCCAGTATAGAGCCAGGGCAGGGGAGTGATGAAATTCCAAGCACCCCAGAAAACCTTTCCAGAAGCTCCTCGCACTGTCCCCGGAGAAGGGCACCAGGGTCTAGGACCATGAGAATAAGTCTTCAGTTCACTACAGGACTCCCAGGGGACTGCCTACTGCTGTGCCCTGGAAGGTCAGCTTTGCTTCCTGGAACCTGCCTGTAATACTCACCCGCAGATGCCAGCCCTGCACCCAGGACAACCAGAAGTGACTCTAAGGATTTGTTTGCTGGCCTCCTGTTCATAACCACAGGGACATAACAGGCTCCCACCATCTTGAACCCACACCTGGACCCAGCCTGAGTGAGTCCTGTAGCCCTAAGAGGTGTCCCACCAGTCCTAGACCCTTGGCTGTGGTGCTATAGGTGCCCAGTTGGTAAATTTCCAAAACTGAGGACTTAGACAAAATTTGGCCAAAAAGTGCTCTGAGAACCAGGGGAAGACTGGGACCAACCTGCTCACCTATCCGCCCGAGGTGCATTGCTGGTCGAGTAGACTTTGCAGCTTCCCCTGCTACGTTCTTTTCCACAGCAGCAAATCCATTTCAGCAGTCTTTTTGCAAAGGGGTATCTAACCTCATAAAATTGTCTTTGACTACAGTCCTCTGCCTCATCCCGCTGGAGATATTTACTTCCATTTCGGCGACTATATCCCAAGGTAACAATCTTCAGTGTTACGACGCTTTTACCTCGGACACTCCTGTAGCCTTGCCCCGCTGAACTTCTACTTTCTCCGGCAGTTTTCTTCAGAAATTTTTATAAGTGCGAGGGTAAGTGCTGACCGGGCCCAGCCCAGATGTCCAAGGATGGCGGTTTGATCTTTTGGGCACCAGACGTCATTAAAAATGTAAAAATTCATAACTCTGGTTCTACAGGTTGGATTTTTAGGGGGAATTTTCTTGTGTTGTGTTTTCACTTTATTACTGTGTGTGTGCTTTACACATTGCCTCTAAGTTAAGTCTGACTGCTTTTTGTGCCAAGATACCCAGAGTTAAGCATAGGCTAGTTTAGTGTCTTTTTGTGTTTCATCCTGTAAGGGACTGTGGCTGTTGCTTAACTAGGGCTCACTAGTAAAGTCTAGTAATATGATTTCTTTTTTTGTTATATGTACCCAGGGTGAGGGGTCCTGTATTTAGGGTCATTAGTGCACAAATATATTGTATCAAGCAATAGTATGAGTGACCAAATGCAGGATCTGCCTCCAAGCTAATATGGTGGGAGGAAAGGGAGAGATGGAATGCATAGAAGGAATAGCAGATGGGCAGGGTGGTAGTCTGAGCCATACAAGTTTAGCCGTGTAGTAAGATGTTAGAATCAGCTACAGAGTGAACCCCATTCAAATAAAAAAAAATATGAATTCACTTATCTGGATAAGAGAATGAAATCATGCAATTCATATATTTCTGTACTGAAGACAATTTGTGAAAGCCTTAAACCAGTGTCTCTGTCTGTCTACATCGAATTCAATGATATACATTTTGTTTTTCAAAATAACTTTAAATAACTGTAATGTTCCTAATAATTAGCAGAAATCTAATGCAATTGATTCAAGTACTTTGAGACAAATTTCCTATATTGTAGTTTTACAGAATTATCAATTTATTGGCTCTAAATTGAAACACAGCAATGCCTTTCTAAATGAGCAGGGTTCAGGATTGTTACATTTACATAGGTCCCTCATAGAGGGGTCACCATCTGCTTTTTTGGTTGTCAAGGACTTATCTTCAGGTTCAGATATGAAAGGGCAATCGGTTTGGGTGCCTTGTAGGATTAGCTCAAACCACATACATTTTCTAGATTCTATGGCCTTATTGACCTAGCCTTCTGATTAATGCCATTAAATGAAGTTTAATAATGAAAGGCAAATCTAACTATATGCAATTACCAAAGCTTGATTCTTCACATTGAAATAGAACGCAGAATAGATTGCAAGTTTTCCCTCTACTAAATATTTTAGAAAAAAAAAACTGGACCTTATCAATCCTTAGCTACAAGCTTATCCTAATGCCACAGAAGTCACTTTCTGCAAATGGGATCTTCTACATTTTAATTTCTTCTTTACTAAAAGTGAAACCAGGTCACACTATAACAGGCTGTTTTTTAGATCATGTACCAATTCAATTAGAAGTGGCTAAAATATCTTCTATTGTCATGAATAATAGATGGCAAATGAATAAACCTTTCCTTGAAGATGAAGAATTGGTATTCAGAATTTGAAAATGATTTTGGTAGAGAATTTTGCGAAGTAAATACTGACTTAGTGTTTTTATCAACAGATATTGAAGGCTACTCTCCATGTTAGGATTATTTCAAAATCTATAACTCCCAACAAGGAAAGAAAAGAATAAAATCCTCGAATTTGAAGCAAATATATATATGCTCAAAAGGTTTTTGTTCAGACATAGTTGGCACTGAGAAGAAAGACATCTGAGAAGCTGCTACAACAATTTTAGGGACCATTATGATACAGACTGGTTATAAATATGTCTGCAGTGGCCCAAAGTTGGTATGAAGTAGAGGAATATCTAGGCGAACCTTTAACATGGTCAGCCAGATCCAAAATATAATACAAATAAAAGGCAATAAACAGCCTAATAAATAATATATTATGATCAAATCCTAAATAAATTCCAGAGATCTTTCTGAGACACTATAAGAAAATATTAGAAAATCTACACTGCTGACAAGCAAATTGAGAATGAGGTGATTGTTAACTATCTTTTAGACCTCAAACTTCCATAGCTAATAGCCACAGAAATTTTGTCACCTTCTTCATAAAAGAAATAGAGTTGCTGATAGCAGAATTGCCCGGTGAAAAGGCTTGTCAAAGCTGGCATCCAAATGAGTTTATTAAAATCTCTATTTCCCTGTCTTTCTGTTTTTGTAAGTTAATAAATAGTATGTTGACAGGAGTTCATCCTGTCTTATTGTTTCTAAATAGGCTAGTTATCCAGTTTTCAAAGTTTGGAAAGTGTCCAGCAGTCACAAATTCCCATTGCCCTGCCCTATTACTTTGCTAGATACAGACCGTAAGTTAATCTTGAAGGCTTTAGCAAGAACATGAAACAGAAAAAGGCTTCATTAATTCATGAGGATCACAACTGTTTACAAACACTATTTGATTGAGACCTTTGATCTCTTTTCCCAAATATCTTGGCAGCAGATTTCTGCTTGATACAGAAAATGCCTTCAACCTCCCCATTTGAAAATCTCTTGTTGGTATCCTTCAGAATAATGGGTTCCCTTTCCAACTCATGAGGTTGGTGTCTGGATTGTGTGATAACAAAAGTGCCTCAGTCATAAATAAGTCTGCTAATGCAGGTACCATCACAATTGCTAGGGGAAAGAGACAAGGATGTCTCTGCTCCCCATTCTATTTGCTCCTAATTTATAGACTCAATTGCTATTGTGATTCAGGCTAATCCCTTGATTTAATTCCCTACTGAAGCAAATGTCTAAACATAGGATTTATGCTAATTACATTGCTTTGTTCCTGAAAGCTGATAAAGAAAATATTCATTTTACATTGGACTAGATAAAACATTTCTCAGAACAATAAGATCAATCATCAAAAAACTGAAACACTTATTTTTATTAGCTCAAAGGAAACTCTCCCAGACCTTAACAGAGGGGCTACTCCAAGAACTCCAAAAGGTATCTAGGCGTTTTTGTCACCTTTTAAGTATAAAGACCTTTACTGCTGAAACAATAAGCCTCTTTTAAATGAGGGCCTATCCTTTTTGGGCAGATGGAGCTCACTACCATCATCGATTATTGGGTTGTTAGCCCTGATTAAAATGCCCATATTACCTGTATTCATAATTCTTCTTTAAAAAATAGTTTTTCCAGTGAACACTACTTTTGTTGGTTTATTTGGCACAAAGAAATACCCTAGGCCAACTCTCAAAAATGTTTATCTCCCTAAAGAACTAGAAGGCTTGGCTCTTCCTTATAGCATTTGCTAATTATTGCAGCAGAGTTGCTCTAACAGATGACTTACATTATAATGATGATAATTTAATAAACATAATGTTCAATAAAGCATTAGCAGAAATTCCCTGTATTCTATTCACCCCAAATACCTCAAAAAGTAAGATGCAATTTGCTCCTGATTTTTCTTTAAGAAAAAGTAGTGGTTCTTTCATCTCCATAAGACATTGTTGGTCAATTGTCACACCAGACATGCGGCTTGTGCCATAAATATACCTTTTTGTTCAAACCTCTAATCAATTGTTTGCAAACACCCAGTCTTCCTCTTTTAGCAGATTTCCTACTGTGTAATGAATGGAAGTCTTGCAGTTTGTTTAGAAAACAATAATTCAAACCAACACAATGGTTTTGGCTGGCATTTACCCTGTTAATGAGCTTCTTAGATAATAATAAATTGAGCATGCTAATATGTTCATTCAAACTCATTCATTTATTGTTTAAAAATTTAGTTAAATGAATATATTTCTTCTTTGAATATCTTCAAAAAACTTTAACTGAGAAAATGTTCCAGAAATGGGTTAAAGTGGCAGGGATTATTAGTGAGCAAATGTGGGAAAATACTGATGCCCTACATTTCTCAGCTGTCAGATGTGCAAACTTTTTTGGTAAATGAATTTTCTACTTAACTCCGGCATTTCTCAGTAAGATAGAAACCAGAGTGAAGTCATCATATACTGGCTGCCAGAATGATACAATAGGTGAATGGCTGATGTGGCTTAGGCATGCCTCAAATTCTGTGGTTGTTGGCATAACATTTTTTGGTAAATAATGCAACTGATTCACAAAGAACTACTACTAGATCCAATAAAAGCTTTGCTTGTCTGTCCATAACTCACAGGCAATTTGACAAATGCAAAACTTAACTTGATATTCATATCAATGCTAGTCACTAGGCGAATAACCCCTCACATTGGAAGCCAACCATGGCCCCAGTATTTGACGAATGGATACAAAAATTGTTTATTTGGAGAGCGTCTTTACTGATCGCATTGGGGCAAAATCAAAGTTTAGGCACATGTGAGGTTCTTTGATTACCTGAATTTGGTTGATAAGCAGTGCTCGTAAGCACCCATATTGTGATATATTTCCCTCACTCCATATTGACTAGTAGTTGTAGAGGCTAGCCATGAATTTTCTCATGCAATATGGATGGGAGCCATGAATTACAACTTATATTGATAATATTTACTCATTAACTTTATGTGCATTAGAATCGCTGGCAGTTGATAATTTTTATTAATTTCTTCAATGAATTATTAATAAAAAACAACTTGATGAATGCTTAAGGGAATTAGTTTCTCCATGTAAAAGTTTTTCCCCACCACTGAGGCAACAATGGTGAAAATGTGCAAATGTACCTGTCTGCGCAGTCAGTGATCCAGGTGGAGACGTTCTTGATGGCTTGTTCTAGGTTGGTGAAGGTGTCTAATTCACAAACCTAACTTTTAGGAAGAACATTTTCTGATATAAAGCCACAACATATTTTGAGATCACCCTGCAACAATACCATTCAGATGACTCAGTTACAATAATGGGAACTGGAAGACAACACAGTTCATGCAGACCTCAAAGCTGTGGATTCTAAAACTTTTCAAGCTATATTTTCAATAAAATAGTACAAAAATCTGGGCCCTGTGAGCCACCCTTGTGCTCGCTATACAATAATGCAAAATACTTGTTTGTGGAGATCTAATGGCTTGTGAAACAGGTGTACAGGAAAATGAGCAAGCAGCAGCACTAGAGTTTGTTCAACCAAGTGATTCAGGAGACTTGCCAAGAGTGGAGCTGGCTATGTGTAACCACATCTCAAACACGATAATCCACGTTGGGTGTAAGGGGTAATCAGGCGCTCATACAGTCTTCACACTATTATTCAATACACAAATTGATTCTCAGTATCTTACGGTGCATTCAACAAGGGGAGAAACACCCTACATCCCCAAAACTCAATCAAAGATTGATTAAACTATTTACAATTGTTGAAGCAGACGCATCTTGTAATAAAGTAAAATACAGTATCAGAAAATAGAGCAATGATAAATTGGGCTTTTGTTTCTTCTTTTATTGTAATGGGGTCTTCCACTCCCTTACGCCAACGTGTTTCATCATTTTTTGGAAATGACCCAACGACTTCCTCAGGGCTGGAAGTAATACAAATATCAAGATTGTAGTATATATCACAAATAGCAAACACTGTTATTTCCTAGTGCAAGCCCAAATACTTGAAACTCGTGCAGGGGGACTATTCAAAGCAATAAATATGTGTGTACAAAGAAAATATAAGTGCACATAATCATAAACATTCAAGCAGTTTTTAAATAAATTAATGCAATTTCTTCAGTTCTCTGAAAATCATTACGTACACATTTCCAGACAAACTAATGTCAACACTAATGCCATATTCCTTAAGTTTTATCATCAAGCTACATCCAGTTCTCCATATTAATGTGTTTATGGTGGTGCTAAGACCAATACTAAATACCATTGTGTTATTAATTCTTAGCCAACCCAAGTGAATTGCATGCTCTCCCGATATTAAATAAACGGGAAACATGTACCTTACAACTTCTTCCCACCAATTCTCTGTAGGGGTTGAAAGTATAAGATATTGTCACTATTAAAGTTTGAAGCGCATGAGGCACAGGTCTCTCAATACATCTGTCCTTAATCATCAAAATGCAATGTTCCCATTCAAAAGCTCTTACCTTCAAGAGGTCATATCCTCCATCCAATAAATCTCATTCTATGGTCTCTATTATCCAAAAACCAATGTTGTTCCACGACCCTAAAATCAGACGTAACTCCGTCAAAATTGACACTAACTTTATTCTTATTATCTATAACTAAATTCCACCACTCGCTGTCTCTTACCTCCTCAAAGATGTAATCGTGATAACAAGTATTCACTATATTCCTTATTATTAATGCAGAGACAATCACTCAAAAGGTAGTAATGTGGTCCCTCGTGTTTGGGGTACCTATAACGAGATATATGACCAACATTAATTAAGGTAATCCATTCTCACTAAGATTTATCCATTATAAACATAAAGATTGCCTCAATACCTTACCTCAACAAAAGCTTGTTATTAATGAACAATGTAACGGCGTTCTCCCGATCACACAGAGACAGTCTCTCCGAGAGCTACAACAGGTCCCTGAAGTCCGGGGCACCTGTAACAAAGGGTGTATCCTTCATTAGTGACTCCTACCCTGATACACTCCAAATAACATCGACCTATAGGCGCAAAACGTAGCTCTGACCGCAACCGCCACCCGGATACAGGTAAAGGCAAAATGATTTCCGGGCTCCTCGTAAACATAGCCGTGGCCGGAAAGTGAAGAGGTGACTTATTACCCTCAATATTCCGCGCCATCTTGGAGTGGTGAAAATTGTAAAGTAAAACGCCCCATTCTATTAACAAGCAACGTCGCCATCTTAAAACGGTAGTTTATTGCAAGGCTACAGTTTGAATATAATTTTGCCCCTGGAGCTAATTAGTAGATCTCTTATTCAGGACACATTAAAGTAGTGAAAGCAATTATTACCGCCCTCGTGGTGTAAATATACAAAGACTAATATCACATATGTCCTCTGACTAACAGAAATTACAATAATATATCTATCATAAAAGGTCGTTTATCTAATAACGGGGGTGAGAAAATTATATAATCCACCCTCTTCGAACGATCTGCGCCCAAAGTAAGCTGACAGCTAGCAAAGTTCCAAGAGTTGTTACCTTCACAACATATTAAAGTGGTGAAACACAAAATATATTATCGCCCTCGCGTGTATATATTTACAAGAGTCGATGTCACGTATATTCTCTGACTAACAGGAATTAAAAACATTACAATCCTTGATCATAATGGGTCGTTTATCTAATAACGACGATAAGAAAATAATATGATCATCCTTAATTAAAGGATCTGCGCCCGTGGTAAACCGGCAGCAGGTTATTATCCTTCACAGCATTTCACAAATACTCTCAATGCATTATCAGTGCCTCCATATGCCCGAAATATACAGTGCATGATGAAACTACTCATGAATCATGCTTTGGTTAGTCCAAATATGTCAATTCATAGTCCAATAAAATCTTTACTTTTTTTACCTACAAGAAGTATACTGAGACCAATATTATACATTGCCATTCGTTAGACGGTTCAAAACACCGTCTATTTAGACTGTCCATCCTAGTCGCCCAGGAAATATTGCAGTTCCTGATCAAAGTTCAGACCGTACTCTACGGCCCTCAAACGCATAATCCACCTTGCCTCATGCCTACGCAGTTTTAATTCTCTGTTACCACCCCGTGGGTCTTGTTTTATGTGTTCAATTCCAAAAAACTGAAATGTTTTGTTCGGGCCCTGTACTTTGCAATTGTATACATGTTCTGCAATAGGGTATCTCATGTCATTTTGCTTGATCGCTCGCATATGTTCACTGACACGATCCTTCAAAGCCCTTATAGTACTGCCCACATAGATTTTTTCACATTTACATAGGATGATATATACAACATACTTTGTACCACAGTTGATGTTGGTCAGAATAGTATACAGTTTGTCATTATTGACCCTGAATTGTTTAGTCTTGTCTTTCGCATATCTACACATGCCGCAATGGCCACATTTAAAAAAGCCCTTTGTGAATTGTGTCAACCACAGTTCCTGATGCTTCTTAGCTGGATAGCTGGGGCTCAATATTGTGCCTAGTGTTCTTCCTCTACGGAATGTGATCTGGGGCTTATCTGTTAGAAATTCATGCAATGTTCAATCTGCTTTTAAAATATGCCAGTGCCTGTTTAGGCTCTTACGTAGAATAATATTGATCGGCGTGAAATCAGTAATCATCCTAATGGGTGGTGTGGTCTGTCCATCTATTTGGCTAGGTTTTAAGGTAGATATACGTTTTATCTTTGTGGTCCTTTCTTTGGCTGCAACTATGTCACGCTTTGAGTAGCCTCTTTGAATAAACCTTTTTGCCATATCATTAATACATGTCTTAAAGTGTGTGTCCTCGCTGCAATTGCGCCTGGCTCTAACCATCTCCCCAAACGGGATTGCTTTTATTTGGTGCCGGGGATGAGCACTGTCTGCATGCTGTATATTAAAGATAATCAAATCCAGAGCAATATGTATCGCAAACCCAAGTCATGCAACGCCATACTGCATGCAGACAGTGCTCATCCCCGGCACCAAATAAAAGCAATCCCGTTTGGGGAGATGGTTAAAATGTGCACTGTATGACACTTCAAATACATCTTAAGCCTTGTTATCTCAACTTTAAAGTGCTTCATTGTAAATTATTTGCCCCATCAATCCATAAAGTGTTCCTGGCACCGGAAGGAAAAACGTCTAAATGCTCACACAAAAACACATTTCTCCCTGTGATGTTAACCTGTCCCTTTGTTGGGAAAGACAGCAATATGTGCAATGCTCCTGGCCACTGTGCCTTTAACCTGTAATATCAATTACATTTCTATTGTATAAGGTTTTGGTGTCAACTTAGATTTTTTTATTCTGGCAAGGTACAGTGACATCAATAGACAGCCCCTAATTTTGAATTGGTATGTTTTTATTATTACAGACATTCAATTTCATGACTTTATGAATGGTTACTTTTCCCCAGCCATTCCTCATACACGTTCCCTTGACTTGAGTAGTTGCTGAAAAATGGACTCAAAATGATAACGGATGCTTTTGATCATCTCATCCAGAAATTAATTCAGCAGGATTGCATGTCAACCTGCTTCAATGTTTGAATAGAGAGTCCTTTTGTGCTCTTAGCTTCCAAAGAAGGAGTGAAGCATGAAGACTTAGGGGCCGATTCTGATCTCGGCCGGTAGTGCTCCGAATCGGATTTGGATTTACCGGATCCGATTCGGAGCCCTGTTTCCCGACCGAATCGTACGCGGGTCCGGCCGAGCGAGTACAATGCAAGCTCCCGCGAAATCGCCGACCGACTCGTACGCGGCTTCAACACGCTCCGACCGACTCGCACGGACACGACTCGCACTGCGCTATGGAGACGTTTCCCGGCCGGGTAAGTACGATGCGCGCCGCGAGCAGTCTGACCGACTCGCGCCGTCCGGCTCGAAAGAGCTGTCGGAGCCGGACTTTAGGGGTCAGCGTCGGACCCCCTGTATGCGTAGGCGCGCGAGTCGCACACAGGAGGGACCCATGGGTCCCCCCTACCTGTGCATGTACGCCGCGATGCGCATGGACGCGTACCCGCTGTAGGGGGCGCCCTTGTTCGCCTCGCACCCATTGAGTTAATGGGAGCCCGCGTACGCGTTGTACGACCGGCTCCCATTGACTTCAATGGGAGTCCGACCGAATCGAGTCCGATAGCATGCGAATGCATCGTACTCGTCCGGTCGGACTGCTAGGGTCCGATTCGGTCGGAATTCTCTCCGGGTCCGGCTCGGTCGGAGAGATTTCCGGCCGGAATCGGAATCGGCCCCAAAGTCTGAGTGTGGGATCCTCTACATTCCTGGTATTAGGTATGTAGTACCTAAAGTCTGCTGAACTCCTATAATTGTGCTGCAATATACAGAACTTGATCGGAAGGAAGGTTAATGCACAGCCAGCAGTAGGCCCATCTCAGAGTTTTTTCACTCACAAATATTCATTACATAGTGCTGCCACTAAACTGAAACAATCCAACACCAGTTAAACCATCAACAAGAGAAATAACCAAAGAAAACCTCCCACCGTATCAGACGACCATCAAACCTTCTTCCATCCCCAGAGGTGCTTTGCTTCTGCTCAGATTTTATGGAACCTGTGCTAGACGCAGTTCAAACACCACTACTTCTGAGATGAACAGAGCGTTGTTGAAAATGGCCAAGATTGAAGGTTTCATTGTTGCACTGGGCCAAATTCCCAGCACTATGCTAAACTCAACTCAGATGCCAGCCTGCATTTGTATCCTTGCCTTGCAGAAAAAGAATTTCTGATGTTTGCCATCATCTTCCACTCACCTGTTTAACTTCTATTTAAATTGTTGTCCTTGAGAAATTTTATACTTTAACATTTTTCTCAAATTTTTCTTTTCCGACTTTTAGAATCTTTTTCATAATACGATTTTATTGCGGTTAAAGCATTGATTTCTACCTATATTTTTACTCTTGCTAAAAGATTCCTATCCAGATGTTGATTAATGGGTGTCACAGAACTTCCAAAAGTCTTGAGCTTAGCAGTAATTACTAAAATGCCAGCCAAGGAAAATTCCAGAACGTCTCTCGCTTGTTTCCTTTGGATACTTCCCAGTAAAGATGTCATGTGAGTGCAGCTAAATCAGTAATTAAAGTCTGTCTGCACTTTTGCACTCCAGGGAGGCTCTGCATTGGACAAGTTGATGGTTAGAAAAATTCAGCTAAGGAACCAAGCCTAGTGCTCCCAACGTTCACTTGAGATCAGACATAAAAATCACAAAATATATTTATAGGAAAGAGTGGCGCTGGATTTACCTCAGCAAAATGTATGATGTATACATATATGGTATTATCTTTGCTTATAGTATCTGTTCCGCAGTTGAGACTTGTACATAATAATTGAGTGTTGTTCAGTTTGTAAATCAGCATTACCTTATGTCGCACCTCGTACAAAGAAACAACTGTTGACTTAACGAGGCATACTAAAATTCCATAACATCGTTCAACCAGCCAGGGTTTGGAACAGACACGCGTCACCAAAACGAGTAATTCTGTATGCTGCACATAAAGTACATTAATTAAGTTTTGGGATTTTTCAGAAAAACGTAGGGGCCCATTAGCATGGCGGCCAGATCGCCACCGCCCGACCGGCGGTGGCGATCCACCCACCAACACACCCCACCGGACGGCCTTTTACCCCCGCCACATTAGCATGGCGGGGGTACGGCAGCAGATGAAAAGACCGTCCGCCGCTTTTCTGCCGGTAGGCAATTGCCTACCGGGCGGAAAAGGCCCATAATATGGTGGCGGTGCCTTGCAGGCACCGCCATCCATATTAGCATGTGGCATTTTCAATACCTTTCCATGGCGGAGAGTTCGCCATGGAAAGGCATGCGGTTTTTGCTTTGGAGGCCCATTGCGGGCCCCCAGGGGGGTGGGGGGCTGCACTTGGGGGTGGTACCCCCCAACATTGGCATGGACAAGTTGGCAGGCACCGCGCGGTGCCTGTCACGTTGTGCATGCCAATGCACAACATGCATATATTGCATTGTGGCGGGTGCTGCTTACAGCACCGCCCGCCGCAATGCAATATATGCGGGATGCCACCGCCACCGTGGCAGTGGCATCCTAATTGCCATTGCGGGACCGCCGCACCTCTTGCGGGCGGTCCCGTTTGCCGTTGCGGTGGCGGGCGGACACAGTCCGCCCGCCATCGTAATAGACCCCGTAGGGGCCTATTACGATGGCGGTCGGGAAACCTCCCCAACCGCCATGGTAGCGGAAAAAGACCGCCCGCATGTACCGCGACATCACCGCCGGTCGAATTACGATGACCCGCTGTCGAAATCCGACCGCGGCGGTCTGATCGCGGGCATTAACATTGCGGCGGTTGCTGCTGCCCGCAGCACCGCCGCGATGCCGAAAGGAGCATGTCCTGCATTTCCCTGCACTGCGTGGCAGGCACTGCACAGTGCCTGCCACCTGGTACAGGGAAATGTAGGGGGGGACCATAGGGGGGGACCATGGGTACCCCCCCAGTGCACCCACACCCCCCCAACACATTGGGGGCCCGCAACTGGCCCCCGGAAGACAATAACCGCATGCCTTTCAATGGCGGTCTGACCACTGAGGAGAGGCTGGCTACCGCCATAATCCTGCCGGCGGAGCCTGCTCTGCACCGCCACCATTATCCCGGTCCTGCTCCGTCCGCCAGGCAGGAGTGCGGATGGCAACCAGCGGTAAAGCGGCGGTCGGAATTTCCCACCGCCGTGGTCACCACTGCCATCCTAATATGAACGGCGGTTTTCCTGGTTGCGATGGCGGGCGGATGTCCACCGCCGGTACGGCGGGCGCCACTGCCGGCCCGGCGGTGGACATCCCACCGCCATCGTAATAGACCCCGTAGTTCCTTTTGTTTCATAATTGTTTTTTGTTTTTACTTTGATACGCACATTTTCTGCAACTGACTTCAATAAAAATGTTTCAGCTAAAACTGTAAATGATAAGTATTTCGAAATGTTCTGTATTTTGTAATATTTTGCATTCAACTGTGTGCGGTATAATTTCTATGATAATATTCGAAATACACCCTTGTGACAGAATCGCCAACTGCCTTCACATAAGAAACACACATTTCAAGACAGTAACACTTTTCAAAGGCCCTCTTACTGACCCGTAAATAAGTATTTTCAAACATCTCTTAAGAGGGGAATATTTTCGATATGCCTTCATTCTGTTTAACCCGCCATTAGTCGGTCATTTTAGTGATTTCTTTCACTAAATTTAAAATGCCCTGTGGACCTTATTCAGTTATGTCCTCGCTTGTAATATTATGTAGTAAGATTATGCATGATGCAGCACGAAATGTCTAATAGCTTACTGCAGCACACCGCGCTGAAGCTTCTTGTCCAAATGCACTGAAGGATTCTGTTGATCTTCACTTTCTGTTGGCAGTGTCTTGACTTCAGCCATATCCCAGGTCAGCTTCCAAATAGGAAATGCAATGCCTCTAATGGATTTGTTTGCTCATTTCTAACAGAGCATGTTTACATTACACTGGGTTGAACACTTTTAAGCACAGAGCCCTTTGTCCACCCAGCAAAAGCAAAGTAGTTTAAGAGTCTGTAATGGTATTTTCCACATTAACGATTCTGATATCATAACGTAAGTATTTATAAAGTGCACGTTCATCCAAGGGTACCTTGGCTGCTGAATAACAGATGTTTTTTGTTACCCAATGGTACTCGTTTTATCAGCCTCAAAAGGATTAAAGAACCGGCTGGGATTTGAACCCTGGGACCATGAGGTCAAACACAGGCCCCTACAGTGGCCGTATTAGTCCGCGAAGCCACCTGACCACGCTTACGGCATGAGGTTTAAACACTGTCATTTCTTTTAAGAAAGACGCGCGGAGTTAGCTACAAGTAAACAAAAGGTATGTCCTTGTGGTGTCCACAGGATGTCCTCATCATGAATAAAACACTGTTCAATCTCTCCTCTTCCAGGAAAGATTTCATGACTTCTGATAGGTCGCCACTAGCTGGGAATCTGAGTCTCGATAGACGTGTTCCTTGCAGCACTCATGTTGATTATTCTTAATTTACATTTTTACAATATTATTTCTAAATTTACATTGCATTATTTATGTATGATCTTCCTTATACAGGTAATTGCTTTTGGTTTAATAGTCCTAAGCAGCGGCTCAAGCAGTTTCAGTCTAGGGAAATCAAAGCAAATGTTAACCCATGAAACCGGCAGAGGCTGACCTGTCCTGCCAAAGCTATCCCTGCTGAAATAAAGAACCTTTCTGACAGAAGGGGGAGGGGTGGGCGGTTGGAAGTTGTCTCCTGACAAAGGACAACAAACAAAAAACAAAAAGACCTCCGGGGGATGAGTGGCAGATGATGATTCCAGCTGAACCCCTCATTCTTCGATATGTGGGGACTGAGGAGAAACAATTCAAATGGTAAGTTAAATTGGAAGATGGAAAAAAGCAGGAGAAGAAGACAGATAATCATGTAGGCACAGTTCCTAGTTTGATTGCGCAAATGAGAGTCTGCTGAACGGAGTGCCACTATTCACTGGAAATCACCCCCGGATTACTTATAAGTCCCTCAGCAAAACACTACTGACATTGTTGGGTTGTGCAATGCATGGAGAAACTATAGAAACCTGTGTTTAAATGCATGTGGAGAGTGCTGCATGTCCCTGATGGTCCATAACATACACTGGGAGATGGATGGAGTCACTTGGAGCGAGCCCAGATGCCTTTAGGTAAACGGGGTCGAGTGGTACTGATTGGTAACCCTGGGCGGTGAACTCCGCTCCTCTCGCAGAGTTTGCAGAGTTTTCTGATCTCCGCGTTACGCGGAGATCGCGGAGTTCCGAAAAAATCCGCTTCGCATTGCGGAGCGGAGTTTTTTCCTCGCTCGCGTTCGTCAACGTCAAGTTGGCGACCGCGAGCGAGGAAAATCAACCTCCCGGCGAGATTTTTCCTCGTTCGCGATCGTCAACATCAAGTTGGCGAGCGCAAGCGTGGAAAATCAACATCCAGGTGAGATTTTTCCTCGTTCGCGATCGTCAACATCAAGTTGGTGAGCGCGAGCGTGGAAAATCAACATCCCAGCGAGATTTCTCAACGTGGGGGTTGCGTATGCTCGCGACCGCTCGCGTTGAGAAACTGCCCGTTCGCGCTGAGAAAGCTGCCGCTCGAGTAAAAATCGACTCGGGCGGCAGAAAAGGAAAGCTTGCGCTGTGCATGGTGCCGTTCGCAATGATTGCACAGTGCGGACAAGCATCCGGCACTGTGCAATCACTGCGAACGGCATTTTTATACTCCGCTGCTCGCGGAGCTCTGCGTAGTGCGACAGAGTTTTTTTTGCACTTCGCGGTGCTCCGCGTAGTGCAACTCCGCGAACTCTGCCCAGGGTTACTGATTGGTGTGAACTGAGTCTCCCACAGGCCCTCCTTAGAAGATGGGCGGATTAGGGTGGGGTATTTACCAGATGTGGTCATTATCATTAGCCAAAATGAGGTATTTACCATGTGATATAAATACCTCAATTTCTCAACAGGAAAATGAGGCATAACATGCAGAATCATTTTACCAGTTCAAATGCCACATGTTTTACCTATTTTTTTGGCATTTCCCCCTGATACATTTTGGCAGGCCAGAAACTGTCAGGGGAAAACTGTGAGGGTGTGATTAAATACCACACAACTTGTAATTCTGATCCCTGTGCAAACTCCGTGTTGAAGAAGATTAAGAAGGCATTAAAAGCTATGTGTAAGTAACACACCTAAGTGAAGGTTTTGTTACTTTGTAGTGAAATTATATATAAACACATGGCTCGCTTAATTAATCAATGAAGATCCTAAGGGTGCTAAGCACTTCTCTGTACTGAAGAAAGTCATTAAATCAGTGACAAGAAAGAAAAGAAGGACCCTAGAACAATTTCACTATTGAAGTTTGACATTAAGGGCCTTGTCAAAGTACTGGCTAATAGATGGTTAAAATTGTGTGCATGTTTGCATATGAAAACCATAACACAAATGCAGTGTTGATGACCACACCCTTGATGTGACGAATACAATTACAATTTGTAGAACAAAGCTGAGTTGTCAGCAATCAGACAGGGGTTAAATAAGAAATATTTTGGCATCATGTCTTCCCCTTTTGAAGTGAGCCCCAAGTGTCCTACAAAAAATGCCAGCATACAGGTCAAGCAATACGTAGATTCAAGAAGGATTTAACACTTTACTATATAACAAGTTCTTCACAGCCCCACCCTGCATATTCTATCAGGTTCAGTTCGGTCATCTCTACCCATTCAGGTCAGACTATGCTTTGCTCGTGTGTGCACGTTCACACCTCATTCACGTCTATTTAAATGCTAATTACTGATTGGTAAAAGTAGCTTGCATGGACAAAGGTAACCTTCTAAAAGTCCACTTTCCAAAATATTGATTACAAATCTGACTTGAAGAGTGAATTGGACTTGTAAAAAATATTTTACAAAGTCCAAAAGTGAAATGTGCAGCTGTTTCCTAGCCAGAGTAACATTTAATAAACTTAATATTGTATCTCAATCCTCTCACTTTCAGAAGACCCGGCCAACACAAGAACCAACTTCCACAGGTGCATGAAGAGCATCGCCAACTGGTTGAGAGACAACTGCCTGAAGCTCAATGTTAGAAATGGGGGTCTCTAGTTGGCAGAGGTAGGTACCTTTGACCAAGTAGGAGCCCTTGCTTCTAGTCAGGGTAAGGGGGCTACACTCCTAAAATAACCCCTGCTCACCCCCTTGGTAGCTTGGCACGAGCAGGCAGGCTTATCTCAGAGGCAGTGTGTAAAGCATTTGTGAACACATACAGTAATACAGTGAAAACACTACAAATGGACACCACACCAGTTTAGAAAAATAAGTAATCTTTATCTAGACTTAACACAAGACCAAACGACAAAAATCCACAATACAGTAAACAAAATATGACTTTCAGATGGTAGAAATAGCTTAGTTCAATGTAGATGGTAAATGCAACACTTTGCTCACAAAGTACCCTTGGATGCGTAACGCAAAACAAACAAAAGGGTGCGCAGGGAAGGCGATGCGTCAGTTCCTTGCTTCGGGGGAGGCGGCGCACCTGTTCCTTACTGCAGCGCAGGGGAGGCGATTAGTCTGTTCCTTACCGGAGAGGAGGCGAAGCGTCTATTTCTTACTGTGATCCAGTGCGATGAGACAAGATGGTGCCTCGATCCGATGCGACGATCCGGTGCGATGCGACAAAATGGCATCTTTGATGCAGTAACTTGGATGCGATGCGTGCACGCCCGGCGGCCGTGCGGCGAACTCGATGGTTTCTTGAGCCGCGACAGGCCCTGCGACACGCTTCTCCGGTGATGCGACGGTGACCTCTGCGGCGGCGGCACACTTCTCCGGTGATGGACGCGCTTCTTCGGTGATGCGACGGCAAACTGCTGCGGCGGTGACACGCTTCTTCGGCGATGCGACGGCAACAGCTGCGGCGGCGACACGCTTCTTCCTCGTTGTGTCGCGCTTCCAGCTCCCAGCGACACGCAGTCTCTAGAGGGCCCAAACCAACAGCAGGCACCTCTCTGTAGGTAGAAGTCCCAGGAAGGAAATTCAGGGGGAGCTGGGGGTGAAGTCTTTGTGTCCCTGAGACTTCAGAACAGGAGGAAAGCTCAGCTTCAAGCCCTTGGAGATCTTCCTCAAGATGATTAAAGTACACACAAAGTTCCTTTTCTCCTTTCCTTGGCAATAAGTAACCACTGCAGGCCAACCCCAAACAGCAAACACACAGGGGCAGTCTCCTCCTTCAGCTTCCTTGGTTTCTCTCCTTGGCAAAGGTGTGTCTTGATTCCCAGAAGTGATCTAAAGTTCTGGGGTCTGGGCCCCAATATTTATACTGCAAAATCCTTTGTTCTCTGAAGGCAGAGAGTGTCTGTACCTAGTCAAAACCAGTTCTGTCCTCCCTGGTGCAGCTTCCTGGCAGGAGGTGGAGACAGCATTGTTGAAAGCAGACCTGGCCCAGGTAGCTGAAAGGAAATCTCCTCCCCCTACTCTCTATTCTATAAAGGCTCAGGCAAGTGAAAGGAAATCTCCTCCCCCTACTCTCTATTCTATGTAGGCTCTGGCAACTGAAAGGAAATCTCCTCCCCCTACTCTCTATTCAATGCAGGGCCTATTCAGCCCAGCCCTGACCCATCAGACTGCTGGAGCCAAGGTCCTCTCCAGCCCCCTGTCACTCACAAACCAGACATGGAATACACAAACCTAGCAGAGGCATCCTGGATGGTTAGACAAGAAAATACCTACTTTCTAGAAGTGGTATTTTCAAACACAGAATGTAAAAATCACCCACACTAAAAGATGTATTTTAACATTCTGAGTTCAGGCATACTAAACTTTATTTTCCTATCTTGTTCCTTGGGTCAGTTATGTTTATAAGATGTTATAATCAAACTGCCCATTCTAGCCTATGCGAACAGATAGCCTTGCAATAGTGAAAAACGAAATTGGCTGTAATTCACTATCAGGACATGCCACACACATCAGGGCATGTCCTACCTTTCACATACAATGCACCCTGCCCTTGGGCCTACCTTAGGGGTGACTAACATGTAGAAAAAGGAAGGTTTAGGGACTGGCAAGTGGGTGCACTTGCCAAGTCGACATGGCAGTCCCAGATTTTACAAACTGCTTCTGTGGGTGGCACAATCAGTGCTGCAAGCCCACCAGCAGCATTTGATTTACATTCCCTGGGCACTCATGGTGCACTGTACTAGGGTCTGACAAGTAAATCAAATAAGCCAATCATGGAGTCATTAATCCATTACAACAATTTACAATAGGGAGCACTTGCACTTTGGCACTGAATAGCAGTTGCAAAGTGCCCAAAGCATCTAGACCAGCAAAAACACAGCAAAAACATAGGAGGCAACAGCAAAAACATGGAATGGAGACCCACGCCAATGGTGCCAGGTCTAACACTCAACATGGACAAAACAGAAGTGCTGATCTTCGGCAACACCACCACTCCTTGGGATGACTCCTGGTGGCACTCGGAACTAGGACCATCACCCAAACCAACTGACCATGCCAGAAACCTCAGCATGATCCTGGACAGTAAGCTGACCATGAAGTTCCAGATGAACGCATTCTCCTCTGCCTGCTTTCTCACACTTCACATGTTATGAAAAGTCTTCAAATTGCCACCCCTGAACACCAAATGTGCCGCCATTCAGGCCCTGATCACCAGCCAATTAGACTATGGCAATGCACTCAACGCTGAGATCACCACACACCTCCTGCATACCGACCAGACAGAACTCTGCTGACAGACTCATCCTGGACCTCCCCAGATAGACACACATCACCCCCTAACTCAGAAAACATCACTGGCTCCCTATACAGAAGAGATGCCAATTCAACCTGATGAGCCATGCCTACCAAGCACTGCACCACCAAGGACCAGCCTACATTAACCAATGCCTGAACTTCCACCATCCTACCAGAAAACTACACTCTGACTTCCTCTGACTCGCCCACACCCCTTGCATCCATTTAAGCAACAGCAGAGGATGCTCCTTCTTTTACCTCACAGCGAGAACCTGGAATGACCTCCCTCTGCAGCTGCGAAACTCCAACCCTCTGCTGGAATTTTGGAGAGCACTTAAGACCTAGCTGTGCCTGTATACCCTCTTGGGTGATTAGTCGCACTATATAAATACACTGATTGATTGATTAATGCGGTCATCCCTTGTTAGTACAAACAGACATCCAAGAAAAACGCATGCCGTTGCACCATAGTGCAAAGATTTGTGTGTGATATATTTCATAGGTTCTGTAATAGAAGAGTACCCTTCCAGAACAAAATTCTATGCATAGATTAAATTATAAACATTTCCCATGTTGTATGTGTGCTGTACAGTGCAGCACACAGGCAACGTGGGAAGCAATTGGAGAAATTAAGAGATTTCTCCCACTTAATGCCTGCCTGGAGGAGGCATTAGTTTTGGGTACAAATCTCTGCCTATCATAGTTAATAGATAGAGCAATTTATCAAAAACAATGAGTGGTAGCATGGGAACACCCACGACTAGAGTGGTTAAAATTGTGTGCATGTTTGAATATTAAAACGATAACACAAAGGCAATGTTGATGACCACACCCGTGATGTGTCAAATGCAATTAGTAGAACAAAGCTGAGTTTTCAGCAACCAGACAGGGGATAAATAAGAATACTCTGCTTTGCATCCTCGATTTAAAGTAGAACAAAAAGCACTCCTTTGCTTTACTTTCAGGGAACTTTCCTGTAAAAAATGGTTTGGCTCACTTTTTGCGACTTTGCACTAGTGCAAAGCCTTGATAACTCTGCCTCATCATGTCTGTTTGGCAATAGACAGCTAAGTCTGTTTGCCAAGACAGTTACAACCTTTTGTGCAGGGCAGAATTGGCCTGTGCATCATAGCCTGTCAGCCTGGACATCTCCCCAGTCTGGAGGAAAGGAGCCTGGACGTACCAGTATTAAAAAATGTTCTACTAAAGCTAATTTCAGGTGAGAATGATATGACGTTTTAAATATGAAAAGTATGAGCATTTCAGGGCTGAACAATTTAACTGTTAGAAACTCGGTAGAAAAGAATAATGATTCAACATAGTGACAAGGATTCTTATGAACAGAAAAAAGGTCTTGTTTGGAGGTTAGTATATGCAGCATTTGAACGTTTTCTGATTAAAAAAACATTCCTCTGATGTTTTCCAAATGTAATATACTATCTTTAAAACTGTCTGTAGGTGCGACCTAAAAAGGGCCCAGTAGCTATGGAAACCCCTCATTCTTTAAATGACTAAGAAAGAAACTATAGAAGTCTATGAAAGAAGCAACAACCCAAGGCTAAGGGGCATTAAAAGTGCAGCTCGAAGAGATCCTGATGAGGAGAAAAGGGAATAAGCTGTCTCATACTGAAAAGAAGGGTGACTAGAGACAGTGATGTTTGTTTTTTGTTTTTGATAAATAAAAGGCAATAGAGGATATTCCGTTACTTGTGTGATTCTTCTGTCACTACTGGCTCATCCACCTGATGCTACACCTAAATGGGACATTGGGTCAAGGTTTAAGTGAGTAACTCCTCATGTCCTAATATGAAACCCATTGTAATGCCCACTGGTCATTGTAGGTTTGGTAGGCCAATGAAGAATTAATGTGAATGTGTGCTTCAACGCTAAGGTTAGAAAAGCAAAAATAAAGATAATGCTAGTGAAAGGAAAAATAATTGCAGAGTCAGTAGCTTGTGGTTTTTGTAGAAAATGTGCCTTTTTCTGCATGGGCACCCCATATTTTTCACATTTTTCTGGACCCTACTTTTTCTGGTACCTGGAATCTGTGCCTAGTGATGCTGTTAATCAGTGTCACAGTATGGGTGCTCCGACGCTAAATTGACACTGGTAAAATTGGTTTCACTCAATTGGTCTATTTAACTGTCCTGTAACACCATTGTAGATGGTGCAAAAATGCACTTGTGTCTCATTGAAGTTAAATGTCAAATATGGACTGCAGAGTGTATTTACATCACCAACAAATAGGATGAAAACATATGTCTTGCAGGATCACCTCTGTGCCCTGACAGTGCTGCTTTGTAACGGCAGTACAGTAACACATGGCAGGAAATAGTGTCTTGCTATGTAGGAAAAGCCTATTTTTATATATTCGTAAGTTACTTCTATAGTGCCCCTTGTAAGCCCAATATATATGTATAGTAAGGTACGAGACAAAGTGTATTGCCAAGCAGGTGGGGAGGTGTGCGTTCGTGGTGGCCCCCAGCGGTATCAGACAAGTTAGGAGGAGCCACTAGGAAATATAAAATTAAATCAATAATCAAGCCGTGCTCATAATGTCCACTGCAACGCTGAGCGAGTCAGCCGCTGAGGAGATGTTCTCGGACTCTCCCTCGGAACAGTGGGACGCCAGTAAAAGTGGCAACGAGGAAATAAGCGGAGGGGCGAAAGGCTTGAAAGACAATTTCCGCACCTTGGAAAATTTAATGCGTCAAGAGCAGTCAAAATGGTGGGAGTCCAAGTCACTCCAAAAATACTTGGATGTCGGAAGAATCCCCAGAGGCCTGAGGATCATGATTGCCCCGAGTTACGAGACGCCCAACCCACGGATGATGGTGGAGTGGGCGGAATGTAACCTGGAGTCCTCTCGCAAGCTGGTTCAAATACTGGTTAAGTACGCCAATAGTGATAGAGTTGACCTCCAGATTAAAATAGACGCTCTCAATGATGAAATCAAGGTGCAAGGGGACCCCCAACAAAGACAGAAGCTACACGATGAAATGACGATCAGGTTGCACAAGGAAGAGGAGAAAATCAAACAAAGGAAAACTTACAAATTCAAAAGGGACAAGGAGGATTATGCCAATGGGCAAATCCTTACTTTTGCCCTCAAATATGATTCTCTAAGAAATGCTACTGCTAATAAACGGATGCAACTGACCCACCAAACGGACAAAAATCAACACCAGGCAGAGACCACATCGGCATCTGAGCTAAGCTCAGCACTGGAAAGTGAATCGGAGACGGAAGTAACAGTGAATCGATCTGACCAGAACACCATCAAATTAACATTGGGGGAAGAGCTCGATTTTATAAGGAGAAGTAGAAGGGAAACACTGAGGCCAAGAAACAGCAGGCCAGCAAAAAACGGAGCACCCAGAGAAGAAGGGAATGAAGGCAAGCTGCTAGAAAACACAGGCAGCAAGAAATCGGCACATGGGCGGGGGCAATGGAAACACAAATAGATGTGACATCGCGGTCCCCCATGACCCCCATTGGTGCCAATACCATCATCAATTTAGCCAATGTTAACCTTGATGCAGCGGAGCAGCAGCTGCTCTCTTTGGGTTTATCTTACTGTCCGGAGACTAATTTTGATTATACGCAGACCCGGGCAGACATATATAAGTTTATTAGAAAACTTAAACTCAAGAAATATCATCTGCTTCAAGCTCGCCCCAAAGACATGGGAAACAGCACACCAGCAATGAATACTCCTAATATTTCTAACTTAACAGTGGCAGATTATGGTTTGTTGCGGGTCTTATACGATTTGGAGCAGGACAATAGAGCTGTAGGAGGTAGCAACATAGGGCAAGAAAACTATGGCACCGTGCAAGGCATGGAGTCACTGGCACATGAGACCTGTGTTAAACCGGATACCCCATTCAAGGTCAGATCTAAATTCATCCCGATCATGCCACGGGACTCCCTGGATGTGTTTAATGAGCAAGTTGTGACACAAGTGAAAAAACTGAATATTGACATCAATAAAGTTAAAAGGAAAATTACTAACCAGGAAAGAAAATATTGCCAACTGATTGAAAAGCTTAGAAAAGAAAAGCAAGTCGTGGTCAGGAATTCTGACAAGGGAGGGAACATTGTGTTGTGGCCCTTGCAGGATTATATGGATGAGGCATCATCTCAACTCAATAATCCAGAGTGCTATAGAAAAAGCTCGTTTCAGAAATTTAAAAGCACACAGGATCTGTTTTTTACAAAACTTTTAGCATGGAAAAGCCTGTGCTTATTGAGCTTAGAGGAATATAAATATTTGAAAAAAGAGCAACCCACCATTCCTGTAATATATTTTATTCCCAAAGTGCACAAGAAAATGCATAAGCCACCAGGCAGGCCTATTATAGCGGCATGCGATGGGCCACTTGAAAATATGTCAATATATATTGACTACTTTCTACAGGAACATGTCAAAAACTAAAGATCCTATGTGCAGGACACCAGCGATTTTCTTCGCAAGACAAAAGACATACATTGGCAAAATGGGTATCTCTTGATAGCCCTGGATGTGTCCTCATTATACACATGCATAAGGAATCATGATGGCATTAGGGCGGTAGAGCATTTCCTGGCAACTAGACAGTTAAAATATGCTCAACACAACAAAATGTTGATTAGTATGCTGGTGTTTTGTCTGGAAAATAATCTGTTTCTTTTTAAAAATCAAATGTACCAGTGTTAGACCTGTCAGCCCTAGGGTGGTCTTGCCCTGTTTTTTTCCCTTTTGCGCCTCATTTTTGCCACCGTATTTTTACTGGACCTAGGTCTCCGGGCGCCTTACCACTGCTAACCAGTGCTGAGGTGCAGGTGCTCTCTCACTCAAGATGGCTGCCACAGGCCCCTGCTACTGCAGAGGGGCCTTGCACACATACACACTAGTAGCCAGGGTCAGGCTGGGACATAGGGATACAGTATCCATCCCGTCCCCGCCTCTGGGCCACATAGCCAGACATGGTGGAAGGTTCCAGAACCTTCCGGGCTGTGGGAGGAGTTATGTTTTGCCGCCTTTAGGAGGGTCACCTGACCTAGGGGTATAAGAGGCTTGGAGGGAAATCTTTTAGTCAGTTGGGGCACCACTGATCCTGGGAGAACCTCTGCCGGAGTACAGGCTGTAGGGCCTAGGGGGGAGACCTACACTACTGCTGCTGACAAGGCTTAGGCACTGCTGTAGTAAGTTAGCTGAGGAACGCCCACCACCCACTGACCTTGCCCAGTGTGAGGGGACCCAGGGAACCACCTTCAGCGTGCTGGGAAGTAACATCAAGCACTCCCAGAACCACCAACTCATTCCCCCCTCATAAGAAGAAACTCCTAAGAAGAAACTCATAAGAAGCAACCAACCAAGAACAGCCGTAAGAAACCTTAATTTGTGAGGCCTGACCGACCAGCAAGGCCAGAAACCTGAACTGCCAAACTGGGGATCACCAGGTAAAGTGCCGTGCCCTGAAGCGCTAGACCTTCACCCTCTATCTACTCCTGCCTGCTGCTGGGCTGTCCCCAAGAACCCTTTCTAGTCAGCCCTGCCCACAGGCTGCCAGCGCGCCCGCGCTATCCCTCCACGAAGGAGAAATTGCCCCCCAAGTCACTGACCTCGTGACTGGAACCTGCCGTCGCGGCCGCCGCCGCGTGAGGAGAATTGCGGAGGCGAGCGAGGCCCCTCCGAGTTCGTGGTGGTGAGGTGCGCCGTCCGTGCCCTCACCGATGCCTTCAAAATCACCTTAAAGGTCACCGCCGGGCCCGGGAACCCCACCGACGAAGTCGCGGCCCAAAAAGATCACCGCCGCAGCCCAGGGGGACGCGTGAAGAGCCTGCGGCCTAGCGGGACTAACAAGGCCTCCAGGCCCCGCCGACCCCGTTGCCAGGAGACCGGGGACGCCGACCGCGTCACCGGCCGCGCCCCCGGAAAGGCCGCGCAACAATTGGGCGCCGGCTCCCGCCACGCCCCCAGCGCCGACGGAGGCCGGAGAAGCGCTCCGGAGCAGCAGAGGGAGACGGGAAGCTGGCCGGAGAGGACTGCCGGCTCCTGCTCCCCTTCCCGCAATCTCCCCATCTGATCCCGGGGGCCGGAGGAGAGTGATACCGGCCCCCGCAACGATCCGCAATTCCGGCCGGAAGGCCGAGTAACCCCGACCGGGCCCTGCCCTGCAGAACACGGGCCGGCCCGGGAGACAGACAGTCGCGTCGAAGAGCGACCAACGACCACCACCACAGGTGAGCCCAGGAGGCCCCTAGGGCCCACGGAGACGCCACTGGGGGCCGGGGGCCACCATTACCCGATTAATAATTAGGGGGAAGTCATCCAGCCTTATACCCCCGAGGCGAGGCCCCGGAGAGGAGGGGACCTGGCCCAAATTAACCCCTGAGAGACACAGGAGCCCTCACTTACAGGAAGGCCCCAGAATAAAGGACATGTCGAGGGGTTCCCTACGTTGCTCATCAGTCTCATGGTTACGCCTGCTTTAATTACTGTCTAGGCCTGATGCATATGCTTATAATTGCAAAGTCTTTACCTAGTGTGAAGGTGATTAATTGAATTGAGCTGAAGTGTACACCGCCAAGAGTTGAAGTGTTTTATGTTGCAGGTGTACCGGAGTTGCGACGCCCACTGTACTGAATGTGGGTGCGCCTAGATTAATGCAGGCCCTGTTTGAAATGTAACGTGAAATGCCTATTTATAAGTGATTGAATATTCATGAGGTGAACTGCATGTTTTAGGCCCATGTTTTATTCTTGCACCCTATAATCATTATTGGTGCTACGTTTAGGAGATGATTCATGCGGCCTTTTAGTGGCCTACAATGTTGATGAGCCATGATGCTTTAATGAAAGTACGCACCAGTTGAGTAATGCAATGATTTTAAATGTTGACCTGAATTAATCTGCCTCATCTGATGCTGCATTGATTTACATAAAAGATCTTGTTTTTAAATACACAAGCCTGGTGTGGTGTCACGTTATTGCGTCCGCATTCCTGAGTCAAAGTAAGAGTGTGCTGCACAACTGCCTTACACATTGCCTTCGGGTGCTTTCCCGCCTCGCGCCATGCTACCGTGCCGGACTCGGTAACCCCGTTTCCAACATTGGTGTTCAGCGGTGGGATAAGGGCTGGTGTTTGTGCAGCACCCTACAGTGACTCATTGTGCGCCGCAATTGGACACCTATTGAAATGCAAGCGCTAAGAATTCTTTTGTGAATTGCCTGATTGTGTACATTCCTGCGTTAGACCTGCTACCTACAGTTTAGAACCCTTTCTCTAAATTGTCTGGGGCCCCACCTAGGAGGATGGAGTTTGAGTTGGCCAACCTAGAAAGGTATACGGTGACACAGCTCAAGGAGTTCTGTCTAGAGAGGGGGTGTCCGTCAAGCGAGGCGCCAGGAAGGAGGTGCTTCAGAAAGCTTTGAGGGCATGGGTAATGAGCCCACCCGGGGGGAAGAGGGGACGAGGAGCAGAGGGAGGCAGTCGACCCAGGAGAACTGGACCTACTGCACGTTGACGTTAGCGAGAATGTGTTGCCAGGAAGACGTTCCAGGGCAGGCAGTAGTGCGTCAGGGGGAGTTTGTCTGCAGAGGAATTTGAAGACAGGAGGGAGGAGAGGCAATTGAGGTTAGAAATTGCTAGGATAGACAGGGAAGGAGAACAGGCAAGGCTAGCCATGGAAGAAAGGAAGCTTGCGCATGAGCTTAGCCTGAAGGAACTAGAGCTCCGAGCCTTGCAGATGGAGATGCAGGGCAATTTGAATGGTGGCAGCGTACCTGCTGGGGTTCCACAGGAGCCCAAGTTTTATCTACCTAGATAGGTGATAACCAGTTTTAGTGTGGGAGATGACATCGATAAGTGGTTGGCGGCGTACGAGGTATCGTTGGTGGCCCATAGGGTTCCTGAGAGCTACTGGGGGGGAGGTCTCTACAGGTACATACCTCCACCAGTAAGGGACACACTTTTGACCTTGGATAAGGGGGATCAGACCAACTACCCTATCATGAAGGAGGCCCTGCTTAAGAAGTTTGGCCTCACCCCAGAGAAGTACCGCCAAAAGTTCCGCAACAGCCACAAGCTTCACACACAAAACTGGGTGTATTTTTTTGATTATGCCCGGAAGGCATTGGAGGGTTGGGTGCGTGGCAGCAACATTGATGATTACAAAGGGCTGTACGACCTGTTCTTGAGAGAGCACCTCCTAGAGAAATGTTTTCCGGAGCTGCGCCAGTACTTGGTGGACCGCAAGCTGACCAATCCGAGGGAGCTTGCAGAGGAGGCAGACACGTGGGTCAGCACTCGGGTGTCCCACAAGGGAGCCGGGGCGGACCCCCGAAAGGTGGACAGGGGTTCCCCAGAAGAAAGAGGGGGAGATAAAAGGAGGGAGTTCTTTAAAGGCCCCCAAAATAGACCGCCTGGGAGAGGGGTAGGTTCCCCATCCCAATCTGGATTCCAGAAACCCACTTACCCTGACAGGAGTCAGCAGCCCAGAACTGTCCGGTGCTACGAGTGCGGGGAGGTTGGACACTACAAGGGGGATCCCCAGTGTCGCAAGAGAACCCCAGCCCCCACAGGAGGTAAGAGCCCCGGGGTGGCCAGTGTAGCGCTTGGGGAGGAGTTGTCCCTAGGTAGGGGAGGTGAGTGGACAGGCTTGACCTTAGTTTCCCTGGGGGATAGAGAGATCATCCCACGGGTTCAGGTACCCTCGAACACTGCCAAGTATCGGCAGAGGGTCCTGGTGAACGGGGAGGAGGTGGAGGCTCTGAGGGACACAGGTGCCAGCATGACGATGGTGAGACGTCAGCTGGTGTCCCCAGAGCAGGTGATTCCTGAGGTATTCCACCCGGTTGTTATGGCTGATAATAGCCTGGGTCATTACCCCGTGGCCCAAGTTCCCTTTGAGTGGGGAGGAGTATCAGGCCTGTTGAAGGTTGCGGTGAGCCCTGCCATGCCAGTTGACTGTCTGCTGGGTAACGACTTGGAACATACTGCCTGGAGGGAGGTAGAGTTCAATGCCCATGCTGAGATGTTGGGATTACCAGGATGGACTTGCGTCGTCACGCGGTCCATGGCTGCCCGACAAGGAACTCAGCCAGGGTTGGAGCCTGAAATAATGGCCCAGCCCACTGCTGGACGAGGAGATGTCCAGGAGGAAACACCCAGTGAGATGGATGGGGAGCCCGCGGAGGTGGCCCCGGAGTCCGCTGAGGTGGATGGTGTTCCCGTGGGGGACCTGCCGACCCCTGCAGAGTGGAAGGTGGAAGGAGGGCCTACCCGGGAGGAATTTTGCCGGGCGCCGAAGGAGTGCCCTACGCTTGAAGGCATGCGGCAGCAGGCCGAAGCCCAAGCAACTGGAACAGAGACTGGTAACTACCATGTCTACTGGGAGGATGGTCTCCTCTAGAGTGAGCCTAAGGCTCCGGTGCATGGGTCATCAAGGGCCTTAGTGGTCCCCCAATGCTACCGAGCCTTTCTGCTAGAGTTGGCACACGAAATACCACTAGCAGGACACCTGGGCCAGGACAAGACGTTTGCGCGTTTGGTCCCACATTTTTACTGGCCCAGGATGCGCGTCACTTCTGACACTTTCTGCAAGACCTGCACCACTTGCCAGGCGAGCGGCAAGACAGGGACTAAAGTGAAGGTCCCTCTAGAACCTCTCCCAGTTGTCGATACCCCTTTTGAGCGGGTAGGGATTGACATTGTCGGGCCGTTGGACCCGCCGACTTCTGCGTGACATAGGTTCATCTTGGTGCTGGTAGACCACGCCACCCGGTACCCAGAGGCAATCCCTCATAGGACCATCACTGCACCGGTGGTGGCGCGGGCCCTGATGGGGATTTTTACCCGAGTGGGATTCCCCAAGGTCGTGGTGTCAGATAGGGGCACGAATTTCATGTCGGCCTACATGCAGGCCATGTGGAAGGAGTGTGGAGTGACCTACCGGTTCTCCACTCCTTACCACCCCCAGACGAACGGGCTCGTGGAGCGTTTTAATAAGACCTTGAAGGGGATGATCCGGAGCCTACCCGAGGACTTGAGAAGAAAGTGGGACGTCCTCTTACCCTGTCTGCTCTTCTCCTACCGAGAGGTGCCGCAGAAGGGGGTCGGTTTCAGCCCCTTTGAGCTGCTCTATGGCCACCCCGTTCGGGGGCCCCTCAGTCTTGTCAAGGAGGGGTGGGAGAAGTCTTCCTCGAAGCTTCCCCGTGATGTGGTCAGCTATATGCTGGCATTCCGCAGCCAAGTGGCCAAGCTGTGGAAGGAAGCCTCGGACAACCTAGAGGCTAGTCAGGCCGTCATGAAGAAATGGTATGACCGGAACGCTCGGACGGTAGAGTTGGACGCTGGACAGAAGGTGTGGGTCATGGAGCCAGGAGAGCTTAGCGCCCTCCAGGACCGGTGGACTGGACCGTTTGAGATCTTGGAAAGGAAAGGCCAGACCACGTACGTCGTCGATGTGAAGACCCCCGTCAACCCCACAGGGTGTTCCACGTCAACCGCCTGAAGCCACACCAGGAGCGTTCAGAGCTCACTCTCCTGATGATAACAGATGGAAGTGAGGAGGAGGAGAGTGAGCCTCTTCCAGACCTTCTGGCGGCCCATGAGAAGGATGGCTCGGTAGAGGGAGTGGTCCTCGCCCCATCCTTGACCCCAGAGCAATAGAGGGACTGCCGCCAGGTCTTGGGGCAGTACGCCTCGTTGTTCTCCCTCACGCCTGGGATCACGCACCTGTGTACCCATGATGTGGACACAGGGGACAGTCCGCCCGTAAAAACCAAGTCTTACCGGCTGTACGATAAGGTCAAGGCTAGTATCCAGGGTGAGGTTACCAAGATGCTAGAACTGGGAGTGATTGAGCCTTCCAGTAGCCCTTGGGCTAGTCCGGTGGTGTTGGTGCCGAAAGCGGCCCCACCGGGCACCACACCGGAACTTCGGTTCTGTGTGGATTACCGCGGACTCAACTCAGTCACTAAGACCGACGCTCACCCGATCCCTAGGGCGGATGAGCTCATTGACTGGCTGGGAGCAGCCCGGTATCTGAGTACCATTGATTTGACGTCAGGCTATTGGCAGATCGCCATGGCAGAAGGAGCAAGGGAGAAGACTGCGTTCTCCACCCCCGAGGGCCACTTTCAATTTCGGGTGATGCCCTTCGGGTTGAAAAATGCTCCAGCCACTTTCCAGCGGTTGGTGAACCAGGTGCTGTCTGGCCTAGAGGCCTTCTCTGCTGCCTACCTGGATGACATAGCTGTCTTCAGTAGCAGCTGGGAGGACCATCTGGAGCATCTCCAGGAGGTGCTACAGGCTCTGCAACGGGCTGGTCTAACCATCAAGGCCAGCAAGTGCCAGATTGGACAGGGATCTGTCGTGTACCTGGGACATCTGGTGGGCGGAGGTAAGGTGCAACCCCTCCAAGCCAAGATCGAGACCATCTTGGCCTGGGAGCCCCCAAGACCCAAACAGAGGTCCGGGCTTTTCTCGGCCTCACGGGATACTACCGCCGGTTCGTCAAGGGATATGGAACCATTGTGGGCCCTTTGACGGAATTGACTTCGAAGAAGCAGCCACGCAGAGTCATCTGGACGGCTGCCTGCCAGGAAGCCTTTGAGACCCTCAAACGTGCAATGTGCACCGCACCGGTGCTCAGGACTCCAGACTTTGGACGGGAATTTATCGTGCAGACAGACGCTTCTGAGCATGGCATAGGAGCTGTGCTCTCGCAGCTGAATGACGATGGCCAAGACCAGCCAGTGGCCTTCATTTCCCGAAGACTACTCCCCCGGGAACAGCGCTGGAGTACCATCGAATGAGAAGCCTTTGCCGTGGTTTGGGCTGTAAAGAAGTTGAGGCCATAACTTTTTGGTTGTCACTTCCTGATCCAGACCGACCACAGACCCCTTCGCTGGCTCATGCAGATGAGAGGCGAAAACCCCAAATTGTTGAGGTGGTCCATTTCCCTCCAGGGGATGGACTTTCGGGTGGAACATCGACCCGGTGTAGACCACGCCAACGCTGACGGTCTCTCCCGGTTTTTCCGCCTTAGCGACGAGAACTCCCTAGAGGTTGGGAAGCTCTCCCCTCTTTCGGCTGGGGGGACGCGTGTTAGACCTGTCAGCCCTAGGGTGGTCTTGCCCTGTTTTTTTCCCTTTTGCGCCTCATTTTTGCCACCGTATTTTTACTGGACCTAGGTCTCCGGGCGCCTTACCACTGCTAACCAGTGCTGAGGTGCAGGTGCTCTCTCACTCAAGATGGCTGCCACAGGCCCCTGCTACTGCAGAGGGGCCTTGCACACATACACACTAGTAGCCAGGGTCAGGCTGGGACATAGGGATACAGTATCCATTCCGTCCCCGCCTCTGGGCCACATAGCCAGACATGGTGGAAGGTTCCAGAACCTTCCGGGCTGTGGGAGGAGTTATGTTTTGCCGCCTTTAGGAGGGTCACCTGACCTAGGGGTATAAGAGGCTTGGAGGGAAATCTTTTAGTCAGTTGGGGCACCACTGATCCTGGGAGAACCTCTGCCGGAGTACAGGCTGTAGGGCCTAGGGGGAGACCTACACTACTGCTGCTGACAAGGCTTAGGCACTGCTGTAGTAAGTTAGCTGAGGAACGCCCACCACCCACTGACCTTGCCCAGCGTGAGGGGACCCAGGGAACCACCTTCAGCGTGCTGGGAAGTAACATCAAGCACTCCCAGAACCACCAACTCATTCCCCCCCCTCATAAGAAGAAACTCCTAAGAAGAAACTCATAAAAAGCAACCAACCAAGAACAGCCGCAAGAAACCTTAATTTGTGAGGCCTGACCGACCAGCAAGGCCAGAAGCCTGAACTGCCAAACTGGGGATCACCAGGTAAAGCGCCGTGCCCTGAAGCGCTAGACCTTCACCCCCTATCTACTCCTGCCTGCTGCTGGGCTGTCCCCAAGAACCCTTTCTAGTCAGCCCTGCCCACAGGCTGCCAGCGCGCCCCACGCTATCCCTCCACGAAGGAGAAATTGCCCCCCAAGTCACTGACCTCGTGACTGGAACCTGCCGTCGCGGCCGCCGCCGCGTGAGGAGAATTGCGGAGGCGAGCGAAGCCCCTCCGAGTTCGTGGTGGTGAGGTGCGCCGTCCGCGCCCTCACCGAAGCCTCCAAAATCACCCCAAAGGTCACCGCCGGGCCCGGGAGCCCCACCGATGAAGTCGCGGCCCAAAAAGATCACCGCCGCAGCCCAGGGGGCCGCGTGAAGAGCCTGCGGCCTAGCGGGACTAACGAGGCCTCCAGGCCCCGCCAACGCCGTTGCCAGGAGACCGGGGATGCCGACCGCGTCACCGGCCGCGCCCCGGAAAGGCCGCGCAACGATTGGGCGCCGGCTCCCGCCACGCCCCCAGCGCCGACGGAGGCCGGAGAAGAGCTCCGGAGCAGCAGAGGGAGACGGGAAGCCGGCCGGAGAGGACTGCCGGCTCCCGCTCCCCTTCCCGCAATCTCCCCATCTGATCCCGGGGGCCGGAGGAGAGTGATACCGGCCCCCGCAACGATCCGCAATTCCGGCCGGAAGGCCGAGAACCCGACCGGGCCCTGCCCTGCAGAACACGGGCCGGCCCGGGAGACAGACAGTCGCGTCGAAGAGCGACCAACGACCACCACCACAGGTGAGCCCAGGAGGCCCCTAGGGCCCACGGAGACGCCACTGGGGCCGGGGCCACCATTACCCGATTAATAATTAGGGGGAAGTCATCCAGCCTTATACCCCCGAGGCGAGGCCCCGGAGAGGAGGGGGCCTGGCCCAAATTAACCCCTGAGAGACACAGGAGCCCTCACTTACAGGAAGGCCCCAGAATAAAGGACATGTCGAGGGGTTCCCTACGTTGCTCATCAGTCTCATGGTTACGCCTGCTTTAATTACTGTCTAGGCCTGATGCATATGCTTATAATTGCAAAGTCTTTACCTAGTGTGAAGGTGATTAATTGAATTGAGCTGAAGTGTACACCGCCAAGAGTTGAAGTGTTTTATGTTGCAGGTGTACCGGAGTTGCGACGCCCACTGTACTGAATGTGGGTGCGCCTAGATTAATGCAGGCCCTGTTTGAAATGTAACGTGAAATGCCTATGTATAAGTGATTGAATATTCATGAGGTGAACTGCGTGTTGTAGGCCCATGTTTTATTCTTGCACCCTGTAATCATTATTGGTGCTACGTTTAGGAGATGATTCCTGCGGCCTTTTAGTGGCCTACAATGTTGATGAGCCATGATGCTTTAATGAAAATACGCACCAGTTGAGTAATGCAATGATTTTAAATGTTGACCTGAATTAATCTGCCTCATCTGATGCTGCATTGATTTACATAAAAGATCTTGTTTTTAAATACACAAGCCTGGTGTGGTGTCACGTTATTGCGTCCGCATTCCTGAGTCAAAGTAAGAGTGTGCTGCACAACTGCCTTACACATTGCCTTCGGGTGCTTTCCCGCCTCGCGCCATGCTACCGTGCCGGACTCGGTAACCCCGTTTCCAACAACCAGCAAATACAAGGGGTGGCCATGGGGGCCAGTTTCTCCCCCAGCTATGCATGTTTATTCATGGGCTGGTGGGAGGAGCTGGTCCTCAGGTAATAATTTGAGCACACCTATAATGAAAGGGTAATCTCTTGGTTGAGATTCATTGATGATTTATTTATTGTATGGCATGGCACAGAGCAAAGTGCGGAGGAGTTTATCGCACAAAATAATGATAAAGACGTCAATTTGAGTTTCACCTCTTCCATTAGCAATGAAAGTGTTACTTTTTTAGATGTGCAAATCCAAATAGTAAATAGTAAATTGTCCACATCCTTGTATCATAAACAAACAGCTGGAAATACAGTATTACACGCATCCAGCTCGCATCCTCCACACCTCATACAAAGCATCCTGTATGGGGAAATGCTAAGAATAAGGCGGATCTGTAGTGATGAGATTGATTCCTCTGCCAAACAATCAGAAAGTAAAACACGCTTCTTAGAGAGAGGATATAGTACTAAGACTATAGATGCAGCCATCACTAAATCTAGGAAGCGAGCGAGAGATGACTTGCTCCAGTACAAAACTAAGTCCCGGGGTGTAGTTAGCAACATTGCAGATGCACCCAATGAGCCAACTAGATTAATTCTCTCTTATTCTAGACAGGAGAAACAGCTCAGGGATATTATAAGACGTAATTGGCCTATCGTGTTGGATGATCCAGTAATTGGTAGTCTCCTTCCGAAAAAACCTGCTATTACGTATAGAAAAACGGCATCGATGGGCAATGCCTTGGTTAGGAGTAGCCCAGAGGATCAAGAGGCAGGGATTTGGCTTACAGCTAGGAAAGGCTTTTATAAATGTTCAAGCTATAAAGCCTGCCAGTATGGCATGAATAAGACTACTTACGAAACAGCCTTTAACAATCGAATACAGGTGATCAGCCAACATTTGACTTGTAAGACAGATCATGCAATTTACGTGTTGGAATGTAGTTGCAATCTCCTTATATTGGCAGCACTAAGCTGGCTGCCCATAAGAGGATTTTACAACACACAAGGGCCATTGATAATAACGATTCTAGCTACCCGGTTGCGAGACATTTTAAAGAATGTCACAATAGTAGTCTTAAACATCTGAAGTACTTTGTCATTGATGCAATATCGCCGCAAAAAAGAGGCGGCAACCGGGAGGCCAAGTTAAGGCGCCTCGAGACTTGATATATATTAGAGTTAGATACCTGTACCCAGGGGGCCTTAACACGAGTGAGGACTTACACACATATCTTTAGGATTTTAGTGGAAATCGATTACATCACTGATACTATCTTTGCCTCGCTCACGTGCGCACATACATGTATATGTATACATAATAGTATAGGTGATTGTATGTGTTTTTGGCCCTGTTATGATCTATTATGGAGTTAATATTTGGGTACTTTTGGGACTATACACTCTGCAACCAGATTTTATCATTTACCAGTTTCAATGATATAGAGTATAATGGATTTTAGTTGATAAATTTTACCTTTAACTATATGTGCACTATTGATTGAAATGTTAAAATGCAATGTGTAGCTTCTGATCTCTATGATAACCTTAATTTTCTATAAGCAAATTTTGAACAATTTTTATCTATTTTAGCAGTTGGAGTGTATTTACATTTATATTTATGTGTATTTATATATTTATACATCTGTATTTACATTTGTGGGGATCAACTGTTTGAAAGATACTTATTGTCAAATTATAGCCTTTAGCTCGTTTTGCACATTTTATTGCACTTTATATGGATAGGTATTATCAATGGAGCATAAGGACATTATGTCATAAATAGATGCTGCTGATAATATGGGACATGTAGCACTTAGCACTTTACGTGGATTTGCACTTTAGGAGGAGTTGAGCACTTAGTCACTTTGTTTAGTATTTGTCAATTGTCTTATCTAGTTTATAGCTCAGAGACTGGGTTGCACATGAATAGTCACATAATTTTATTGGCAAGGTTGTTATTTTTTACGCTGCGCATACTCATCAAATATTAATTTAGTTAGGTATCAAACAAGGCACTTTAGCAAACATGTGCATAATTGTGAGCCAGCCGAACGAGCATAGACATAGATAGTAGGCAAATGAATATAGGGGTGAATAAATTCTATAAGTTCTGGGGTTATACTATATATTTATAATATAATAGGAGGTGTGGCACTTAAATAAAATAAAATAATATAAAAAAACTTTATTTTAAATATAGCCATCTGTTTATGGATTGAAACTATGATAATACTCAAGCATTTAAGCAATATACCAACTGTTTACTAGATGAAACATTAACTTGTGCCATATGTAAATTCGTGATATGAAATTTTATTGGTGCATATGATGATGTTTTTAGAAATGTATTTATGCCTTTTTAACAAATGCATTTGTGCAAGTATTTAGCATTATAGAGTATGTTGTTTATGTCCATTATTTGGCTATTGAGCACTGTCACTTTAAATAGGGCGATCTACCCTTTCAGCGTTGTCATGTGATCAAGGCCGTTTACGGCCGAAACGCGTTATGACGGATTTGTTATGAGTGCGGAATAATTTATGCACTAAACCTGGGTCCACTCTCGTTTTTCTCCAGGGAGGAGACAGAAGCAGGCGAGGATTCATATATATAGATATATATATATATATATATATATATATATATATATATATATATATATATATATATGAACACCACATCCGATTCTCCACAAAAATAGGACACCGACACAGGGAGATTTCAGAAATGCAAGGTTTATTCCTCCATTACGCTGCGACGCGTTTCGGCATTCACTGCCTTGATCACACATATATATGTACATATATTACCTACTGGCGGTCGCCAGTAGGTAGTTATAGTTAGGACCTTGTTTCTATTCAAAAAGCGTTTATTCTTTTGCCAATATCTTTGGCGCCGTTTGACGAATCTTCGCAAAATTTTTAAAACTAATGGCCCGCTCCTGTCAGCTCCTGTCTTGAAAGTTTCGGGGTGATTCGTCAAGCGGGGGCCGAGAAAAAAGGGGGGTCCCAAAACGCATTTTCCCCATGTTAATTTCCATAGGAAACTTTAGACACGGCTACAGCCCGAACTGCTGAACGGAATTACACCAAATTTGGCAAAAAGGTAGCTCTTGGTTCAGAAAGCGACCTTTTTTTTTAAAATGGTGTCAATCCATTCAGTAGTTTCTAAGAAATTCAAAAATAAAAAAATATCGATATCTGGGCGGAGCCTAACCACACATCTCATTGTGAGATCTGATTGGCTGTCAGCACTTCATCCTGGAATTGCTGGCAGCCATCTTGGGACCAATATACATGATAGCACCCCATTGAAATGCATAGTAGTGAATAGAAGATTTTGAGGGTCACCAAAAGGAGAACTATACAGGGTGATAACAGACTTTAGTTACATTAGAATTCATTTGTTGATGGTACCATACTAATTTTAGGAATTGTGGTGTGTTCTAAGGTGATTTTACCCTGTGAAAAACCTTCTGCTGGGATATCATGAATCATGTTTGAGAGAAAACTATTTTCTCATGCTTGTCCCATAGAGGTTTGGAAGGTGCTCCAGAAGCTAAAATGAGAGCATATTTTCTGTAAATTCACATTATCTTTCTCAGTCATGTGAGAATGAAGTCTGACATTCTCAGTAAAACATGTACATCCAACAAGGGCAGAGACTGTCAGTTGATTCCTTTGTGTTCTACTGCAGCTTCCCAGAGTGTTCTAAAGAACTACTAGAGCGCTAACAGCCTTACTTATGACAAAAGTATGGCACACCTGAAGCCATCTTGATTGGAATAAACTGGTAACACTTAAAACATTTAATTTAAAAAGGAACAAAATGATGGGGTTCATTTTGTCATAGAAATTATGGTTAGTGCTGTAGAAAGAAAAATTAGGACATGTTTTAAGTGAGATCTCAAATATCTTCCTGTTATATTTCAACAGGAGCAGCCTGTCAGTTGATTCCTTTGTGTTCTACTGCAGCTTCCCAGAGTGTTCTAAAGAACAACTAGAGCGCTAACAGTCTTACTTATGACAAAATTATGGCACACCTGAAGCCATCTTGATTGGAATAAACTGGTAACACTTAAAACATTTAATTTAAAAAGGAACAAAATGAGGGGGTTCATTTTGTCATAGAAATTATGGTTAGTGCTGTAGAAAGAAAAATTAGGACATGTTTTAAGTGAGATCTCAAATATCTTCCTGTTATATTTCAACAGGAGCAGCCTGTCAGTTGATTCCTTTGTGTTCTACTGCAGCTTCCCAGAGTGTTCTAAAGAACAACTAGAGCGCTAACAGTCTTACTTATGACAAAATTATGGCACACCTGAAGCCATCTTGATTGGAATAAACTGGTAACACTTAAAACATTTAATTTAAAAAGGAACAAAATGAGGGGGTTCATTTTGCCATAGAAATTATGGTTAGTGCTGCAGAAAGAAAAATTAGGGCATGTTTTAAGTGAGATCTCAAATCCTCTTCTATTTCATTAGAAAATTCTGACATGCAGACTGAAACAATCACTTTCAATACCAGCAGTAGACTTCCAGTTAACTCCCTGGTGAGCAGTAGCTTTACTACAGTGATCTAATGAGCAACTAGAGTGCTAACATTCTGAATTTATGGCAAATGTGTGACACATCTGAATGCCTTCTTGATGGAATCAAAGTAAAAAACTGAAAGCATTTCCTACTGAGGAGACTGCAGTAAATGAGGAAATTAGGAAACTTGATAACAAATAAGTCTCCCAAGATGGCCACCAGAGAAAAAAGAGCCCAAATGTAGCACAAATATCACCCAGATGTAGCCCACATATAGCCCAATGACAGAAGTGTGCAAAACACTTTTTATTTTTTGTTTTTTGCAGTTTTATATAGTGCAGACTGGTCAGGTATTGGAGCGTTGCTCTTACTTGGACCCCTTATTGCGTATTTTGCACGAAGTACATGAGATTGATCTTGCGAAACATTGAACTTTACTATTCTGTTAACCTGAAGTTGCTCTGAACCGGGCTTTGTAACACCCGTTTTTACCTACTGGTTTTAATTAATTCTCACTGTATTGTATTAAGAAAGAGGATTTACTGTTTTTATGTACACTTTTATGATCTATGTTTCTAAATCAGATCGAATAAAGTTTAATGAATTTAATTGAAGTCTCCCAAGATGGCCACCAGAGAAAAAGGAGCCCAAATGTAGCACAAATATCACCCAGATGTAGCCCACGTATAGCCCAATGACAGAAGTGTGGAAAACACTTTTTATCCTTTGTTTTTTTGCAGTTTTATATAGTGCAGGCTGGTCAGATATTGGAGTGCTTTACATGAGCATTGGTTACATCATACAAGGACAAACTCATTTTGGTTGTAGGCATGGGGAGATTAAGTGATTTGACCAGAATCACAGAATGTCGAGCTGAAGCAGAAACTCCAACTTGGTTCCCCAGTTGCAAAGTCTGCAGCTCTGGAAGTAACACCACATTCTCTCCCTAAGCGTAACATTTAATCAAGTGGTCAACTGGATAAAAAAACATAAAGATAACAAATAATTTAAAAGTGCTTTGTCGCTATTTGAGAACTCAGAAAATATGTCCTCATTTTAGTTTTTTAGAGCACTAACCCTAATTTCTATGCAAATAAGACCCTCTCATTTCTATAATTTCTAAAGGAAATGCTTTAGGTATCACAGTTTTGATTACATCAAGATGACGTCAGGCGTGCCACACTTTTGTAATAAATATAGAATGTTAGCAATCTAGTTGTCTCTTGTCTCTTTCTGCACGTCTCTTGCCTCTTTCTGCACCTCTCTTGCCTCTTTCTGCAGCTCACTCTCTTCTTTCTGCACCTCTCTTGCCTCTTTCTGCACCTCTCTTCCCTCATTCTGCAGCTCACTCTCTTCTATCTGTACCTCTCTTGCCTCTTTCTGCACCTCTCTTGCCTCTTTCTGCACATCTCTTGCCTCTTTCTGCACCATCTCTTGCCTCTTTCTGCACCTCTCTTGCATCTTTCTACGCCTCTCTTGCCTCTTTCTGCACCTCTCTTGCCTCTTTCTGTACCTCTCTTCTTTCTGCACCTCTCTTGCCACTTTCTGCACCTCTGTTGCCTCTTTATGCACCTCTCTTGCCTCTGTCTGCACTTCTCTTGCTTATTTCTGCAGCTCACTCTCTTCTTTCTATACCTCTCTTGCCTCTTTCTGCACCTTGCTTGCCTCTTTCTGTAGCTCACTCTCTTCTTTCTGTACCTCTCTTGCTCTTTCTGCACCTCCCTCCCTCTTTCTGCAGCTCACTCTCTTCTTTCTGCACCTCTCTTGCCTCTTTCTGCACCTCTCTTGCCTCTTTCTGCACTTCTCTTGGTTCTTTCTGTAGCTCACTCTCTTCTTTCTGTAATTCTCTTGCCTCTTTCTGCACCTCTCTTGCCTCTTTCTGCAACTCACTCTCTTCTTTCTGCACCTCTCCTGCCTCTTTCTGTACCTCTCTTGCCTCTTTCTGAACATTTCTTCCTCTTTCTGCACCTCTCTTGCCTCTTGATGTACCTCTCTTGACTCTTTTTGCTCTTCTCTTGCCTCTTTCTGCAGCTCTCTTGCTTCTTTCTGTACCTTTCTTCCTCTTTCTGTATCTCTCTTGACTCTTTCTACACCTCTTACCTCTTTCTGCACCTCTCTTGCCTCTTTCTGCACCTCTCTTGCCTCTTTCTGCAGCTCACTCTCTCCTTTCTGTACCTCTCTTGCCTCTTTCTGCAGCTCTCTTGCCTCTTTCTGCACATCTCTTGCCTCTATCTGCACCTCTCTTGGCTTTCTACTCCACTCTTGCCTCTTTCTGCACCTCTCTTGCCTCTTTCTGCACTTCTCTTGCCTCTTTCTGTACCAGTCTTGTCTCTTTCTACACCTCTGTTGCCTCTTTATGTACCTCTCTTGCCTCTTTCTGCACCTCTCTTGCCTCTTTCTTCACCTCTCTTGCCTCTATCTGCACCTCTCTTGGCTTTCTTCCCCACTCTTGCCTCTTTCTGCACCTCTCTTGCCTCTTTCTGCACTTCTCTTGCCTCTTTCTGCACCTTTCTTGCCTCTTTTTGCACCTCACTCTCTTCTTTCTGCACCTCTCTTCCTTCTTTCTGCGCTTCTCTTGCTTCTTTCTGCACCTTTCTTCCTTTTTCTGCATTTTTCTTGCCTCATTCTGCACTTTTCTTCCTCTTTCTGGACCTCTCTTGCCTCTTTCTGCACCTCACTTGCCTCTTTCTGCGCCTTTCTTCCTCTTTCTGCACCTCACTCTCTTCTTTTTGCAACTCTCTTGCTTCTTTCTGTGCCTCTCTTGCTTCTTTCCGCACTTCTCTTGCTTCTTTCTGCACCTCTCTTGCCTCTTTCATCACTTCTCCTGCATCTTTCTGCACCTTTCTTCCTCTTTTGGCGCCTTTCTTTCTCTTTCTGCACATGTCTTACCTATCTAGGTGTAGTTAGAAATTAGCATTTAAAAAACCTTAGAAATTCACTGAAAAAACCACAGGTTTCAGGGATGTTATAGTTAGAAATTAGCATTTAAAAAACCTTAGAAATTTACTGAAAAAATCACAGGGTTCTGGGACATTATAGATAGAAATTAGCATTTTAAAAACCTTGGAAACTCACTGAAAAAACCATAGGTTTCAGGGACGTTATAGTTAGAAATTAGCATTTAAAAAACCTTTGAAATTCACTGAAAAAACCATAGGTTTCAGGGACGTTATAGTTAGAAATTATCATTTAAAAAACCTTTGAAATTCACTGAAAAAACCATAGGTTTCAGGGACGTTATAGTTAGTTGGACATTTCACTAGTACAAAACCAGAGAAATTCGCCCGTTATAGTTAGTTGAGCTAACTATAACTCGCGCCCCCGCAATGCACTGCTGATGACGTCACATATTACATCATTCATGACATGGTCAGTGACATCACTGATGACATCTCAAATGACATCACTGATGACATCACTGATGACATCATCCAGTGACTATGTGTTTCTGGAAAGTTTAAATATATTTTATATATATATATATGCCAAGGTGTATTGAAGAATGAGTGGGTGTATAAGTGTCTGAATAGATGATTTAGTAGGTGCGTGACTGACTGTATAAGTGAGTGATTAATTGTGTCTTACTGAATGCATGGGTTAGTGACTAAACTGTGTGAATGTCTGTATTAGTCTATCAGTTGGTGTGTAAGCGGCTGCATGGGTTGGTGAGTAGCTACATGAGTGTCTATATGGGTTATTGATTGGTTGTCTGAGTATCTGTATGGATGCCTGAGTGTCTCTGTGGGTGGGTGGCGGGTGTGTGACTCTGTGCATAGATGTGTGAGTAGGTGATTCACTGGGTGTATGGGTTCAAGAGTGCATCTGTGAAGGGCTGTATGGGTGGGTGAGTGTGTGTATGGGTGTGTTGGTGAGTGAATGGATGTCTCAGTGGTACATGTGTGAGTAACTACATATGTGAAAGGCAGTATATGTGAGTGTTGGAGTATATAAATGACTATATGTGAGAGTGAGTGATTGTGAGAGTGGCTGTATGGATGAGTGTGTGCTTGTGTCAGTGATTGTAGAAGAGAGTAAGTATGTGTTAGTATCTGTATGAATAAGTGAAGTGGTGTGTGTATAATTGTATAGGTGAGTAAATGGGAGTTTGATTAATTCTTTGCATGACTGACTAGGTGTGCGAGTAACTCTATGGTTGAGTGACGGTGTGTGAGTGTCTGTATAGGTGTATGAGTGCATATGATAGTGCTGTATTGATGAGTGACTGCATGTATGAGTGACTGTATGGGTGAATGAGTAGATGTATGTGTAGACCTAGGAATCAGTAAGTGGGTATGTAGTAACTGGTCTTGGTGTGTCTATGGTTTCAAAAATGGTAGCCTGTATTTTAGAGTGGGTGTATCAAAGGTTATATTAGGGTGTGAGGAGGTGCATCAGATTATCACGTGGATTATGTCATCAGTGATGTCATCAGTGATGTAATTTGAGATGTCATAAGTGATGTCATCAGTGATGTCACTGACCATGTCATGAATGATGTAATATGTGAAGTCATCAGCAGTGCATTGCGGGGGCACGAGTTATAGTTAGCTCAACTAACTATAACGACCGAATTTCTCTGGTTTTGTACAAGTGAAATGTCCAACTAACTATAACGTCCCTGAAACCTGTGGTTTTTTCAAGAATTTCTAAGGTTTTTTAAATGCTAATTTCTAAATATAACGTCCCTGAAACCTATGGTTTTTTCAGTGAATTTCCAAGGTTTTGTAAATGCTAATTTCTAACTATAACGTCCCTGAAACCTATTGGTTTTTTTCAGTGAATTTCAAAGGTTTTTTAAATGCTCATTTCTAACTATGCCTACAGAGGTAGGACATGTGCAGAAAGAGGAAGAAAAGCACAGAAAGAAGCAAGAGAAATGCAGAAAGAGGCAAGTGAGGTACAGAAAGAAGCAAAAGCAGTGCAGAAAGAACCAACAGAGGTGCAAAAAGAGGCAAGTGGGTGGCAGAAAAAGATAGGAGAGGTGCAGAAAGAGGCAAGAGAGGTACAGAAAGAGGCAGGAGGGGTGCAGAAAGAAGGAAGAGAAGTGCAGAAAGAAGCAACAGAGGTGCTGATAGAGGCGCAAAGGGTGCAGAAAGAGCATGAGAAGTGCAGAAAGAACCAACAGAGGTACAGAAAGAGGCAACAGAGGTACAGAAACAGGCAGGAAAGGTGCAGAAAGAGGGAACAGGGGTGCAGAAAGAGGCAAGAGAGGTGCAGAAAGTGGCAGGAGGGGTGCAGAAAGAAGGAAGAGAAGGGCAGAAAGTGGCAAGAGAATTGCTGAAAGAAGTAACAGAGGTGTGGAAAGAAGGAAGAGAATTGCAGAAAGAGGCAAGTGAGGCGCAGAAAGAGGCAAGAGAGGTGCAGAAAATGGCAAGAGAACAGCAGAAAGAGGCAAGAGGGATGCAAAAAAGGGAAGAAGGGTACAGAAAGAAGCATGAGAGGTGCAGAAAGAAGCAAGAGAAGTGCAGAAAGAGAGGTGCAGAAAGAGTCAAGAGAAGTACAGAAAGAGGCAAGAGAAGTGCAGAAACAGGCAAGAGAAATGCACAAAGAGGCAAGAGAGGAACAGAAAGAGGCAAGAGAGGTGTAGAAAGAAGCAAGAGAAGTGCAGAAAGAGGCAGGAGGGGTGCAGAAAGAAGCAAGTTAGGTACAGAAAGAGGCAACAGAGGTGCATAAAGACGCAAGAGAGGTACAGAAACAAGCAAGAGAAGTGCAGAAAGAGGCAAGGGAATTGCTGAAGGAAGCAACAGAGGTGTAGAAAGAAGCAAGAGAAGTGCAGAAAGAGGCAAGTGAGGTGCAGAAAGAAGCAAGAGTAGTGCAGAAAGAACCAACAGAGGTGCAAAAAGAGGCAAGAAGGGTACAGAAAAAGGTAGGAGAGGTGCACAAGGAGGCAAGAAAGAGGCAGAAGGGGTGCAGAAAGAAAGAAGAGAAGTGCAGAAAGAAGCAACAACGGTGCTGAAAGAGGCAAGGGAATTGCTGAAGGAAGCAACAGAGGTGTAGAAAGAAGCAAGAGAAGTGCAGAAAGAGGCAAGTGAGGTGAAGAAAGAAGCAAGAGTAGTGCAGAAAGAAACAACAGAGGTGCAACAAGAGGCAAGAGGGGTGCAGAAAGAGGTAGGAGAGGTGCACAAAGAGGCAACAGAGGTACAGAAAGAGGCAGGAGGGGTGCAGAAACAAGCAAAAGAAGTCCAGAAAGAGGCAAGAGAATTGCTGAAAGAAGCAACAGAGGTGTGGAAAGAAGCAAGAGAAGTGCAAAAAGAGGCAAGTGAGGTGCAGAAAGAAGCAAGAGTAGTGCAGAAAGAACCAACAGAGGTGCAAAAAGAGGCAAGAGGGGTGCAGAAAGAGGTAGGAGAGGTGCACAAAGAGGCAACAGAGGTACAGAAAGAGGCAGGAGGGGTGCAGAAACAAGCAAAAGAAGTGCAGAAAGAGGCAAGAGAATTGCTGAAAGAAGCAACAGAGGTGTGGAAAGAAGCAAGAGAAGTGCAAAAAGAGGCAAGTGAGGTGCAGAAAGAGGCAAGAGAGGTGCAGAAAATGGCAAGAGAATTGCTGAAAAAGCAACAGAGGTGTAGAAAGAAGCAAGAGAAGTGTAGAAAGAGGCAAGTGAGGTGCAGAAAGAAGCAAAAGCAGTGCAGAAAGAACCAACAGAGGTGCAAAAAGAGGCAAGAGGGGTGCAGAAAAAGGTGGGAGAGGTGCACAAAGAGGCAAGAGAGGTACAGAAAGAGGCAGGAGGGGTGCAGAAAGAAGGAAGAGAAGTGCAGAAAGAAGCAACAGAGGTGCTGATAGAGGCGCAAAGGGTGCAGAAAGAGCATGAGAAGTGCAGAAAGAACCAACAGAGGTACAGAAAGAGGCAAGAGAGGTGTAGAAACAGGCAGGAAATGTGCAGAAAGAGGGAACAGGGGTGCAGAAAGAAGGAAGAGAGGTGCAGAAAGAGAAAAGAGGGGCGCAGAAAGAGGCAAGAGGGGTGCAGAAAGAAGCAAATGATGTGTAGAAAGAGGCAACAGGGGTGCATAAAGACGCACGAGAGGTGCAGAAACAAGCAAAAGAAGTGCAGAAAGAGGCAAGAGAATTGCTGAAAGAAGCAACAGAGGTGTGGAAAGAAGCAAGAGAAGTGCAGAAAGAGGCAAGTGAGGTGCAGAAAATGGCAAGAGAACAGCAGAAAGAGGCAAGAGGGATGCAAAAAAGGGAAGAAGGGTGCAGAAAGAAGCATGAGAGGTACAGAAAGAAGCAAGAGAAGTGCAGAAATAGAGGTGCAGAAAGAGTCAAGAGAGGTACAGAAAGAGGCAAGAGAGGAGCAGAAGGAGGCAAGAGAGGTGTAGAAAGAAGCAAAAGAAGTGCAGAAAGAGGCAGGAGGGGTACAGAAAGAAGCAAGTGAGGTACAGAAAGAGGCAATAGAGGTGCAGAAAGATGCAAGAGAGGAGCAGACACAAGCAAGAGAAGTGCAGAAAGAGGAAAGAGAATTGCTGGAAGAAGCAACAGAGGTACAGAAAGAGGCAACAGAGGTACAGAAACAGGCAGGAAAGGTGCAGAAAGAGGGAACAGGGGTGCAGAAAGAGGCAAGAGAGGTGCAGAAAGTGAAAAGAGGGGTGCAGAAAGAGGCAAGGGGGGTGCAGAAAGAAGCAAGAGCAGTGCAGAATGAACCAACAGACGTGCAAAAAGAGGCAAGAGGAGTGCAGAAAGAGGTAGGAGAGGTGCACAAAGAGGCAAGAGAGGTACAGAAAGAGGCAGGAGGGGTGCAGAAAGAAGGAAGAGAAGGGCAGAAAGTGGCAAGAGAATTGCTGAAAGAAGTAACAGAGGTGTGGAAAGAAGGAAGAGAATTGCAGAAAGAGGCAAGTGAGGCGCAGAAAGAGGCAAGAGAGGTGTAGAAAATGGCAAGAGAACAGCAGAAAGAGGCAAGAGGGATGCAAAAAAGGGAAGAAGGGTACAGAAAGAAGCATGAGAGGTGCAGAAAGAAGCAAGAGAAGTGCAGAAAGAGAGGTGCAGAAAGAGTCAAGAGAAGTACAGAAAGAGGCAGAGAGGTGCAGAAACAGGCAAGAGAAATGCACAAAGAGGCAAGAGAGGAACAGAAAGAGGCAAGAGAGGTGTAGAAAGAAGCAAGAGAAGTGCAGAAAGAGGCAGGAGGGGTGCAGAAAGAAGCAAGTTAGGTACAGAAAGAGGCAACAGAGGTGCATAAAGACACAAGAGAGGTACAGAAACAAGCAAGAGAAGTGCAGAAAGAGGCAAGGGAATTGCTGAAGGAAGCAACAGAGGTGTAGAAAGAAGCAAGAGAAGTGCAGAAAGAGGCAAGTGAGGTGCAGAAAGAAGCAAGAGTAGTGCAGAAAGAACCAACAGAGGTGCAAAAAGAGGCAAGAGGGGTGCAGAAAGAGGTAGGAGAGGTGCACAAAGAGGCAACAGAGGTACAGAAAGAGGCAGGAGGGGTGCAGAAACAAGCAAAAGAAGTGCAGAAAGAAGCAACAGAGGTGTGGAAAGAAGCAGGAGAAGTGCAAAAAGAGGCAAGTGAGGTGCAGAAAGAGGCAAGAGAGGTGCAGAAAATGGCAAGAGAATTGATGAAAAAGCAACAGAGGTGTAGAAAGAAGCAAGAGAAGTGCAGAAAGACTCAAGTGAGGTGCAGAAAGAAGCAAAAGCAGTGCAGAAAGAACCAACAGAGGTGCAAAAAGAGGCAAGAGGGGTGCAGAAAAGGGTGAGAGAGGTGCACAAAGAGGCAAGAGAGGTACAGAAAGAGGCAGGAGGGGTGCAGAAAGAAGGAAGAGAAGTGCAGAAAGAAGCAACAGAGGTGCTGATAGAGGCGCAAAGGGTGCAGAAAGAGCAAGAGAAGTGCAGAAAGAACCAACAGAGGTACAGAAAGAGGCAAGATAGGTGTAGAAACAGGCAGGAAATGTGCAGAAAGAGGGAACAGGGGTGCAGAAAGAGGGAAGAGAGGTGCAGAAAGAGAAAAGAGGGGCGCAGAAAGAGGCAAGAGGGGTGCAGAAAGAAGCAAACGAGGTGTAGAAAGAGGCAACAGGGGTGCATAAAGACGCACGAGAGGTGCAGAAACAAGCAAAAGAAGTGCAGAAAGAGGCAAGAGAATTGCTGAAAGAAGCAACAGAGGTGTGGAAAGAAGCAAGAGAAGTGCAGAAAGAGGCAAGTGAGGTGCAGAAAATGGCAAGAGAACAGCAGAAAGAGGCAAGAAGGATGCAAAAAAGGGAAAAAGGGTGCAGAAAGAAGCATGAGAGGTGCAGAAAGAAGCAAGAGAAGTGCAGAAAGAGAGGTGCAGAAAGAGTCAAGAGAGGTACAGAAAGAGGCAAGAGAGGAGCAGAAGGAGGCAAGAGAGGTGTAGAAAGAAGCAAAAGAAGTGCAGAAAGAGGCAGGAGGGGTACAGAAAGAAGCAAGTGAGGTACAGAAAGAGGCAATAGAGGTGCAGAAAGATGCAAGAGAGGAGCAGACACAAGCAAGAGAAGTGCAGAAAGAGGCAAGAGAATTGCTGGAAGAAGCAACAGAGGTGCAGAAAGAAGCAAGAGAAGTGCAGAAAGAGGCAAGTGAGGTGCAGAAAGAAGCAAGAGTAGTGCAGAAAAAAACAACAGAGGTGCAACAAGAGGCAAGAGGGGTGCAGAAAGAGGTAGGAGAGGTGCACAAAGAGGCAACAGATGTACAGAAAGAGGCAGGAGGGGTGCAGAAAGAAGGAAGAGAAGTGCAGAAAGAGGCAAGAGAATTGCTGAAAGAAGCAACAGAGGTGTAGGAAGAAGCAATAGAAGTACAGAAAGAGGCAAGTGAGGTGCAGAAAGAAGCAAGAGCAGTGCAAAAAGAACCAACAGAGGTGCAAAAAGAGGCAAGAAGGGTACAGAAAAAGGTAGGAGAGGTGCACAAAGAGGCAAGAAAGAGGCAGAAGGGGTGCACAAAGAAAGAAGAGAAGTGCAGAAAGAAGCAACAGCGGTGCTGAAATAGGCCCGAAGAGTGCAAAAAGAGAAAGAGAAGTGCAGAAAAAAGCAACAGAGGTACAGAAAGAGGCAAGAGAGGTGCAGAAACAGGCAGGAAAGGTACAGAAAGAGGGAACAGGGATGCAGAAAGAGGCAAGAGAGGTGCAGAAAGAAGCAAGTGAGGTGCAGAAAGAGGCAACAAAGGTGCAGAAAGAGGCAAGAGGAGTGCAGAAAGAGGTAGGAGAGGTGCACAATGAGGCAACAGAGGTGGAGAAAGAGGCAGGAGGGGTGCACAAAGAAGGAAGAGAAGTGAAGAAAAAGGTAAGAGAATTGCTGAAAGAAGCAACAGAGGTGTAGAAAGAAGCAAGAGAAGTGCAGAAAGAGGCATGTGAGGTGCAGAAAGAAGCAGAAGCAGTGCAGTAAGAACCAACAGAGGTGCATTAAGAGGCAAGAGGGGTGCAGAAAAAGGTAGGAGAGGTGCACAAAGAGGCAAGAGAGGTACAGAAAGAGGCAGGAGGGATGCAGAAAGAAGGAAGAGAAGTGCAGAAAGAAGTAACAGAGGTGCTGAAAGAGGCGCGAAGAGTACAGAAAGAGCAAGAGAAGTGAAGAAAGAACCAACAGAGGTACAGAAAGAGGCAACAAAGGTGCAGAAACAGGCAGGCCAGGTGCAGAAAGAGGGAACAGGGGTGCAGAAAGAGGCAAGAGAGGTGCAGAAAGTGAAAAGAGGGGTACAGAAAGAGGCAAGAGGTGCAGAAAGAAGCAAGAGCAGTGCAGAATGAACCAACAGAGGTGCAAAAAGAGGCAAGAGGAGTGCAGACAGAGGTAGGATAAGTGCACAAAGAGGCAAGAGAGGTACAGAAAGAGGCAGGAGGGGTGCAGAAAGAAGCAAGAGAAGTGCAGAAAGAGGCAAGTGAGGTGAAGAAAGAAGCAAGAAAAGTTCAGAAAGAACCAACAGAGGTGCAAAAAGAGGCAAGAGGGGTGCAGAAAAAGGTAGGAGAGGTGCACAAAGAGGCAAGAGAGGTACAGAAAGAGGCAAGAGGGGTGCATAAAGAAGGAAGAGAAGTTCAGAAAGAAGCAACAAAGGTGCTGAAAGAGGCACAAAGCGTGCAGAAAGAGCAAGAGAAGTGCAGAAAGAACCAACAGAGGTACAGAAAGAGGCAAGAGAGTTGCAGAAACAGGCAGGAAAGGTGCAGAAAGAAGGAACAGGGGTGCAGAAAGAGGCAAGAGAGGTGCAGAAAGAGAAAAGAGGGGTGCAGAAAGAGGCAAGAGGGATGAAGAAAGAGGCAAGAGAGGTGCAGAAAGAGGCAAGAGAGGTACAGAAAGAGGCAGGAGGGGTGCAGAAAGAAGGAAGAGAAGTGCAGAAAGAGGCAAGAGAATTGCTGAAAGAAGCAACAGAGGTTTAGAAAGAAGCAAGAGAAGTGCAAAAAGAGGCAAGTGAGGTGCAAAAAGAAGCAAAAGCAGTACAGAAAGAACCAACAGAGGTGCAAAAAGAGGTAAGAGGGGTGCAGAAAGAGGTAGGAGAGGTGCACAAAGAGGCAAGAGAGGTACAGAAAGAGGCATGAGGGGTGCAGAAAGAAGGAAGAGAAGTGCAGAAAGAAGCAACAGAGGTGCTGAAAGAGGCAAGAGATGTGCAGAAACAGGCAGGAAAGGTGCAGAAAGAGGGAACAGGGGTGCAGAAAGAGGGAAGAGAGGTGCAGAAAGAGGCAACAGAGGTGCAGAAAGAGGCAAGAGGAGTGCAGAAATAGGTAGGAGAGGTGCACAATGAGGCAACAGAGGTGGAGAAGGAGGCAGGAGGGGTGCACAAAGAAGGAAGAGAAGTGAAGAAAAAGGTAAGAGAATTGCTGAAAGAAGCAACAGAGGTGTAGAAAGAAGCAAGAGAAGTGCAGAAAGAGGCATGTGAGGTGCAGAAAGAAGCAGGATCAGTGCAGAAAGAACCAACAGAGGTGCATTAAGAGGCAAGAGGGGTGCAGAAAAAGGTAGGAGAGGTGCACAAAGAGGCAAGAGAGGTACAGAAAGAGGCAGGAGGGGTGCAGAAAGAATGAAGAGAAGTGCAGAAAGAAGTAACAGAGGTGCTGAAAGAGGCGCAAAGGGTACAGAAAGAGCAAGAGAAGTGAAGAAAGAACCAACAGAGGTACAGAAAGAGGCAACAAAGGTGCAGAAACAGGCAGGACAGGTGCAGAAAGAGGGAACAGGGGTGCAGAAAGAGGCAAGAGAGGTGCAGAAAGTGAAAAGAGGGGTACAGAAAGAGGCAAGAGGTGCAGAAAGAAGCAAGAGCAGTGCAGAATGAACCAACAGAGGTGCAAAAAGAGGCAAGAGGAGTGCAGAAAGAGGTAGGATAAGTGCACAAAGAGGCAAGAGAGGTACAGAAAGAGGCAGGAGGGGTGCAGAAAGAAGGAAGAGAAGTGCAGAAAGAGGCAAGAGAATTGCTTAAACAAGCAACAGAGGTGTAGAAAGAAGCAAGAGAAGTGCAGAAAGAGGCAAGTGAGGTGAAGAAAGAAGCAAGAAAAGTGCAGAAGGAACCAACAGAGGTGCAAAAAGAGGCAAGAGGGGTGCAGAAAAAGGTAGGAGAGGTGCACAAAGAGGCAAGAGAGGTACAGAAAGAGGCAAGAGGGGTGCATAAAGAAGGAAGAGAAGTTCAGAAAGAAGCAACAAAGGTGCTGAAAGAGGCACAAAGTGTGCAGAAAGAGCAAGAGAAGTGCATAAAGAACCAACAGAGGTACAGAAAGAGGCAAGAGAGTTGCAGAAACAGGCAGGAAAGGTGCAGAAAGAAGGAACAGGGGTGCAGAAAGAGGCAAGAGAGGTGCAGAAAGAGAAAAGAGGGGTGCAGAAAGAGGCAAGAGGGATGAAGAAAGATGCAAGAGAGGTGCACAAAGAGGCAAGAGAGGTACAGAAAGAGGCAGGAGGGGTGCAGAAAGAAGGAAGAGAAGTGCAGAAAGAGGCAAGAGAATTGCTGAAAGAAGCGACTGAGGTGTAGAAAGAAGCAAGAGAAGTGCAAAAAGAGGCAAGTGAGGTGCAAAAAGAAGCAAAAGCAGTACAGAAAGAACCAACAGAGGTGCAAAAAGAGGCAAGAGGGGTGCAGAAAGAGGTAGGAGAGGTGCACAAAGAGGCAAGAGAGGTACAGAAAGAGGCAGGAGGGGTGCAGAAAGAAGGACGAGAAGTGCAGAAAGAAGCAACAGAGGTGCTGAAAGAGGCAAGAGATGTGCAGAAACAGGCAGGAAAGGTGCAGAAAGAGGGAACAGGGGTGCAGAAAGAGGGAAGAGAGGTGCAGAAAGAGAAAAGAGGGGTGCAGAAAGAGGCAAGAGTGGTGCATAAAAACGCAAGAGAGGTGCAGAAACAAGCAAAAGAAGTGCAGAAAGAGGCAAGAGAATTGCTGAAAGAAGCAACAGAGGTGTGGAAAGAAGCAAGAGAAGTGCAGAAAGAGGCAAGTGACGTGCAGAAAGAGGCAAGAGAGGTGCAGAAAATGGCAAGAGAATTGCTGAAAAAGCGACAGAGGTGTAGAAAGAAGCAAGAAAAGTGCAGAAAGAGGCAAGTGAGGTGCAGAAAGAAGCAAAAGCAGTGCAGAAAGAACCAACAGAGGTGCAAAAAGAGGCAAGAGGGGTGCAGAAAAAGGTAGGAGAGGTATACAAAGAGGCAAGAGAGGTACAGAAAGAGGAAGGAGGGATGCAGAAAGAAGGAAGAGAAGTGCAGAAAGAAGCAACAGAGGTGCTGATAGAGGCGCAAAGGGTGCAGAAAGAGCAAGAGAAGTGCAGAAAGAACCAACAGAGGTACCGAAAGAGGCAAGAGAGGTGCAGAAACAGGCAGGAAATGTGCAGAAAGAGGGAACAGGGGTGCAGAAAGAGGGAAGAGAGGTGCAGAAAGAGAAAAGAGGGGTGCAGAAAGAGGCAAGAGGGGTGCAGAAAGAAGCAAATGAGGTGTAGAAAGAGGCAATAGGGGTGCATAAAGACGCACAAGAGGTGCAGAAACAAGCAAACGGAGTGCAGAAAAAGGCAAGAGAATTGCTGAAAGAAGCAACAGAGGTGTGGAAAGAAACAAGAGAAGTGCAGAAAGAGGCAAGTGAGGTGCAGAAAATGACAAGAGAACAGCAGAAAGAGGCAAGAGGGATGCAAAAAAGGGAAGAAGGGTGCAGAAAGAAGCATGAGAGGTGCAGAAAGAAGCAAGAGAAGTGCAGAAAGAGACAACAGAGGTGCAGAAAGAGGCAAGAAGAGTGCAGAAAGAGGTAGGAGAGGTGCACAAAGAGGCAAGAAAGGTACAGAAAGAGGCTGGAGGGGTGCAGAAAGAAGGAATAGAAGTGCAGAAAGAAGCAACAGAGGTGCTGAAAGAGGCAAGAGAAGTGCAGAAACAGGCAGGAAAGGTGCAAAAAGAGGGAACAGGGGTGCAGAAAGAGGGAAGAGAGATGCAGAAAGAGAAAAGAGGGGTACAGAAAGAGGCAAGAGGGGTGCAGAAAGAAGCAAATGAGGTGTAGAAAGAGGTAAAAGAGATGCATAAAAACACAAGAGGTGCAGAAACAAGCAAAAGAAGTGCAGAAAGAGGCAAGAGAATTGCTGAAAGAAGCAACAGAGGTGTGGAAAAAAGCAAGAGAAGTGCAGAAAGAGGCAAGTGAGGTGCAGAAAGAGGCAAGAGAGGTGCAGAAAATGGCAAGAGAATTGCTGAAAAAGCGACAGAGGTGTGGAAAGAAGCAAGAGAAGTACAGAAAGAGGCAAGTGAGGTGCAGAAAGAAGCAAAAGCAGTGCAGAAAGAACCAACAGAGGTGCAAAAAGAGGCAAGAGGGGTGCAGAAAAAGGTGGGAGAGGTGCACAAAGAGTCAAGAGAGGTACAGAAGGAGGCAGGAGGGGTGCAGAAAGAAGGAAGAGAAGTGCAGAAAGAAGCAACAGAGGTGCTGATAGAGGTGCAAAGGGTGCAGAAAGAGCAAGAGAAGTGCAGAAAGAACCAACAGAGGTACCGAAAGAGGCAAGAGAGGTGCAGAAACAGGCAGGAAATGTTGCGGGTTGTTCCTCTTTCTGCATTTCTGTCTCCACCTCTGCACCTCTGCACTTCTCTTGCTCTTTCTACCTTTACTATCCTTTCTGACCTTTCTTTCTACACCCCTCTACTCTCTTGACTGAGCATTTTCTTTATGAACTGCACTGTTGATTCTTCTGCATAACATGCCACGCTGCCTCTTTCTGAGCTGCTGGCGCACTCTGTGGCACTCGGCAGTTCTCACTTGGACTGCCACTGCCTGAGCGCTGGCAAGCACTCGCTATGAACAGCGCTGCCTCTGGTTGTGAGCCAAGGTTACCAACATGAACTGCCAAGCCTCTTTGCTGTTTCTGCCTCTTGTGTTTGTGCGTCTGTACACCTCAACTCTGCATCGTTGTGACCTGCACATGCGCATAACAACATGCCAAGCAGCGACCTGGCAGCACCTGCGCATGGCGCCTGTGTTGGCTGTGCCACGCTGCAAACAGCCGCCTCAGGAGGCCCTACTGCATTGCGCCATGCATGCTACCACACTGCTCTGCGCTCAGCTGTTTCTGCGCACTCCTATGTCTGCGCTCTCTTAGCACAGCACTCTGCGCCTCATGAACAATGCCGCGCTCACTATGCGCCTCTTTCTGCTGTTCTCTTGATAGACTGCCGCGCCTCACTCTTTGCCACGCTGCCTGCCCCGATTCTCACTGCGTTGTGAGCCGTGATTCTCTTTGGCACTGCTGCGCTCGGTTGCCGCTGAACATGTGACGTGAACTATGCGCCATGTTGGCCTCAACACCATGATTCAGCCTGTGCGCCTGCAGCAACCTGAGCCTGCAGCTGCTGCGCACTCACGACCATAACTGCTGCATTTCACGATTTCTGCACTCTCTTTGCATATGGGCGGTTCAAACTGCACTTCTCTTTGTGGCTCTGCCAGCACAGCCTCTGTCAGCACTCTTATTAGCACAACTGCCGCTAAGCTATTTCTGTAATCTCTATAGCACTGCTACATTGCCCCTTTCTCTTCACTGTTTATACCTCTCACACCTGCCACTCGCGCTCTGTTGATTCAACTCTGCGCTGTACTGTGCCTCTTTCTGCGCTCTTTGGCCTCTGTGTCAAAACCTCAGTTGCCTGCGCTGCCTCAACTCTGCCGTCATGCATGAGCTGCTGCGCTTCTCTTTATGTCACACCTCTGTTGGCTCTTCGGTGATTCTGCTGCTCAACTCTTGCAGCTCAACAGCTGCGTTTCTGCCTGCTAACAGTTGCACTGCGCACTCCTCTTCTGCGCCTAGCTATGTCATGCCTGAACCACTTCAATAGCTCACCTGAGCCGCTGCGCGGCACTCACTACTGAACTGCACGCGGCCTCGGCACTCCTGTTTGTGACCAAGCTGTGAATCAAACATTTCTGCACTTCACCATGACTGCTGCTATATATATTTATACTATGCCCTCTTGCCTCTTTACTTGCCTCATTGTGACTGCAATAACATTTGTTTTGCCTCTTTGCTACTCTTTGCTGTTTCTACACTTCGGTCGGCCTCAACTCGGCGGTTCTGCCGCCTCTGCACGCTTCTCTCGTGTGCGCCTCCCAGCTGAGCCTGTGCACTCTGAACCAGCATCTTTGACTTCTCTTGCGTCTTGAACCGTCATAGCACATGGCCTGCTACCTCACTGCTAACCTTGCGCCTCTCTTGCTGCTCTACGCCTGTTCATGACTACCGCGATATCAACACTCTGACCGCCTCTGTTGATTTGACTTGTGCGCTTCTCTGTAAGCTGCGCGACAACATGAACAACGCACCATTGCGATATGCCTGCGCAGCATGAGAACACATATGGCATGGCTGACCAGCACTTCCTGGCACTTCTTGATTGCACAAACAACAAACCAAGCACATGAACAGCACGCTGCTGGCACAGCTGAACCCTTTGTTTAAGCGGTCTCTTAGCATGGCTCTGCGCTGCTGCTCTCTTCTGCCCCCTCTGCTCTGTGCCTCTCTTGCCTCTTTGTGCGCTATCTACTCTTCTGCGCTCACGTTCACGCTCTTCTTCTTTCTGCGCATCTTCAGCTCTTTCTGTGCCTCTTGCACAGCTGTACCTCTCTTCCATATTTCTGCGCCTGAGCTCACGCACTGTCACTGCTGCTTTGTTAGCTGTGCGCTACTTAATTGTTAACAATCACAAGCTACAACAACACTGTGCCGCTGAGCTGGCACCGGCACTACATACGACATGAGCTGCCAGCATGTAGACCTTGCCTGATATGGCACATGGCATTAGCACTCTCCTGCTGCCGCCTGCGCTCTTGTGCACTGCGTTGGATCTGCATGATCACTGGCTCAACACTCCTCTTTCTGCGCTGCGCGCTCTGCCTCTGTTAAAGCAACAAACAATTCTTTTTAGCCACTGTCACTTCTTCTTTCACGCCTCTTGGCCCCTCTCTCCACCTCGTTACTCATGCACCTCTCCTACTGACAGCTCTCTTGCTGCACGCCTCTGACCTGCTGCCTCTGCTCTCGCCTGGACACTCACGCAGCACTCCTGTTTGCAAATCTTCCATGAACCAAACTGTTGAGTGCTGCCAGTATGAACCACGTGCCAACGTGCTTGTCTCCTGCCTGAACCGCGCGCCTCTTGCACCTGTTGATTTGAGCTGCGCAGCTCAGCGCACTTTTGCGCTGCTGTGGCTCACCAGGCCTCTGACAGCTGACTAGGATTATGGCGCAACAAGCACCTGAACCAGACAACTTGCTTGGCATCTGGCACAGCAACCATGCTGTGCTGTGACTCGTCTCAGCATCACTCTGCCTCTTTTGAAACAACATATAGCAGCATGTTTCTGCCTGAACTTTCAGCACCAACTCTGTGCTGTTGTTTCCGCGCTGTCTTTGGCTTCTTTACTCTGTGCACTGTACCTCTTCAGCACCTTTATTGCTTCTTTCTGAGCTTCTGTGTCACGCCTCTGCCTGAACGCTGTACCTCTCTTGCCTGACGTGCCTCTCCAGCTGCGGACAACTCTGAACAACTTCGCATCGCATACCATAGCTGAACAACACGCCCTCACTGCCTCTTCTGTGCCTCAGCATCTGCCTGATCTGCACTCTGCCATAGCTCTGTTGAGTTCATTGCGCAATAGCTATAGCTGCCAGCCTCTTTTTCGCTGCTGCACCTCACCTCTGCCTGACCTCAGCTGCACCTGGCCCACTGGCCTGGACTCACCAGCACCTGGGCCAGCTCAATACTGTATGTGTTGTTCAACATATTTACAAAGCTATATTCTTTCTTTCTGTGCTCTTCGGCGCGCCTGACTCAGCGCCTGTTGCTTCTTCTGCGCTCTCTTCGCTGAACTGCCAATCCTCACCTGATAATGCTGTGCGCGCCTGACATGCGCCTCATCTACCTTTTTCTGCCTCTTGCTGTCACTGCGATTCTTTACCACTGCTTCTGTGTGCACGCATACGTACCAGCTCAACATGGCAGCACAACTGCGCATATGACCAGCTGGCTCGGCGGTTCATGGCACTGACAGAAACATGAACAAACCAATGCCTCTGCATAACTCTTGATGGGAGAGGCAACGCATATCTGCACTGTGCGCGCATATGCGCTGTCAGCGTTCTTTGAACTGCACTCAGCAGCAACTGCATATATACCTGAACTTATTGCTCACTAACACTGTTTGCTGCACTCTGCCTCTTTCTGTGCATGGGTTTTCTTGCGTATCTCTGCAAGCAGCCCACGAAGGCAACCTAACTTGCCGCTGTTGCTCTCGTGCGAACATTAGCTGCTGCGCCAATAACCGCGAGCTGACACACCTGCGAGCGCCTGAACACCAACACTGATTTCTTTTGCGCTGCTCTGGCTGCTGCGCACTCGCGCTCACTGCGTAGCTGGGCGCGGCTCTGCGCCTCTGTTGTGGCTCGGCAGTTGCTCAGCGGCACCAAACTGATAACTCCTGGCGTCTGTTTGGCTGTGATGCATGACACTGAACCTTGCGCTGTTGTTACGCGCTCTGCAGCAACGCCCGTGACAATATTGCCAAGCAGCTGGCGTGACAATGCTGAGCGATTATGGCACCTGAACCGCTGCTATGGCGTGATCTGACATATGGCTCATACCGACCATGACACCAGCTGTTGGCACCTCTGCTGCGCGCTGGCACAGCAATGGCACATCATTTGCTGACTAGCATATGGCGCATCTGTGGGCTGGCCTCACGTCTTTCTTGCGCTCTTCTGCAGCAACTCTGCGCCTGCTCGTGATGCTGCGCGCCCTTTTCCCGCGCCGCGTCATCTTCGCCTTAGCTAGCGGACTCTCACGCGTTTCCCGCGCTCGCGCGCTGAGCAAGCTGCGTAACCACGCATGTTCGCTCAACCGCTGATTTCATGCTGGCATGGCTCTTGCGCTTCTTTGCTGCGCGCATGCCAGTCAATGTTATGCGCCTGAACTCTGCCTGGATTTGGCAACCAACACTTTTCCTCTTTCATGCAGGCCACCTCAACACCTTGTTTCTTACTGCTCTTCTGCTCTGCCTGTTCATAACTGCTGCGTTCTGCACTGTTCTGCACCTGTCTTGCCACTTCTTTCTGCTTGCGCTGCGACCGACAACTCTGCTTCTGCTATGGCTCTGCACCGCTGCGCCTCTATCCGCGCCTGACCAGCTGACTCTGCGCTCTCAACGCTCTTCTGCGCCTCACCAGCCTCTGCTGCGTATATAACAGCGCCTGACCGACAGCCTTCAGCGCACTTGCGCCTCATCATGAACCGGTTGAACTGCTGCACTGCTGAACAATTGCATCGCACAGTGCTGCGCGCTCTCACGCCACTGCATGCGTTGGCACCGTCAGTTCTGCGCCGACTCTGTCACATGCTGCGCACTGCGCTGCTCACGGCTCACTGCTGACAGCTGGCTGCTGCGCTGTTTGCACCCTCCTACTAGCCACTCTGTTGTGCCTCTACAACTCTGCACCCTCCCCGCCTCTTGCGCCTCTGGTTCTTTCTGCTGCTATGCTCTGCCTCACTGCTGCTGCGCTGCGGCGCTCACCTCTGTTGCTCGACTCGACATTCCTGCTCTTTGCACGCTCGCGTGAACTCGCCTATAGCATGATGTTATGCGCACTCGTGCCTTCTTTTCTGTGCCTGACTAGTAACTCTGCCCCTCACATGCTGCGCGCTGTGGCTGAACTCTGCGCACTCTCTTACAGCGCCAAGCTGTGTTCATATGTTCATCAACGTGCCATGCCGCGCCAGGCTGCCAAAGCTGTAGCGCTTTGCGTGAAGCCATGGCCCGACTGGCTCTTGCGCATAGACAACAGCCTGTGGCAACAACAGGCGCTGGCTCTGTTTTTGCATCCTCTTGCCTCTAACTCTTTATTTGTTTATAACATATTTTCTACGCATCTTCCCAGCATAACTGCTGGCATACTTTATGGCTAAACACTCACCTGCTACTCGG